>CM051264.1:600000-1005000 GCA_027921565.1 Artemia sinica | reverse complement strand
AGTACAACCCTTGCCCTGAGGGCTGTGGGGGGGGGGGGGGGTTGTCATCCTCAAAGACCTAATTTCCAAAACTTAAAAACTACGTTGAATAAAATGGCTATAACAGAATTTTGATTGGATGTGTTTGGGAAAAAGGTACGCGTCAGAGAGGGGTTAGTTACCCTCCAATCACTTTCGACTATTAAAAAGACACTAGCTCATTGAATTTACAATCGAATGAGCCTTTTTTTGAAGTTTCTACAAAAACGCCTTCTATAAAAACCTTATATACCCCCAGGGCATAACTTATAACCCTTGCCCTGAAGGCTGTGGGGGAGTGTCCTCCTCAAAAATATAATTTCCATTTGGAAATCAAACTACGCTGAACAAAATGGCTATCTCTAAATTTTGGTTGGATGTGACTCGGGAAATGGTGGGAGTGGAAAGGGTGTTAGTTGCCTTCCAATCACTTTTGACTATTAAAAATGGCACAAGCCACTCCAATTACCAATTGAATTAGCCCTTTTCGAAGTTTCTACGACAATTTCTTCGATACGAAGTGCCCTGCTCTAAAGGAAAAAAATACTAAATAATACATTGTGCCAATATCGTTCTTATATGGCCCCGGGCATAAACTTAAAACCCTTGCCCTGAGGGTTGTGGGGGAGTGTCCTCCTCAAAAAACATATTTTCTATGTGGAAATTAACTACGCTGAACAAAATGGCTATCTCAAAAATTTTTATTGGATATGTTTGGGGGAATGATGGGCGTGGGGGGGGGGGCTAGTTACCCTCCAACCACTTTTGACCCTTAAAAAGGGCACTATATAACTCTCGATTTTCACTCGAATGAGCCCCATTTAAAGTTTCTACGACGACCCCTTCCATTTAAAGTGCCTCTGGGAAATAATAATAATAATGAATAATAATAAATATTGGAGCCGTATGGCCTTTACTATAGGCAACGCTATAGCGTTTCCTCTGATAGGTAAAAACAGAGGAAGAAGTACCATGAACCGAAACATTTTGAGATCTCCCTGAGAGATAAGACCTTAAACCCCTTAACCATTGTAGAGAGACTCCATGTACTCCAGTTAAAGATAGCTGAGACGGAAGAACAGAGTGGTCGGCCATCTCAAATGCCTTTGAAAAGCCAAGAAATAGACCCAAAATACAAAACCCTTTGTCCCAGGTTAACTCGCACAAAACTCGGTTGCATCCGACAGTGCATACAAAGTAGAGAAAGAGGGACGAAAACCATACTGATGGTTAGTTGTAAGAGAATTTCCTGAAGTCGTGTTAGTACTAAATACAAATGAAGAAAGTTTACAATACACTTTTTCAACAACCTTAGAGACGACAGGAAGAAGAGAAATATGTCTATAGATTAAAATTAGAGACGAATCACCTTTCTTATGCAAAGGTACAACATTAGCAACATTATATAAATGAGGGAATACGCCAGAAGAACGAGAGAGTTTAGTTATATGTGAGATGGGGTTAGAAACAAACAGACCAGTCTTTTTAAGGACATTATACTCTAACCAAAACTGTCAACTGAAAACTGTCAACTCAGCAGTGATGGATCCAGGGCGTGCCGGGTGGACCCCGTCCCCCAAGATTTCTCTGATTACCTTATTACTTTTTTTTCATTTGTTTACCTTTTTATAATAAGTAGATACTCCTTGTGAAACACACAAGCTAAATTTCCAAGGTAAATAGGTAAATTTTCCAAGTTGTTGAAACGTGGTGGGGACACCTTGTAAATCCCCATCCCCAGCTTAGAACACCCCCTCTCACCCTTAGCTGCGCCCCTTACTGGATTTCATGGTTTCAACAGATTGAACCTTGGATCTTTCATCCACACAAGTTAACATTCATTATACAAAAATATATGGTTTACTGTATTTTTTAGTTGTTTTGGTAGAAGATGTACATTCTTGAAGTCACCGTACATTTAGAACATTGCTGCACAAGGTATGTATTGACAAGTATTGAAAGCAAATATACTTTGACTTCATTTGTCTCACCTCTGCCGCTCTCTCCACCATCGTCAGGCATAGCTGGTGGCTCCGCTCCAAAGGAATGGACAAGGAAAATTTTACCTGTGGAAATCTGGTGCCCTTTTGTGGACAAGTTGCGCATAAAAAAATAGATATTGCCCAAAAACCGATATTTTTTTCTTAAATTCAATAACGATACTGACCCTTTTATCGGCCCAATAACATCGGTCGGTGGATATATCGGTCAGGCCCTACTTTTGATAACCTTTTTGTTCATATACTTTTTTAAATCAATGCTCTTAGCCTTACAAATAATTGCATTAGAAGTAATAGTTTGATGTAGTTGTAGCAGTAGTAGTAGTAGTATTAGTAGAAGTAGTAAATAGTAGTAGCAGTAGTAGTAGTAGTAGTAGTAGTAGTAGTAGTAGTAGGAGGAGCAGCTGTAGTAAATGTAGCAGTTACATTAGCATAATTGTAAAGTGTACATATTGCCTTTTGGTCAGATGATCTACAATTTTAAACATTCACTGAAAAAATTCCAACTTCATACCCAAATATATTTTTAGGATACCCTCTTTTAACAATGTACTTGCAAATAGTGTCTTTTGATTTAGTTCAAATTTTCCCCCATTATTTTAAATGGAGTAGTAATGTAGCACTTCAATAAAGTTTGTGCGACAAAGCTTTCAAGAAAAACCTTATATGCCCCTAGGGCTTGACTTATAGCCCTTGCCCTGAATATTATGGGGGGACTGTCGTGCTCAAAGATATAATTTCCAGAACTTTCAACTGCGCTGAAGATCTCAAAATTTTTATTGGATGTTTTTGGGGAAATGGTGGGCGAGGAAAGGGTGTTAGTTGCCTTCCAATCACTTTCGACTATTCAAAAGAGCGCTAGCCATTTCCATTTCCAATCGAATGAGCCCTTTTTGAAGTTTCTACGACAACGCTTTCTATAAAATTTTATATGCCCCCAAGGCATATCTTACAACCCTTGCCCTGAGGCCAGTGGAGGGGTGGGGTATATCATCCTCAAAGACCTAGTTTACAGAAATTTAAACTACGTTGAACAACATGGCTATCTCAAAAATTTTATAAGATGTATTTGGGGAAAAGGTTGGCGTGAGAGGGGGGTTAGTTTGTTGCACTTCAATTATTTTCGACTATTAAAAAGGGTACTAGCATTTTGAATTTCCATTCGAATGAGCCCTTTTTGAAGTTTCTATGACAAAGCTTTCTATAAAAACCTTATATGCCCCCAGGGCATAACTTACAACCCTTGCCCTGGGGGCTGCGGGAGAGTTTCCTCCTCAAAAACATAATTTCTATCTGGAAACCAACTATGTTGAACAAAATGGCTATCTCAAAAAATTTTGATTGGATGTGTTTGGGGAAATGGTGGGCGTGGAAAGGGTGTTAGTTGCCTTCCAATCACTTTCGACTATGAAAAAGGGCACTAGCCATTCCAATTTCCAATCGAATGAGCTCTTTTCGAAGTTTCTACGACAGCTCCTTGGATACGAAGTGCCCTGGACTAAAAAAAAATATACATTGTGCCAATATCCTTCTTTACTTGGACAGCACTATTGCGCTTCCTATAACAGTATTGAGTAACGATAGTACTACTAAAAAGCATTAAGACTAACATATTGCCTTTTGGTCAGTAGAACATTCCTTTTATCAAGTCCTGGAAGTTTCAACTTGATACAATTAACCATTGCTAGGACATTGCTGATAATGTCCTTTTGATGAACTGTATGTTCATATACTTCTTGAAATTTTCATCTCAATGTTCTTAGTCGTACAATTAGTTGCAATAGAAGAAGTAGTAGTAGTAGTAGTCGCTGTATCAAACAGTTCGTGGTAACGAACTGTAAGTAAGGAGCGACCCGGCTCAATGGTAACCGAAACTCTAGAAAACGGGTTTTGATACCAATAGATACATCAAAAGAATCGGATTTCAATGCTGAATTCAAAATATATATTTTTCATCAAGTTTAGTCATACCATCAATAGTCACGCGCCTGAAAAAATTTGGCTGATTTTCGAAAAAAAGGGGGAAAGACTCCCTAAAAAATTCTAGAAGCTTAATAAAAATCACACCATCATATTCAGCGTATGAGAGAACCCTTTTTTTAAAAAAAAAGATCAGAAATTAAATATAAAAAAACAAGTTTTCCAACTGAAATTAAGGAGTAAAATCAAAACTTAAAACGAACAAAAAAATATTATGTGTATGATTGGGTTCACCCCCTAGTCAATACCTCGCTCTTTAAGCCAAAGACTTTTTAGTACTTTCATAAGTACTTTTAGTACTTTCATACATTTATTGTAAATAACAGCCTTTGTGATTAAGGGGTCGTTTTTAAAGAATTGGAACAAAATTCGAACTTTAGCTTAAAGAGCAAGGTATTGACTAGGGTGCGATCCCCCTAATATACGTATTAAAAATATACGAATATAGAAGTTCGTTACGTAAGTTAATTCGTAAGTTATG
This sequence comes from Artemia sinica, assembly GCA_027921565.1. Taxonomy (NCBI): domain Eukaryota; kingdom Metazoa; phylum Arthropoda; class Branchiopoda; order Anostraca; family Artemiidae; genus Artemia; species Artemia sinica. Next base: position 1,000,521 of record CM051264.1, on the reverse strand, counting down.
TATTTTTATTACTAATAAAAACGTTCGTAAATAAAACTAAACAAGTTTCGAGAAAGCCATTTAACCAAATAAAAGTAAAATTAATATGCTAATTTTGTTTTAATTATTCATGTACGGTGAGCCAAAATCAAAACCTGCATTAATTCAAAAACGTTCAAAAATTAAATAAAAAAAAACAAGTTTTTTTTAACTGAAAGTAAGGAACGCCGTTAAAACTTAAAACGAACAGAAATTATTCCGTATATGAAAGGGGCTCTCCTCTCCTCAACGCCTCGCTCTTTACGCTAAAGTTTGACGTTCTCACAACTCTTATTTTTTTAAACAATAAAAAACTTTAGCGTAAAGAGCGAGGCGTTGAGCAGGGGACAGTCCTGTTCGTTTTAAGTTTTACTTCATTATAATCAATCAATCAATCAATCAATTTATTCAACAAATAAATTCACAACAAAACACTTCAGCATAGACTTCGCCTTTTAGAATTCTCTGAAAGTTCCAACTTAATATCCAAATTAAGTCTTGAAATGCGCTATTTTGACAATGTGCATGCACATAGCGTCTTTTGATTTATTTCAAGTTTCCCCTCAAAGCTGTAAATAAAGTAGAGTGGTAGTAGTAGTGGTGGTAGTTGTAGTAGTAATGGTATCTTGCAAATATCGCCTTTTTGATCAATCTCCCTTATCATTTCCTGAATTTTCCAAATTCAAATACTCAGCTGTTCCTGTGTTACACCTTTTTGACAATCTTTATACACATAAAGTGTTTTGATATAGTTCAACACTCACCTCAACATTCTCTCAAAGGCTCACCTGAATGCCCTTCGTCTTCTTAGAAAGTTAAGTTCAAACAAGCATACCTTTCTCAATAACATATACTATGTGTAAACAATGGCCGAATTGCCTAAATTATAGCCCTTGTCCTGAGGACTTTGGGGAGGTTTACATCCCCAAGACATAATTACTGTACCATTCAACAATGCTGAACAAAATTGCTCTATTAGAATTTCGATTGTATGTATTTTGTGGAAGTTAGGCTTGGGGAGGACTAATTGCCCTCCATCACTTTTGACTCTTAAAAAGGGCACTAAAACTTCCAAATTCCAACCAAATGAGCTTTATCTGCTCTCTATATGAAGCTCTATATGAGCTCTACTATGAAGTTTATACAACCACACGTTCCATAAATACCTTATATGCCGCAGGGCATAACTTTTCAACCCTTGCCCATGGGCTCTGGAGAATTGTGTCCACCTTAAAGACACTGTTATATGATTTTTGGACTATTGGTGAAAAACGGCTATCTCACAATTTCAATTGAATACGTTTTGGGAAAACAGGAAAATCTCTTTCGTTTTCCTCTTGGTGCGTCTAAGGTTTTTTCCGTAAAAGCCTTATTCGCACCTGGGGCATAGATTACAACCCTTACTCTCAGCCTCCGGGGGATTGTGTCAACCCCAAAGGCCTTATTATATGATCTTTGAACTATTTTTGAACAAATGACTATCTAAAAACTTCTATCGGAAGCATTTGTTGAAAAACGACGGGGGGAGGGGTCCCTCCCGATCAGTTTGACTCTTAAAAAGGATGCTAGAACATCTGATTTCCAATCAAGTGAGCCCCCTCTGGAGTTTATACGACCAGCCTTCCCATAAAAACCTTTTATGCCTTCGGAGCGTAACTTACAACCCTTGCGCTGAGGGTTGTGGGGGGGGGGGGGTATTGTCATCCTCAAATACATAATTTCCTGGCCTTTAAAGTTTTTGATTAGATGTGTTTTGGAAATTGATGGGCGTGAGAGAGGGCTTCTTGCCCTCCAATCACTTTTGACTAATAAAAAGGGCACTAGCCCTTTCAATTTCCAATCGAATGAGCCTGTCGAAGTTTTTGTGATAACAAATAACCATCTCAAAATTTCTATCAGATGTATTTTGAGAAAATACGAGGGGGGGGGGTATCCGCCCTCTGATCACTTTTAATCTTAAAAGGGCACTAGAAGTTGTGATTACCAATTCAGTGACTCCCCTCCGAAATTTATACAATCACCCTTTTCTATAAAAACTCTCAGGGGTATAACTTACAGCCCTTGCCCTGAGGGTTGTTGAGGGGTTGTCATCATCAAAAACATAATTTCCCGACATTTAACTATGTTGAACGAAATGGCTATCTCATAATTTTGATTGGACGTATTTGGAGAAATGGTGGGCGTGGGAGGGGGGTTAGTTGCTCTCCAATCACTTCCGATTATTAAAGAGGGCACTAACCATTTCGTTTTCGAATGAGCCTTTTAAAGTTTATAAGACATCTCCTTTGATACGAAGTGCCGTGGTCTGAAAAAAAAAAAAATATATAGAATGTGCCCACATCGTTCTTTACTTAGGCAAAGCTATTGCGCTGCCTATGATATAATGAAGGATTGGAAATATTGGATCATAATCATTGTAAATTATCAAATTATGTGAATATGTATATGAATATATAAATTGATTTTTGACATTGTTTTCCCTCAGAAACCTTAGACTTTCTGTAAAATTACATTTTACGGCTAGTGAACATTAAAAATCTTTTCTTTTTCCTTTGGAAACCTGGGTCCCATTCATATTTGACTTTCATTTTTGCAAGGATCGGTCTTTTTGCAAAGACCGCCTCTCATTCCTAGAGTGCTATGGCTTGTTGGTCTATTAAAAACCTTACTCCACGGAAGCCAGAATTATCTTACGAAACAAGAGATCATCGATAACAAAGCCAGAAGCCACTAAGGTTTACTAAGGTAAGTTTCTTGAATCATATACGTGATTTTTGTTTTATTCTTTAAGATTAGTGAAGGGGATAAGCTACCTTATTAACTAGATCGAAGGACATATTTAGAGGATGGGGTTAGAGGGTTTGAACCCCCCCCCCCCGAAATGTTTGTCCAAATCGTAGAAACGAGGTAAAAATCCATAAGAACACATTTTTATGCGTTTTTAAAAGCTTTACTAAGTAAATCCCCCCTCCCCATGCCGAACCAAAATCCTGGATACGATCCTGACTGGATCATCAAAGTATGTAGAGTTTCTTAATAACAACAAAAAATGCTTCAGCACTGGTTATGCAGAATTTTTGGCAAAGAAACATATATTTTTATTTGATTTTTCTTGGAAGCAATATTCAAAGACAGGTTATCAGAAGTTCATACAGACACGCTAAGTTGATATTCTCCGAAAAACGGGAAATGGAAAATCTATTAAGCATAAGGTTCGACTTAGAACAAAATTGGTGTAAATGTAGGAGTGTCTTTTAATATTTCAATGCTTTAGATTTAATTCTTATGGATAAAGCTATTACCTACAAATTTAGAAAAGAATGTTCAAAAAGAGGCAATAAGGTCACGTGCACTGTCCCTGTTGAATGTACTTTATAAGGTCGAGAATTAGAATTACTAACACACTGTGTTCCAATACACCTTTCCAAAAAAAAAATCTTGAATGCCTTTAAAATTGACATTAATCTTAAAAAAGTTATATTTTCTGGGTTTTGAAATTTGGAAATTGAAATATTAAGCTACCTGCAATTCGTTGATGTGACTGCTGTTTGCAAAAAATGACTGATGTTCTGCTGTCATGACGTGACTGCTGTTCGTAAAATGACTAAATTGCTTTCAATTAATTAATTAAAATCCAATATCAGTTGAAAACTTCCAAGCGTTTCCTAGCACAATTTCACAAAGATTTATTGTTCTTCTTCATCTCTGAACTAATAATCAAAGACATTGCAATACCGCCGCCTAAGTAAAAAGCGAAATGGGCTCAATTTCTTATCATTTCTTTTTTTCACCACGGCACCTGAATGAAAGGAGCTGGCGTAGAAACTTTGGAAGGAGCTCATTCAATTGGATATTGAAAGTTCTAGTGCTCTTTCAAGAGCCAAAAGCGATTGGAGGGAGCCAGCCTTACTCCCAATCATCTTTTTTCACCGAAGACATTCAATCAAAATTTTGAGATAGCCATTCTGTTTAGCATAGTTGAAAGGTCCAATAACTATGTCTCTGGGGATGCCAATCCCAAAGCCCCTGGGGCAAGGACTGTAAGCTATGGAATTTGCCCATTTTTTGCATATAGTATTTGTGACTGGGAAAGGAAAACAAAGACAGGCAGGATAAATACAAGATACTAGAATATATAGGAATCCTGTTATTGATGTTAAAAATATAAAACACCGTATGGTAGTATCTAGGGCTAATTTAAAGCTGAAATTTGGGAAAGGTAACTACCTCTCGGGAGGTTACTATATTGGTAGTCTCCAGGATGAGAATTTGAGAGAAACTTTGCAGGAACAGTTGAATACTAAACTGGAGAGTTTAACGTTTGACAATGTGGAAGATGGATGGAATAACTTCAGGAAAACAACCTTTGAAGTTGCTCATGTTGCATTGGGGAAGAAAGTAAGGACCGCAGCTAGAAATATTAGTGAAAAAGCTTTATGTTTAATCGAGAGTAGAAGGAGCTTGTAAAAGAATTATCTGAGTGATAGACCATATGAAAACAAAAGAAATGTAAAAAAAAGTGGAAAAAGCTTTACAATATGAATTATGGACATGTTAAGTGGAGACCGTGGATAAAATTGCCGAGGATCTAGAAGATGCAGCTAGACGGCATAATAGTAAAATATTGTAAATAAATTTAGAGGGAGTAGTTAAACTGGACTTGTCCCAGTTTAAAATTGGAACGGGGCTACAATTAGTGATAAGGAAAGGGTTAAAGAGAGATGGGCAGAAGATTTTGAGAATGTGCTAAACCGAGATAGAGTTGCAGGAAAATATAGAGAGGAAAATAAAAAGTTTGTGATACCTTGGATGTGAAGGAAGATTAGTTTTGTGAGGAAGAATTAGTGACGGTACTAAATGGAATAAAAAATAATAAGGCTCTAGGTGCTGATAGTGGGGTAAATGAGATTCTTAAATATGGCGGCTCTGAGGTTAAAAATAATAAGTTACTGAAGATTATGATTATGATTTTTGAAAAAACGAGAAGTACCTAGCAATTTTAGAAAAACATTAATCTAACCACTGTATGAGAAAGGTGATAAGAGTAAGTGTGGTAATTCCTGAGGCATTAATCTGGTCTCTGTAGGTAGCAAATTACTTAGTAATATGATAGTTTTTAATAAGGCGAGATGCTGTAGACAAAGTTTTAAGAGAAGAGCAGTGCGGTTTCAGAAAAGGTAGAGGATGTGTCCACCAAAATTTTCACTCTTAGGTTAATAATTGAGAAGTGCCTGAGTTTTCAAACACCTTTGGTCCTCAGTTTTATAGATTATGAGCAAGCGTTCGATTTTGTTGAAAGAAGAACTTTAGCAAAGGTTTTATCCTTGTATGGTATACCAGACAAATACATAAAGTAAATAGTGCTATGTACAAGGAACATTGCTCCGGATAAGGTAGGAAATGAGGTCAGCAGCTGTTTTCGTATTAAATCAGGAGGTATGCAAGGTTGTGTTTTATCGTCCTTTATATAGATCATTTTGATGGATTTTGTCTTAAGAAGCACATGAAAGGCAATGGGAGACCATGGAATCAAATGGGGAGAAAAAACTCTCCTGGACTTAGATTAGGCTGACGATTAAAGCATCCCAGATGAAAGTGGAAGCCAAATGAATGAACCTTTAGAGGTTTTGCGAGTTCAGAGTGCTAGGATAGGTTTGAAAATAAATGTTAAAAAGACTAAGTCACTAAGGCTAGGAATAAGTGAAGATGAAAAAGTGAGACTGGGAAACGAAATGATTGGTCAGGTGGACAGCTTCACTTTCATTGGTAGTATTATTTGTAAAGACGGTGGGAGCAGTGAAGATCTCTAAAAGAAGAATAGCCATTGCTCAGGGTGCTTTTTCACAGTTAAAAAGAGTTAGGAAGATTAGGAAGATAAGCGTGCAAGCAAAGATTAGAATATTGGAAGCTACAGTGATGAGCGTTGTCAAGTATGGCTCTGAAGAATGGGCGCTCCGAATAGCAGATGAAGATTTGTTAGATTTTTTTCCAGAAAAACATCTAGGTTTTCCAGAGGATTGTTCTGGGTACCCCGGCTGACTGACCGTATTTCAAACAGTAGGCTGTATGAAAAGTGTGGTCCAACCCAGCTTTTAAGGCTATTAATTAAAAAAAACTTTTTCCACAAAATAAGTTTTCCAAAGAAAAGTAATGAACTCCATTAAACAAAAATGAGCAAAAATAAAATCAAATATTCTAAGCGTGAAACTACCACAAATCAGCATCGATAAACAAATGAAACCAAAACGAATAGAAATTACAATAAATAACCGAGTCAAACTCAAAATGAGCAGAAATTAACATAAGTTGGGCTCAACACCCCTATGCCTTCCCAAGGCCAGAACATAATTTCCACTTTAAAGAAAAAATGTAAATGTTTTTACTTTTATAATTTTAATAAATCAAATAATATTAATATTTTGATTACTAAATAACAGTATAAGTATATTAAACTGACAATGCATATTCATTTGTATTTTTTGTCCTGGGACAACCTTCGTCCTGGGGGCTCTGGGGGCTTATCATCCTTAAATACATAATTTCCAGAACTTTCAACTACGTTGAACAAAATGGCTATCTCTAAACTTTGATTGAATGTGTTTGGGGAAATGGTGGGCGCGTGAGAGGGAGGTTAATTACTCTCCACTCACGTTCGACTATTAAAAAGGGCAATTTTAATTTCCAATCAAATTAGTTCATTTTGAAATTTCTACAACAACTTTCTATATAAGCCTTATATGCCCCCAGGGCATAACTTACAGCCCTTGCACTGAGGGCTCAGATGGGGTTATCATCCTAAAAGACCTAATTTCCAGAACTTACGATTATGTTGAACAAAATGATATCTCAAAATTTTGATTGGATGTATTTGGGGAAATGGTGGGCGTGAGAGGGTGAACTTTAGCACTCCACTTGGTGTTTTGATGGATGCCACCCAATTCCAAAAATCAATCGGGTGTTCTCCACTGAGCAAACTATCGTCTGGACTAAGCAGCAACAATACCCGCCACCCTTCTTCAACCAGTCCAAAATCCCACGAGGGATGCCTGAACTTTTGGCAAAAAAGTCGCAACGATGGAATATCACCATCCGATGCGACTTTTGGGTCTACAATCTCTACAAAGTTGTAAATGTCGTGATCAAATGGAAATCGGTCGACTAGCTGAAACACAGCTTCAATATATAATTTCTGGGCAATCTACTTGATGCTCTTGTATTTCTCCATGAGCTTTGTATCTTTTCCTGGTAAGGAAAACAGACGAGCGATCGCTTCTGGTCCCAGGTAAACCTTAGAGGTGGTAGGAAGAACTCATCTGTTTTAAGGTTCACAGACCCCATTTTTTTTCACATAGTTTTTTTGCCATGAAATTGTGACAAAGGCTCTTTAGAACTTCTAGCACTTGTTTTTTAAGCAAGTAAAATCGTGAATGTGCATAGGTGCTTCTATTTGTATTTGTCTGTCACGTCGGCCCTTCCACGTTGGTGATTTTGTCTCAAATTTCGTGGGTCTATCCGAGTTAGACAAAACAAGAACGTTTGTCAATCGCTTTTGCCGAAATCCCGCCTTTGTTGCCAAAATTCCTATTTTCGTAACAAAAATCCACAGGCTCGGCAAGAAGAAAAGTGGGAAATCCAAATTTAAAGTAGAAATAAAGTACTAAAGTAGATCTAGAAATATTAGAGGAGAAACACTCAAAAAAAAGTAGTCTATTCTAAAATTTTGTAGAAATGGAAGCACTGCTTTGAGGATGACATTCCCCAACCCCAGGGTTTTCAGGGCTATGGTTATAAGTTTATGCCCTGGGGTCATTATGGTTCTTATGAAAGAATGCTCGTATAAGCTTCAGAGAGGGCTCATTTGATTATAAATTAAAAGTTCTAGTTCCTTTTTTAAACGTCATAAAATACTGGAGGGTAACCAGGCCCCCCACGCCCTTTTTTTCCCAAATGCATCAGATTAAATTTTCGAGATAGCGATTTTGTTGAAAATAGTTAAAGATCATAAAGCAAAAACTCCGGTGTCGACACAACCCTCCAGGGCCCGGGGACAAGCGTTGTAAGTTATGCCCTGGGGGCATATATGGTTCTTATGGAAGGGATGCTCGTATAAACTTCAAAGAGGGCTCATTTGATTGGAAATTGAAAGTTCTAGTTCACTTTTTAAGAGTCGAAAGAGATTGGAGGGCACCTATCCCCCCCCCCCCCCTCTACAATTATAGCCCCCCCCCCCTCATAAAAAATACAAATGTTTTTACTTTTATAGCTTTAATACATCAAATAATAATAAGATTTTGATTACTAAATATCAGTATATGTATATTAAACTGACAATGCACATTCATTTTTTTTTTTTTTTTTAGTAAAGTGCAAATTATGTTCTGGCCTTGGGAAGGCACAGGGGTTTTGAGCCCAACTTATTTTAATTTCTCCTCGTTTTATGTTTGACTCGGATATTTATTGTAATTTCTGTTCGTTTTGGGTTTCATTTATTTATCGATGCTGATTTGTAGTAGTTTCACAATTGGTAGATTATTTGATTTTATTTTTGCTCATTTTTTGTTTAATGACGTTCTTTACTTTTCTTTGAAAAACTTATTATTTTGTGGAAAAAGTTTTTTTAATTAATTTCTGTTCGTTTTATATTGACATAGTCTTTTCAGAGAAAAAGAAAATAATACTTTAAATCTTTTCGTTTTTTTAAAGATTTATAGTTTGGCCTACTATTTGTATGCTGGAGAAAATTTTCGGCAATTTTTAACAACATACACCCTCTTAAAAATCTTGACACAAATAGAAGTGTTTCATTTAGTTTAATACCTCGTCTAGTTGACCTGAAATGGAAAACTTGATACCCTTCGCAAAAAAAATCTTTTTACTTTCTTTGATAGCTTGGATATACTTACGCTACCCTGATTTGGTTAAATTTTAAGAGCAGAAGCATAGCCCGAAAAGTTTGAACATAAAACCCTCAGTCGTTCTTGGGATACTGTTGAGATGCCTTATTGAGAATTAGCATTAACACATTGCATTTTGATTTAATCTTATGGCAACATTTAGTTTTTAAAACATAAAGTCAAATGGGAGGGTGGGCGTAGGAGGGGGATTAGTTTTCCTCCAATCACTTTCAACTATTAAAAAGGGCATCAGCCCTTTCTATTTTCAATCGAATGAGCCCTTTTTCAAAGTTCCTACGACAACTCCTTCGATACAAAGTGCCCTGGTCTAAACAGCAACAACAACAAAAAAATAATACATTAAACCCACATCAATCTTTACTATAAAAATTTCAAGCCTTCCAATCACTTTTGACTATTAAAAAGGGCACTAAGCCTTTTCAATTTCCAATCGATTGAGCCCTTTTTGAGTTTCTGCGACAACACTTCCCATAAACACCTTATATGCCCCCAGGGCATAAATTACAGCTCTTAACCTAAGAGCTGTGAGGGTGGTTGCCATGCTCTAAGACCTAATTCCAGAACTTTCAACTACGGTAAACAAAATTGATATCTCAAAATTTTGATTGGATGTGTCTGGGAAAATGGTGGGCGTGAGAGGGGTGTTACTCTTTCTCCAATCACTTTAAACTATTCAAATGGCACTAGCCCTTTCAATTTCCAATCAAATGAGCCCTTTGAAGTTTCTACGACAATGCTTTCAATAAAAACCTTATATGCCCCCAGGGGATAACTTACAAACCTCGCCCTGAGGGCTGGGGGGTTGTCATTCTCACAGACCTCATTTTCAGAACTTTCTACTACGTTGAACAAAATGGCTATCTGAAGATTTGGATTAGATGTGTTTGGGGGAATGGCGGGCGTGAGAGAGGGGTTAGTTACCGTCCAATCACTTCCAATTATTAAAAAGGGTACTAGCCCTCTCAATTACCAATTGAATGAGCCCCTTTCGAAGTTATTACGACAACTCTATCATTAAAAACCTTATATGTCCCCAGGGCATAATTTACAACCTTCGCAATGGGGACTCTGAGGGGTTAGTCATCCTTAAGTACATAATTTCCAGAACTTTCAACTACGTTGAACAAATGGCTATCTCTAAACTGTGATTGAATGTGTTTGGGGAAATGGCGGGCGTAAGAGGGGGGCTAATTAATGTCCACTCACTTTCAATTATTTTAAAGGGCAATTTCAATTTCCAATCAAATGAGCCCCTTTTGAAATATCTACAACAACTTTCTATATAAACCTTATATGCCCCCAGGGCATAACTTACAACTATTACACTGAAAGCTCTGATTGGGTTATCATCCTAAAAGAGACCTAATTTCCAGAGCTTTAGAATACATTGAACAAAGTGGATATCTCAAAATATTGATTGGATGTCTTTGGGAAAATGGTGGGCGTAAGAGGGGGAAAGTTGCCCTTCAATCACTTTCGACTATTAAAAGGGCAATAGCCCTTTCAATTTTCAATTCAATGAGCCCTTTTGGTGTTTTTACAACATCGCTTTCAATAAAAACCTTACATGCTCTCAGGGCATAACTTAAAACCCTTGCCCTGAGGGTTGTGGGGGGGATGGGTTGTCATCCTTAAAGACCTAATTTCCAAAACTTTCAACTGCGTTGAATAAAATGGCTATCTAAAAATTTTGATTGGATGTGTTTGGGAAAAAGGTGGGCCTGAGAGGGGGGTTAGTTGTCCTTCAATCACTTTCGACTATTAAAAGGGCGATAGCCCATTCAATTTTCAATTGAATGAGCTCTTTTGGATGTTTTAAAACAAAACATCGCTTTCAATAAAAACCTTACATGCTCCCAGGGCATAACTTAAAACCCTTGCCTTGAGGTTTAGGGGGGAAGGGGTTGTCATCCTTAAAGACCTAATTTCCAAAACTTGTAACTGCGTTGAATAAAATGGCTATCTAAAAATTTTGACTAGATGTGTTTGGGGAAAACGTGGGCGCGAGAGGGGGGTTAGTTGCCCTCAAATCACTTTCGACTGTTAAAAAGGGCACTAGTCCTTTGAATTTCCAATCGAATGAGCCCTTTTTCAAGTTTCTACGACAAACATTTCAATAAAAACCTTATATGCCCCCAGGGCAAAACTTATAACCCTTGCCCTGAAGACTGTGGGGGAGTGTCTTGTTCAAAGGTATAATTTCCTGAACTTTAAAAAGCGTGGAACAAAATGGCTATCTAAAAATTTTGATTGGATATGTTTGGGGTGGAAGGTTTGTTAGTTGCCTTCCAATCACTTTCGACTATTAAAAAGTGCACTAGCCATTTCAAATTCCAATCGAATGAGCCCTTTTTGAAGTTTCTATGACGACGCGTTCAGTAAAAACCTTATATGTCCCCAGGGCATAACTTGCAACCTTTGCCCTGAGGGCTGTGGGGGAGTGTCCTCCTCAAAAACAATTTCTATCTGGAAATCCACAACACTGAACAAAATGGCTATCTAAAAATTTTGATTGGATGTGTTTGAGGAAAAAGTTGGGCGAGAGAGAGGGGGCAGGTTGCCCTCAAATCACTTTCGACTATTAAAAAGGGAAGTAGACCTTTAAATTTCCAATGAAATGAGCCCGTTTTCAAGTTTCTACGACAAAGATTTCAATACAAACTTATATTCCCCCAGGGCATAACTTATAACCCTTGCTCTGAAGACTGTGAGGGGAGTGTCCTGCCCAAAGGTATAATTTCCTGAACTTTAACTGTGTGGAACAAAATGGCCATTTCAAAATTTTGATTGGTTGTGTTTGGGGAAATGGTGGTTGTGGAAGGGGTGTTAGTTGCCTTCCAATTACTTTCGACTGTTAAAAAGGGCACAAGCCATTTCAATTTCTAATCGAATGAGCCCCTTTTGAAGTTTCTACGACAACGCTTTCTATAAAAACTTTACATGCCCCCAGGGCATAACTTACAATCCTTGTCCTGACGGCTGTGAGGGAGTTGTCATCCTCAAAGGCCTAATTTCCAGAACTTTAAACTACGTTGAAAAAATGGCTATTTCAAAATTTTGATTGGATGTGCTTGGGGAAAAGGTGGGCGTGAGAGGGTGGTTAGTTACCATCCAATCACTTTCAACTATTAAAAAGGGCAGGCCTTTGAATTTCCAATCGAATGAGCCTTTTTTGAAGTTTCTATGACAACGCTTTCTATAAAAACCTTTTATGTCCCCATGGCATAGCTTACAACCCTTGACCCGAGGGTTGTGGGGAGTGTCCTCCTCAAAAATATATTTTCTATCTGGATATCGACTATTCTGAACATAATGGCTATCTCAAAATTTTGATTGGATGTGTTTGGGGAAACGAAAACTTAAAACGAACAAAATTAAATAAAAAATCAATGCAAACAAACATACAATAGATATTAATGTAAATGAATAAATAAACGAGTGAAAGTTAAATTGAATATGCAAACAAAGCTTGAAACAAACAAAAATCAGCAAGAGTTTGGGTATCGCCTCCGTCTCTCATTGTAAAAGCCTAAAACCTACTGCGTCAATGGCGTTTTACTGAAAACTATATGCATCTTGAGCAGTCTTGGAAAGTATAAACAACATGAAATTGAATATTTGATATATAATGATATTAGCTGTTGAAAGATCCATTAGTTCAATAATTTATTTCACTTTAATCCTATATTTATTTTCAATGCTGAAAGAACTGGAAAAGAAAATATTTGTAATATAATTCGTTTTCAGTGAAGCGCCAATGACGCAGTAGGCTTTTGGTTTTTATTTGCAGTTAAGGAAGGGGTCAGTATCCAAATTCTGGTTTTTAGTGAAACTATATTCAACTTTAACAACTTTAAAAGAACTAATAAATTAAACTGAATATTTGATGCATAATGATATTAATTTCTGAAGGCTCATCAGTTCAAAATTTTACCATAATTTTAATGTTTATTTTCAATATTAAATACAAAAGAAAGTAATTGTAATAAAATTGATTTGCAGTAAAGAACCAATGACGCAGTAGGTTTTAGACTTTTGCAGTGAGAGAAGGAGGCGATACCCAGACTCTTGTTTGTAGCAATTTTTGTTCGCTTCAAGCTTGATGTACATATTCAATTTTAAGTTTCACTCGATTTAAGATTTATTTATTCATTTACATTAATATCTATTGTATGTTTGTTTGCATTGATTTTTTATTTAATTTTGTTCGTTTTAAGTTTCGTTTATACTCCAATAAAAATATTTTTTTCATTTTAAGCTTGATTTTTATACTCAATCTAAGCATTACTCGCTTTAAGATCTATTTATTCATTTATATTATTACTTGTTGTATGTTTTTTCTGTGATTGTTTATTTAATTTCTGTTCGTTTTGGGTTTCATTTATTCTTTAATAGTAATTTCTGGTCGTTTTGAATTTGAATTTTAACAGGTATTTGTATCTGCTGAGCTTAAGTTTAAAATGGCCTTTACTTTTCTTTGAAAAACTTATTTTTCAGAAAATTTTTTTTCAATTAATGCCACGAAACAGCAGTCAGTTTATGGCTAAATTCTTCAATGTTCTCTTTTTTCAGTTATCTTTTCTTTGCCTTTTTTTTTTACTTTTACATACATGAGAACAAATTCACCACCACAACCAGAAATTGGTCGGAAGACTGATTAATATCATATCAGCATCGGTATTAGCAATAGGTAGGACCTAACCAATATGTTGTCTGTTATTGCTGATAAATGGTGAGTGTCTCGCGTTGGAATTCTTACTAGAGGGTGAAGACAGTGACTAACCATAAGTTTAAAAATTCTAAATTATCCGTATTAAGACATAAAGATTAAACCGAAAATTCCCCATGCAACTGTATTTGGAAGTACAGTACTCAACTGCCCTTTAAACGCTCTACAATGCTTTAGCGTAAAGAGCGTGGTTTTGAGGAAGGAGATCCCCCCCCCATACTCGGAATAATTTCTATTCGTTTTAAGTTTAAATGTTGCTCCTTACCTTCAGTTGAAAGAATTATTTTTTTTTTATTAATCGTGAGAACGACTGCTAATACAAAAAAAGGAGTGGGAATGGCACACCCCCAAAGTTTTTGCATCACTGTGACCCTGATATAGCTACAGAGTTTCAAAATAGATCAGCTAAGAGATATTTTCATTGTTTTTTTTAGGTCCTGACTAATTTGAAAAGTAAATGAAAGGGCTAAGCCTCATTTATAATAGGCCCGACGATTTTTTACTGAAATTTTACTTTATGTATGAATGTGATTACCAATTTAGATTTTATTGTATAGGAATCCCATCTTGAATATCCCATAGAAATTCTTGTCTGTATCTTATTGTGTTGTTTATTGTTCTAACTGATGGAAGGGAGAAGAAGCCCTCTAGGCAGAAGGGGCAAATTTACTGTTTACTTTTTATTAGAACTTGGCTTTATACTCATTCTTGATAATTTTATGGAAACAATAAGTTTACGAGAAAGATATATCCCCCTCTTTGCCCCCTTCCTATCAAGGCTAATATGCCATCTACTTATTGTGTGTATCCCAGATTTAAATCCTTGGCTAATATTTATTATAGGTTATTCTTCTCTGGATGAAACGTCTATGTGGATTATCAAACCCAAAAACGGAATGATGAACGATCACCCAAAGGGGTTGAACTTCAAGACGTTTTGATCTTGGCAATATTCAACCTGACAACATAACAAAATAAACCTGACTTTTAAATAAGACTTCTTCTTGCATAAAAAATTACAGATATTATCATTTTCGCAATGTACTAAAAATGGCAGTTAACAACGTAAACCTGATTTTTATATAACATCTAATCTTGTCTCAAAATTTATAGATATTTTTATTTTGGTAATGAACTAAGAATGGCAGTTAACAACATAAAACTTAATCTTTATGGAGTAGTTAAACTCGTCTCCAAAATTTTATTGAATTGAATTAGATTTATGGACGTATTTCTTCTTCTATTTGTTCTGCATAGTGCAATAGTGATTTTTTTTCAGTAAATCTGAAGTAATCTGGGGTCGTTGCCTTAGACGACAACTGAACGAGATATAAATTCAAGGTTTTCTCTTAGACGGTAATCACGAAGTTCTAAATAAAGAAACCTTATCTAAAGTTTCAAAAATTAACAGAAGTACTCCTGAAAAAAAAAAAAAAACAGTATTGTCTATTCTACTAAATGATAATTATAATAAAACACAACTTGGCTCTGAAAGCAGAAATTTTATTATAAAGAAATTAGAAATTGGTCGAAATTAGAGTAGAAGTTAGAAAATTTCTTTCCTTACTAGAAGATTTAATATCTCTTTCGATGGTGCAGCTGAAACTAAAAGCCACAATCAAGCCGAGATTTTCGGATGAGCAAGATTTTTCTTCTTCAGATTTAATTTTTATCCATCCATCAAAAGTTATTTGAAATAAGTTAAAAAAAAAAGGTTTTCACAAAAAGCAACTCAGTATTGATGATAAGTGCACCATCAAATAGTTTATTCTCTAAAAAAATTCTAATTCCTACTGAATTTTCAGGCGATAAATTCATGTTGTTTTAGTCACAGGTTGATAATTATATATTATTTTGTCTTTTTTTCAGCAGGAATGATTTAATCGATCAAGTGGCTATAGGGTTTTGGGATGGTCTCATTCAAAAAGAACTTGCAAGGTCCAGTGCACTTTTTAAGAGTAAAAAAAAATGCCCGGGTGGTGAGTAAGCCCTATTATTCATCTGTTTACATCCCCATGACTGATCCCTACCATGCTTTCGAATAAAGGCTATGCAGTCCCAGGGGTAAGGGTCCAAGTTTATAAAAGGATCGCTCATTGTTCAATTAAACATACTTTCACTCAGAAGACCAGAGGGTAAGCCATACACAAAAAGTTTTTATCCTTCAAAATTCTAAGTTGTATTCCTAAGTACCTGTAGATTTCAAATCTTTCAAAACAAGTTTTTTGGCTCACCTTCAGCATGTCCATGCGCTTGACATAATTCTATTTGCGCGTCAGGATTTTCTTGGTCATGGGCTCATGGTTATATGTTTCAAACCAATCAGAACAAAAAGTGACTGGCCCTTTTGGGCCCTTTTGTGTTGGCCCGTAGACAGACCTAAAATATGCGTGGTCCCTTTGGCAAGAAACTCTGGTATAAGCTTAAATCAATCTTAAACTCAGAATCAATCCCATTTTCACACCCCATAATACTCTTGTAATACTCTAATATACCACATAATACCATAATACCCCATAATACTCTAATACTCCATAATACCCCTTGTAAAACTTAAAATCCTATTGGTTTAAGAAAGAAACGTGAAATTTCAAAGCCGATAATGATCAGTAAATATAATCAGAAAATAATGTTTTTGGAATGAATAGTCAAGCTAAACTTAAATGAAAAAATATGCTATAAATGAGAGCTCAACTAAGTTTTGGGGACTAAGCCTAATATTTTGCAGGCTAGGCACCTTTTGGACCAGAGACCTCCGGAACTAATTATGTTGGGAAAAAAAGGTATTTTGATCATTTTTTCGCTTCTATTTCTGACTGAATCGATGTTTGTTTTGTAATTTTTGGTGCGTAGTTTACTTTACTTGGCCCAAAGAGTGACAGGCATAGCTTTTAGGGCTATTGAAAAAACTGGACCTGTTTTCAACGCTACTCTAAGGGTGTATTTGTCCCAACCTGATTTTTTTTCCCATATAGGCTTCTTTGACCTAAGGAAGTTATGCAGGTAAGTATTTTAATACCTTCAGTAAAATAGACTCTTAATTGGGGTTCAACTAGGTGTGTTTTTTATTTACATTAGATCCTTCTTAACTCAAGAAGTCTGATTTTTAAGCTGTTGAAAAAAGGGTACTTTTTGAGTTGCGCGTCCCTACAGCCTATTTGATTGCCTTAGGGTCCTCTAAAGCAAGCATTATTTAAGGTTTCCTTCTCCTAGAAACTTACAAATATAAGTTTAACACAGTTCGACAAATAAGTTTCTGCCTATTTAGGAGAAAATCTTAAGCCAATTAAAAATTTTATGCTTATTTTGATAGACCTTCGGGGCCCTTTTGGCTCAAGGACCCAAAGTTGAAGGTTTAAGCCAATCGCTTAAGAGGCATTTTTCGCCATTTTTATACAAAAATTTCTTTGGGGGACCCCAGCCTTTTCTTGCATATTAGACTCCCCTTGGCCCAAGGAATGACAAGTGTCAGTTTCAAACTAATTGTAGAGAAAAAAACTTCTAAGCCCATTTTAAACCTTCTCCCTCTTTTCTCCTCCCAGCGAACATTTGAGGTTGCTTTAGTCAAGGAGCGATTATTTTAATTTTTAAACCAATCAGATATTCAAGATAAAGCATGCTTTCTTTTCAAACAGTTCATGGTAACGAACTGTAAATAAGGAGTGAACCGTCTCAATAGTAACCGAAACTCTAAAAAACTGAATTTTGATATCAATAGATACATCAAAACAATTAGATTTTAATGTTAATTTCAATTATATAAGTTTCATCAAGTTTAATCTTACCCATCAAAAGTTACGCGCCTGAAAAATTTGCCTGACTTAAAATAAAAGAAGCAAACACCCCCTAATTATTATAGAACCTTAATGAAAATCACACAATCAGATCAGCGTATCAGAGAACCCTCATGTAGAGATTTCAAGCTCCTATCTGCAAAAAATGCGGAATTTTGTATTTTTTGCCAGAAGAAAGATCACGGATGCGTGTTTATTTGTTTTTTTCGTTGTTTTTTTTTTTTTTCCCAGGGGTGATAGTATCGACCCAGTGGTCCTAGAATATCGTGGGAGGATTCTTTCAAACGGAAATCAAAAGTTATAGTACCCTTTTTAAGTGACCAACAAATGGAGGGCAACAAGACCCCTCCCACGCTAATTTTTTTTCCAAAGTCACCCGATCAAAGTTTTAAGACAGCCATTTTGTTCAGCATTTGTTCAACTATGTCTTTTCGGATGACTTAATTCCCCAAAGTCCCTGGGGGAGATTATTTGACTTTATTTTTGCTCATTTTTGGCTTAATGGAACTCTTCTTTTCTTTGAAAAACTTGTTTTGTGGGAAAAGTTTTTAAATTAATTTCTGTTCATTTCTTGTTGACATAGTTTTTTCATGAAAAAAGTTTGTATCTTTTCGGTTTTTTCAAACAGTTCGTGATAACGAACAGTAAGGAGCGACCCGGCTCAATAGTAACCGAAACTTTAAAAAAACGGAATTTGATGCCAATAGATACATCAAACGAATTGGATTTTATTTTGATTTCAAATATATAAGGTTTATCAAGTTTAGTCTTATCCATCAAAAGTTATGAGCCTGCGAAAATTTGCAGTTTTTCCAAAATAAGGGAAAACACCCCTTAAAAATCATAAAATCTTAATAAAGATCACATCCTCAAATTCAACCTATCAGAGAACCCTAATATAGAAGTTTCAAGCTCCTATCTGCAAAAAATGTGGAATTTTTTATTTTTGGCCAGAAGAAAGATCACGGATGCGTGTTTATTTGTTTTTTCGTTGTTTTTTTTTCCAGGGGTGATCGTAACGACCCAGTGGTCCTAGAATATCGTGGGAGGACTCTTTCAAACGGAAATCAAAAGTTATAGTGCCCTTTTTAAGTGACCAACAAATGGAGGGCAACAAGACCCCTCCCACGCTAATTTTTTTTTTCCAAAGTCACCCGATCAAAGTTTTAAGATAACCATTTTGTTCAGCATTTGTTCAACTATGTCTTTTCGGATGACTTAATTCCCCAAAGTCCCTGGGGGAGATTATTTGAACTTATTTTTGCTCATTTTTGGCTTAATGGAACTCTTCTTTTCTTTGAAAAACTTGTTTTGTGGGAAAAGTTTTTTAAATTAATTTCTGTTCATTTCTTATCGACATAGTTTTTTCATGAAAAAAGTTTGTATCTTTTTGGTTTTTCAAACAGTTCGTGATAACGAACAGTAGAGGAGCGACCCGGCTCAATAGTAACCGAAACTGAAAAAAACGGAATTTGATGCCAATAGATACATCAAACGAATTGGATTTTTATTTTGATTTCAAATATATAAGGTTTATCAAGTTTAGGCTTATCCATCAAAAGTTATGAGCCTGCGAAAATTTGCAGTTTTTCCAAAATAAGGGGAAAACACCCCTTAAAAATCATAAAATCTTAATGAAGATCACACCCTCAAATTCAACCTATCAGAGAACCCTAATATAGAAGTTTCAAGCTCCTATCTGCAAAAAATGTGGAATTTAGTATTTTTTTTTTGCCCGAAGAAAGATCACGGATGCTTGTCTATTTTTTTTTTTTTTTTTTTTTTTTTTTTTTTTTTTTTTTTTTTTTTTTTTTTTTTTTTTATCTTTTCTCCATTGGTGATTGCATTGACCCATTCGTCCTAGAATATCGCCGGAGGACTCATTCGAATGGAAATAAAAATTTCTAGTGCTCTTTTTAAGTCACCAAAAAATGGAGGGCAACTAATGGGGGGTGGTCCCGGGTTACGTCGGAGGATCTTTCCATCGAGTAAGTTTTCATGGGGGAAGGGGTATTGCTATGAAGGGGCGCCAGATTTCCCAGCATTATTTAAAAAAACGATCAGAAATTAAATTAAAAAAAACTTAAATTTAATTAACCTAAATTTAACTTAAATTCAATTAAATTTAAATTAAATTAAATTTAATTTTAAAAAATTAAATATTAAACTTAAAAAAAAAAGTTTTTCAAGTGAAAGCAACGAGAGCAACATCAAAACTTAAAACGAAACATAAATTATTACGCATATTATAGGGTTCACCCCCTAGTCAATACCTCGCTCGTTACGCTAAAGTTTTTCTAGTACTTTCATAAGAGGTATTTGTTCTAATTAACGGCCTTTGTGATTAAAGGGTCACTTTTAAAGCATTGGAACAAAATTCGAACTTTAGCGTAAAGAACCAGGTATTGACTAGGAGGCAAACCCCATAATAAACGTATACGTATATAGATAATAAAATATATAAATAAAAATATATGCATATAGAAGTTTGTTAGGTACCATAAGTTAATTCGTAAGCTACGTATATTCATTACTAATAAAAACGTTCGTAAATAAAACTAATGAACTTTTGAGAAAACCATTTAACCAAAAAAAAAGTAAAATTAATATGTAAATTTTGTTTTAATTATTCATGTACTGTGAGCCAAAATCCAAACCTGCATTAATTCAAAAAGGTCGGAAATTGGATAAAAGAGCAATTTTTTTAAACTGAAAGTAAGGAGCAACAAGAAAACTTAAAAAAAAAGAAATTATTCCCAATATGAAAGGGGATGTCCCCTCCTCAACGCCTCGCTCTTAACGCTAATTTTTTTTATTATTAAAAAAAAAATAAAGTTGTGAGACAGAGTCAAACTTTAGCGTAAAGAGCGAGGCGGCGAGGAGGGGATAGCCCCTTTCATATACGGGATAATTTCTGTTCGTTTCTAGTTTTAATGTCGCTCCTTACTTTAAGTTAAAAAAACTTGTTTTTTTTATTCAATTTCTACAAGAATCCATAATTTGGCTTGCTATTTGTATGTTGGGAGAAAAGTTTTCAACAATTTTCAATCCTGACACAAATAGTAATTTTTAATTTAATTTTATACCTCCTCAAGTTGACCTGCTAAATAAAACTTAATATTATTCCCAAATATTCTATCTATGCTCTTTGACAATCTGGACACACATACACCCTTTTTATGCATTTAAATTGTAAGAGCAGAAGTAGTAATAGTAGTAGCCCCGAAAGCTTCAACTATATACCCCCAGTTGCACACAATATATTGCTAAAGTATGTTATTGGCAACCATAAAACACAATACCTTTTGATTCAGTTTTAAAGCAGCATCTGATTTTAAAAACATAATGGGTCAATTGTATAATTATGGGGGGTTGAGATGCCCAATATCCCTAACGACATAGCTGCTGGACCGTTCTACTATGCTCAGCAAAATGGCTGTCTCTAAATTTTGACCGGACGTGTTGGGAGATTGAATGGGCTTGAGAGAAGGGCTGCTTGCCCTCCAATCTCTTTTTACTCTTGAAAAGGGCACGAGAACTTTTAATTTTGAATCGAATTAGCTTCTTAAATGTTTTAATGATGTTTCTAGCTACTGTAGAGGGGTACTGCCTATGATATTGCTAATATGTCCTCTTGGAAACATGCATACATACATTTTTTTTCGTTTAATTGAAACTCCCCTTAAACGTTCCCTAAAAGTTTCACCATAATACCCTTAGCTTCATTAGTTACAGTAACTGTAGTGGCAGCATTAAAAGTGCACACATCATGCCTTCTGGCTAGTTCTAAATCCTCTACAACTTACTATTAAAGGTCTAACTTAATAATATAAGTTGTTCTTGAGATATTGCTTTGTCATCTTTTTGAACATTCACATGCTCATAGTTTTTTTTATTTAGTTCACCATCCGCCTAAATATTCCTAATATTTGATTATTGAAGAAATAGTTGTATGCTCTTTGGACTATTGGTTAAAAATGGCTATCTCACAATTTCAATTGATTGCGTTTGGGGAAAAGAGGATGTCAGGGAGGGGGGATTTTTTCCCTCTATCAAGTTTGAATCTTAAAACGGAACTAGAACTATACATTTCCAATCTAATGAGCCTCCTCTTAAGTTCACAAGACAACCCCTTCCATAAAAACCTTATATACCTCGGGATTAGCTTACAACCCTTACCCCCAGACTCTGGGTGGTCGCGTTAACCCTAAAGGCCTTGTTTTGTGATCTTTGGAATATTTTTGAACAACTGTTTATCTCAAAATTTCTATTTTCTATTTTCTAATTTCTATTTTCCCTCTGGGACTCTTAAAAAGAGTGCTTAAACTTCCAACTTCCAATCCAATAAGCCGCCTTCGAAGGTATTACGGCCACAATTTCCATACCCTGGGCATAGCTTACAATATTTGCCCTGAGGGTTAGGGGGGGGAGAGGGTTCCCATCCTCAAAGACATAATTTCTTGACCTTTAAACTGCGTCAAACAAAATACTTATTTCGATTAGAAGTGTTTGGGAAGAAGGTGGGCGTGGGGGGGGGGCTTCTGATTACTAATCCAATGAGCCCGATCTATGGTTTATGGGGGTTGTCATCCTCAAAGAATAATTCTCGGACCTTCATCTATGCTGAACAAAATAGCTATCTAAAAATTTTGAATGGATTTCTTAGGAGGAACCATTTGCATGGGGGGGGGGGCTGGTTGCCCTCCAATCACTTCTGACTTTTAAATAGGGCACTAGCCCCTCTTAATTTCCAATCAAATCTACAGTTTTTGAATTTCTATGACAAATCATTCTATACGAAATGCCCCGGTCTATAAAAAAATAAATAAATAATACATTGTTCCCACATCACTCATTAATTATGTGCCGCTATTTTGCTGCCTATAATTACTATATGAGTCACACACTAGCATTGCAGAGGGACTAAAAGCTCCTCTTTTATTGCGGAGACAATGGTTTATTTGACAATGGAGGAGACAATGGAGACAATGGAGACAATGGGAAGCTATATTTTAGTTCAAAAATCAAATACACTAAGAAAAATCCCTTTTTCTCAAACTTTTATTATGAAAAAGTCAGACTTTAAACTAAAGATTCTATTTTTCGGAGGGTGGTACCAGCCCCCAATTTACGGTAACCCTGGGTATGTTATCAATCACGAACGGAAATCAAATTTATAATTAACTAGATTTTCAATTGAAAGTAAAAAGAAACATTAAAGCATAGAATTAACAAAAAACTCATTTTTTATATGTTGCCTTCCAGTGTATCCCTTCTCTGACCCCTCTTACCTCACACTTTACGCTAAAGCATTGCTTTTAGTTGCCAATCTCGTAACAACTAAAGCGCAAAAGCAATTGGAATGAGACTAAATGGATTGTTATGATATCATAGGCAGCGCGATAGCGCTGCCTAAGTAAACAACGATGTGGGCTCATTGTATTATTTATTTTCTTTTTCTTTTTTTTCTTCTCGTACCCAAGCACTTCGTATCGAAGGAGTTGTCATAGAAACTTCGAAAAAGGCTCATTCGATTGGAAATTGAAGTGGCTAGTGCCCTTTTTAATAGTCGAAAGTGATTGGAGGGCAACTAGCCCCCCCCCCTCCCCCACACCCAACCTTCCCCCAAACACATCCAATCAAACTTTTTAGATAACCATTTTGTTCAGCGTAGTTGATTTCCAGATAGAAAATATCTTTTTGAGGAGGACACTCCCCCACAACCTTCGGGGCAAGGGTTTTTAAGTTATGCCCTGGGGGCATATAAGGTTTTTATAGAAGGCGTTGTCGTAAAAACTTCAAAAAAGGCTCTTTCCATTGGAAATTCAAAGGGGTAATGCCCTTTTTAATATTCGAAAGTGATTGGAGGGCAAATAGCCCCCCCATCATTCCCCCAAACACATCCAATCAAAATTTTGAGATAGCCATTTTGTTCAGCGTAGTTGATTTCCAGATAGAAAATATGTTTTTGAGAAGGACACTCTCCTACAACCCTCGGGGTAAGGATTTTAAGTTATGCCCTGGGGGCATATATAGTTTTTTATAGAAGGAGTTGTCGTAGAAACTTCAAAAAAGGCTCATTCGATTGGAAATTCAAAGGGCTAGTGCCCTGTTTAATAATCGAAAGTGATTAGAGGGGAACTAGTCCCCCCCCACGCCCCATCATTCCCCCAAACACATTTAATCAAAATTTTGAGATAGCCATTCTGTTCAGCGTAGTTGATTTCCAGGTAGAAAATATGTTTTTGAGGAGGACACTCCCCCACAAACCTCGGGGAAAGGGTTGTAAGTTACACCCTGGGGGCATATAAGGTTTTTATAGAAGGCGTTGTCGTAGAAAATTCAAAAAAGGCTCATTCGATTAAAAATTGAAATGGCTAGTGCCCTTTTTCATTGTCAAAAGTTATTGAAAGGCAACTACACCCCTTCCACGCCCACCATTGCCCCAAACACATCCAATCAAAATTTTGAGTTAGCTATTTTGTTCCACGCAGTTAAAGTTCAGGAAATTATATCTTTGAGCAGGACAATCCCCCCACAGTCTTCAGGGCAAAGGTTATAAATTATACCCTTGGGGTATATAAGTTTTATTGAAATCTTTGTCGTAAAAACTTGAAAAAGGGATCATTCTATTTGAAATTCAAAGGTCTAGTGCCCTTTTTCATAGTCGAAAGTGATTTGAGGGCAACTAGCCCGCCTCTCTCGCCCACTTTTTCCCCAAACACATCCAATCAACATTTTTAGGTAGCCATTTTGTTCAGTGTTGAGGATTTACAAATAGAAATTATGTTTTTGAGGAGGAAACTCCCCCACAGTCCTCAGGGCAAGGGCTGTTAGTTATGCCCTGGGGGTATATAAGGTTATTATAGAACGCGTTGTCGTAGAAACTTCAAAAAGGGCTCATTTTATTGGAAATTGAAATGGTTGGTGCCCTTTTTAATAGTCGAAAGTGATTGGAAAGCAACTAACACCCCCTCCAAGCCCATCATTTCCCCAAACATGTCCAATCAAAATTTTTAAATAGCCATTTTGTCCCACGCAGCTTAAAGTTCAGTTAATTATACCTTTGAGCAAGACACTCCCTCCTAAGTCTTCAGGGCAAGGGTTATAAGTTATGCTCTGGGGGCATAATAGTTTTTTATTGAAACCTTTGTCGTAAAAACTTGAAAAAGGGCTCATTCGATTTGAAATTCAAAGGGCTAGTGCCCTTTTTAAAGTCTAAAGTGATTTGAGGGCAACTAACCCCCCTCTCACGCTAACATTTTCCCCAAACACATGCAATCAAAATTTTTAGAAAGCCATTTTATTCAACGCAGTTGAAAGCTTTGAAAATTAGGTCTTTAAGGATGACAACCTATCCACCCACAACCCTCAGGGCAAGGGTTGTAAGTTATGTCCTGGGAGCATGTAAGGTTTTTTTTATAGAAAGTGATGTTGTAAAAACATCAAAAAGGCCTCATTCAATTGAAAATTGAAAAGCCTAGTGCTGTTTTAATAGTCGAAAGTGATTGAAGGGCAACTAACCCCCCTCTCACGCCCACCATTTCCCAAAACACATCCAATCAAAATTTGAGATATCCATTTTGTTCAACGTAGTCGAGAGTTCTGGAAATTAGGTCTTTTAGGATGATAACCCCATCAGAGCCCTCAATGCAAGGGTTGTAAGTTATGCCCTGGGGGCATATAAGGTTTATATAGTTGTTGTAGAAATTTCAAAAGTGGCTCATTTGATTGGAAATTTAAATTGCCCTTTTAAATGCCCTTTTTAATAGTCGAAAGTGAGTGGAGAGTAATTACCCCCCCCCCCCCTCTTACGCCCTCCATTTCTCCAAACACATTCAATCAAAGTTTAGAGATAGCCATTTTGTTCAAAGTAGTTGAAAGTTCTGGTAATCAAACAGTTCGTGGTAACGAACTGTAAGTAAGGAGCGACCCGGCTCAATGGTAACCGAAACTCTAGAAAACGGGTTTTTGATACCAATAGATATATCAAAGAATCAGATTTCAAATTCTGATTTCAAATATATAACTTTCATCAAGTTTAGTGCTACCCATCAAAAGTTACGCGCCTGAGAAAATTTGGCTGATTTTCAAAAAAAGGGGGAAAGACCCCCTAAAAGTTATAGAACCTTAATGAAAATGACACCATCATATTCAGCGTATCAGAGAACTCTACTGTAGAGGTTTCAAGCTCCTATCTACAAAAATGTGGAATTTTACATTTTTTGCCAGAAGAAAGATCACGGATGCGTGTTTATTTGTTTGTTTGTTTGTTTTTTTTTTTTTTTTCCCAGGGGTGATCGTATCGACCCAGTGGTCCTAGAATATCGTGGGAGGGCTCATTGGAACGGAAATTAAAAGTTCTAGTGCCCTTTTTAAGTGACCAAAAAAAATGGAGGGCAACTAGGCCCCCTCCCACGCTTATTTTTTTTCACAAAGTCACCCGATCAAAATTCTGAGATAGCCATTTTGTTCAGAATGGTCGAAAATATGATAAATATGTCTTTTAGGATGACTTAATCCCCCGAAGTTCCCAGAGGGAGGGCTAAAAGTTATGAACTTTACCCAATGTTAACATATAGTATTGGTTATTGGGAAGTATACAGAAGTTTTCAGGAGGTTTTTTTTCTGGTAGTGGGAGGGAAGGGTGGGTCGGTGGTTATGTTGGAGGATCTGTTCATGAAGGAAGTTTTCATGGGGAAGGGAAATTGCCATGAAGGGGGCGCCGGACTTGCCAGCATTATTTATTGGTTATTGGGAAGTATACAACCATTTTCAGGAAGGATTTTTTCTGGAGGGGGGGGGGGCTAGACGAGGGGGTTAATCCGGAGAATATTTCCGTGGAGGATGTTTCTTTGGGGTAAGGGAAATTTCTATGAAGGGGGCGCCGGATTTCCAAGCATTATTTAAAAAACGATCAGAAATTAAATAAAAAAAAAACAAGTTTTTTTCAACTGAAATGTAAGAAGGAATATTAGAACTTAAAACGAACAGAAATTATAACGTATGTGAGGGGTGTTCTCCCCCAAGTCAATACCTCGCTCTTTACGCTACAGTTTTTTTTTTAGTGCTTTCAAAAGAGCTATCTATTCTAATTAAACGGCCTTTGTGATTCAGGGGTTTGTGAATCAATTTTTTTTTTTAACTTTTAACGTAAAGAGCGTGGTATTGACTAGGGGAGAACCCCCTCATATACGAAATAACATATACGTAATAAAAAAAACAATAAAAAAACAAGCGATACGGCTCAATAGTAATCGAAACTTTTAAAAACGGAATTTTGATGTCAATAAATGTATCAAAAGAATGTGTTTATAATGCTGATTCTAAATATATAAATTTTATTAAGTTTAGTATTACTCATCAAAGCTACGAGCCTGAGAAAATTTACTCCATTTTTTAAAGAGGGGGGAAACATCCCCTGCATTAACTAAAAAAAACGATCAGAAATTAAATAAAAAAAACAAGTTTTTTAAACTGAAAGTAAGGAGCGACA
Source organism: Artemia sinica (assembly GCA_027921565.1). Lineage (NCBI taxonomy): Eukaryota > Metazoa > Arthropoda > Branchiopoda > Anostraca > Artemiidae > Artemia > Artemia sinica. Next base: position 973,569 of record CM051264.1, on the reverse strand, counting down.
TTAAAACTTAAAACGAACAGAAATTATTCCGTATATGAAAGGGGCTGTCCCCTCCTCAACGCCTCGCTCTTTACGCTAAAGTTTTTTATTGTTTTAAAAAAATAAAGTTGTGAGACAGAGTCAAACTTTAGCGTAAAGAGCGAGGCGTTGAGGAGGGGACAGCCCCTTTCATATACGGAATAATTTCTGTTCGTTTTAAGTTTTAATGTCGCTCCTTACTTTCAGTTTAAAAAACTTGTTTTTTTTTTTTTATTTAATTATGTATTTAAGGATGACAATCCACCCTTAGTCCCCAGGGCAAAGGTTGTAAGTTATTCCCTGGGGACATATAAGGTTTTTAATGATAGAGTTGTCGTAAAAACCTCAAAAGGGGCTCATTCAATTGAAAATTGAGAGGGCTTGTGCCCTTTTTAATAGTTGAAAGTGATTGGACGGTAACTAACCCCTCTCTCACGTCCACCATTCCCCCAAACATGTCCAATCAAAATTTTTCATACAGCCATTTTGTTCAACGTTTTAGAATGTTCTGTAAATTAGGTCTGTGAGGATGACAACCTCCTCACAGCCCTCAGGACAAGGGATGTAAGTTATGCCCTGGGGGCATATAAAGTTTTTATAGAACGCGTTGTCGTAGAAACTTCAAAAAGGGATCATTCGATTAGAAATTGAAATGGCTTGTGCCCTTTTTAATTGTCTAAAGTAATTGGAAGGCAACTAAAACCCCTTCCACGCCCATCATTTCCCCAAACACATCCAATCAAAATTTTGAGATAGCCATTTTGTTCCACGCAGTTAAAGCTCAGGAAATTATACCTTTGAGCATGACACTCCCCCCCCCCCCAAGTCTTCATGGCAATGGGTTACAAGTTATGTCATGGGGGCATATAAGTTTTTATTAAAATCTTTGTCGTAGAAACTTGAAAAAGGGCTCATTCGATTGGAAATTGAAATGGCTAGTGCCCTTTTTAATAGTCGAAAGTGATTGGAAGGCAACTAACACCCCTTCCACGCCCACCATTTCCCCAAACATTTCCAATCAAAATTTTTAGATAGCCATTTTGTTCCAGGCAGTTTAAAGTTCAGAAAATCATACGTTTGATCAGGACACTCCCCCACAGTCTTCAGTGCAAGGGTTATAAGTTGTGACCTGGGAGCATATAAGGTTTTTATAGAAATCTTTGTCTTAGAAACTTGAAAAAGGGCTCATTCGATTGAAAATTCAAAGGGCTAATGCCCTATTTAATGGTCGAAAGTGATTTGAGGGCAACTAACCCCCCCACTCTCTCACACCCACCTTTTCCTCAAACACATCCAATCAAAATATTTAGATAGCCATTTTATTCAAAGCAGTTGAAAGTTTTGGAAATTAGGTCTTTAAGGGTGAAAACCCACACCCTCAAAACCCTCAGGAAAAGGGTTTCGAATTATGCCCTGGGAGCATGCAAGGTTTTTATACAAAGCGATGTTTTAAAAACATCAAAAAGGGCTCATTTGACTGAAAATTGAAAGGGCTAGTGCGATTTTAATAGTTGAATGTGATTGAAGGGCAACTGACCCCCTTTTTCACAGTTAAAAAAAAAGTCTGGAAGAATAGGAAGATAAGTCTGCAAACCAAGATTAGAATCTTAGAAGCTACAGTGATGACAGTGGTCAAATATGGCTCTGAAGCATGGACGCTCCGAAAAGCGGATGAAGATTTGCTAGATGTTTTCCAGAGAAATTGCTTAAGGATTGTTCTGGGTACCCGGCTGACTGACCGTATTTCAAACAATAGGCTATACGAAAAATGTGGTTCAATACCACTTTCTAGATCTATAATGAAAGAAAGGTTGAGGTGGTTAGGGCATGTTGTTCGGATGAAGGATGACAGATTGCCGAAGATTGTTCTTTTCGGCCAACCATCTAGGGCTAAACGGAAAGCAGGTCGTCCCCGTCTGGGTTGGGAGGACGTCATAAAGAAAGATTTAAAGGAAATGGGAACTTCGTGGGCGGCTGTAAAAAGGGAGGCTTTGAATAGATTGGGGTGGAGGAGGAGCGTGCGTAGCTGTGTTGGCCTCAGCGGCTTGGTGCTGCGATGAGTTGTTAGTAGTAGTAGTAGTAGTAGTAGTTGTAGTAATTTGAAAAGGGCTCATTTGATTGGAAATTGAAATTGCCCTTTTTAATAGTTGAAAGTGAGTTGAGAGTAATTAACCGCCCTCTCACACCCACCATTTCCCCAAACATATTCAATCAAAGTATAGAGATAGCCATTTTGTTCAACGTAGTTGAAAGTTCTAGAAATTATTTATTTAAGGATGACAAACCCCCCAGGGCGAAGGTTGTAAGTTATGGCCTGGGGGTATGTAAGGTTTTTAATGATAGAGTTGTTGCAAAAACTTCAAAAGGGGCTCATTGAGTTGGAAATTGAGAGAGCTAGTGCCCTTTTTAATAGTTGAAAATGATTGGACGGTAACTAACCCCCCTCTCACGCCCACTATTCCCCCAAACACATCCAATTAAATATTCAGATAGCAATTTTTTTCAACATAGTAGAAAGTTCTGGTAATTAGGTTTGTGAGGATGACAACCCCTCCCCCAGCCCACAGATCAAGGATTGTAAGCTATCCCCTATGGGCATATAAGGTTTTTATTGAAAGTGTTGTCGTAGAAACTTCAAAAGGGCTCATTTGATTGGAAGTTGAAAGGGCTAGTGCCTTTTTTAATAGTTGAAAGTGATTAGAGAAAGACTAACACCCCTCTCAAGCCCATCATTTTCCCAGAAACATTCAATCAAAATTTTGAGAGACACTTTGTTTAACGTAGTTGAAAGTTCTGGAAATTAGATCTGTGAGGATGACAACCACCCTCAAAGCCCTTAGGGTAAGAGTTGTAATTTATGCCCTAGGGGCAAATAAGGTATTTATAGGAAGTATTGTCGTAGAAACTCAAAAAGGGCCCCTTCAATTGGAAATAGAAAGGCCTAGTGCCCTTTTTAATAGTCGAAAGTGACTGGAGGCGTGACATTTCATAGGCAGCGTGATAGCGCTGCCTAAGTAAAGAACGATGTGGGCAAAATGTATCTTTTTTTCCTCTTTTTCCATACCCGGGCACGTCGTATCGAAGGAGTTGTCGTAGAAACTTCGAAAGGGGCTCATTCGATTGAAATTGGAGTGGCTAGTGCCCTTTTTAATAGTAGAAAGTAATTGGAGGGCAACTAGCCCCCCACCACGTCCATCATTCCCCCAAACATATCCAATCAAAATTTTGAGATAACCATGTTTTTCAGCGTAGTTGATTTCCAAATAGAAAATATATTTTTGAGGAGGACACTCCCCCAAAAGCCTCGGGGCAAGGGTTTTAAGTTATGGCCTGAATGATGTTGGCACAATTTATCATTTATTATTTTTTTTTTTCCTTTAGAGCAGGGCCCTTCGTATCGAAGAAGTTGTCGTAGAAATTTCGAAAAGCGCTCATTCAATTGAAAATTGGAGTGGCTTGTGCCCTTTTTCATAGTCGAAAGTGATTGGAAGGCAACTAACACCCCTTCCACACCCACCATTTCCCGAAACACATCCAATCAAAATTTTGAGACAGCCATTTTGTTCAGCGTAGTCGATTTCCAGATAGAAATTATGTTTTTGAGGAGGACACTCCCCCACAGCCTTCAGAGCAAGGGTCATAAGTTATGCCCTGGAGGCATATAAGGTTTTTATAGAAGGCGTGTTCGTTGAAACTTTAAAAAAAGGCTCATTCGATAGGAAATTCAAAGGGCTAGTGCCCTTTTTAATAGTCAAAAGTGATTGGAGGACCCCCCCCCCCCCCCCCCACGCCCATCATTCCCCCAAACACATCCAATGAAAAATTTTAGATAGCTATTTTATTCAGCGTAGTTGATTATCAGATAGAAAATATGTTTTTGAGGAGGACACTCCAAGACAACCCTCGGGGGAAATGGTTGTAAGTTATGCCCTGGGGGCATATAAGGTTTTTTATGGAAGGCGCTGTCGTAGAAACTTCAAAAAAGGCTCATTCGATTGGAAAATCAAAGGGCGAGTGCCTTTATAATAGTCGAAAGTGATTGGAGGGCAACTAGCTCCCCCCTCACGCCCATCATTCCCCCAAACCAACATCCAATCAAAATTTTGAGATAGCCATTTTGTTCAGCGTAGTTGACTTCCAGATAGATAATATGTTTTTGAGGAGGACACTCCGCGATAACCCTCGGGGCAAGGGTTGTAGGTTATGCCCTGGGGGTATATAAAGTTCTTATAGAAAGCGTTGTCGTAGAAACTTCAAAAAAGGGCTCATTCGATTGGGAATTGAAATGGCTAGTGCCTTTTTTAATGGTCGAAAGTGATTGGAAGGCAACTAGCACCCCTTCAACGCCCACCATTTCCCCAAACATATCAAATAAAAATTTTGAGATAGCCAATTTTTCCCACGACGTTCGAAGTTCAGGAAATTAAACCTTGAGCAACACACTCCCCCCACAGTCTTCACGGCAAGGGTTATAAGTTGTGCCCTGGGGGCATATAAGGTTTTTATTTAAATCTTTGTCGTAGATACTTGAAAAAGGGCTCATTTGACTTGAAATTCAAAGGTCTAGTACCTTTTTTAATAGTCGAATGTGATTTGAGGGCAACTAACCCCCCTCTCACTTCCACCTTTTCCCCAAACACATCCAATCAACATTTTTAGATAGCTGTTTTATTCAACGTAGTTGAAAGTTTTGGAAATTAGGTCTTTAAGGATGACAACCCCTCCCCCCACAGCCCTCAGGGCAAGAGATGTGAGTTATGCCCTGGAGGCATATAAAGTTTATATTGAAAGTGTTTTCGTAGAAACTTCAAAAGGGCTCATTAAATTGGAAATTGAAAGGGCTAGTGCCTTTTTTAATAGTTGAAAGTAATTGGATAGCGACTAACGCCCCTCTCACGCCCATCATTTTTCCAAACGCATCCAACAAAATTTGAGATATACATTTTGTTCAATGTAGTTGAAAGTTCTGGAAATTAAGTCTTTTAGGATGATAACCCCCTCAGAGCCCTCAGTACAAGGGTTGTAAGTTTATGCCCTGGGGGCATATAAAGTTTTTATTGAAAGCGTTGTCGTAATAATATAACCGAGTCAAACTCAAAACGAGCAGAAATTAACACAAGTTGGGCGCAAAACCCCTATGCCTTCCTAATGCCAGAATAAAATTTTTACTTTATTGAAAAAATACAAATGAATGTGCATTGTCAGTTTAATAAACATATACTGATATTTAGTAATCAAAATGTTAATATTATTTGATTTATTAAAGTTATAAAATTAAAAACATTTATATTTTTTCAGTAAAGTGCAAATTTTGTTCTGGCCTTGGGAAGGCATATGGGTTTTTGAGCCCAACTCATGTTAATTTCTGCTAGTTTTGAGTTTGACTCGGCTATTTATTGTAATTTCTGTTCGTTTTGGGTTTCATTGACTTATTGATGCTGATTTGTGGTAGTTTCAAGCTTGGTAGATTATTTGATTTATTTTTGCTCATTTTTTGTTTTGCTCATTCTTTACTTTTCATGGTAAAAAATTATTTTGTGGAAAAAGTTTTTTTAATTAATTTCAAGAATGGAGGAACTACTTGATATACTCTCTAACAATAGAGTTTTAATTCAAATATTTTAATTACGCGTTCAGTAAATAAACGTTTGCGATTATCCATTAGTCGTTTTTGTTGTACTCAGTAATGTTTAAGCGTCGCACTATAAAACTATGCCGTAAAGAGGTGGGGGCTAAGGAAGGAGTAGCCACCCTAATATGAAGAATTATCTCTGTTCGTCTAAACTTTATAACACTCTTTACTTTTACTCGAACCAACTTGGTTTTTAATTTAATCTCAATTTTAAATGGAATTAAAATTCTCAGACAAGCTTAACTTTTTCGCAAGAATCAGGTTTTGCGATACTAACTACCATTCCCTATATATTACAAAATTCAAGTTTCAAAATCAAAAGTTTAACTATTGTATGATATTAATTAAAAAAAAACTTTCCGAAAAATAAGTTTTTCAGAGAAAAGTAAAGGCCATTTTAAACTTAAGCTCAGAAGATACAAATAAATTTTAAAATTCAAACTCAATTAATAAGCAATCACAGCAAAAACATACAACAAGTAATAATATAAATGAAGAAATAGATCTTAAAGTGAGTAATGCTTAGATTGAATATGAATATCAAGCTTAAAACGAAAAAGTATTTTCTTACTGAAGTGTAAATGAAACTTAAAACGAACCAAAATTAAATAAACAATCAATGCAAACAAACATACAATAGATATTAATGTAAATAAATAAATAAATCTTACAACGAGTGAAACTTAAATTGAATATGCAAATCAAGCATGAAACGAACAAAAATCACCACGAACAAGAGTTTGGGTATGACCTCCTTCTCTCACTGTAAAGGTCTAAAACCTACTGCGTCATTGGCACTTTACTGGAAACCAATTTTATGACAAATATTTTCTTTTTTACTTAAATTGAAAATAAACATTAAAATTATAATAACATTTTGAACTGATGAGCTTTCAGCAATTAATATCATTATACATAAAATATTCAGTTTAATTTATTAGCTCTTTTTAAAGTTGTTACAGACGAATATAGTTTCCATACAAACAAGTGTTTTGATACTGCCTCCTTTTCTAACTGTAAATAAAAACCAAAAACCTACTGCGACATTGGCGCTTAACTGAAAACGGATTATATTACAAATATTTTCTTTTCCAGTTCTTACAGTATTGAAAATAAAAATATAATTACAGTGAAATAAATTCTTGAGCTGATGGATCTTTCAACAATTAATATCATTATACATCAAATATTCAATTTGATGTTGTTTATACTTTCCAAGACTGTTCAAGACGCATAGAGTTTTCAGTAAAGCGCCAATGACGCAGTCGGTTTTAGACTATTACAGTGAGAGAACAAGGTCATACCCAAAATCTTGTTTGTGGTGATTTTTGTTCGTTTCAAGCTTGATTTGCATATTCAATTTAAGTTTCACTCGTTTTAAGATTTATTTATTAGTTTACACTGATATCTATTGTATGTTTGTTTGCATTGATTGTTTATTTAATTCCTGTTCGTTTCCAATTTCATTTATACTTAAAACGAAAAGATTTTTTTTTTTCGTTTTAAGCTTGATATTCATATTCAATCTAAGCATTACTCACTTTAAGATCTATTTATTCATTTACATTATTACTTGTTGTATGTTTTTGTTATGATTGTTTATTTAATTTCTGTTCGTTTTGGGTTTCATTATTTCTTTAATAGTAATTGCTGGTCGTTTTGAGTCTGAATTTTAAAAGGTATTTGTATCTGCTGAGCTTAAGTTTAAAATGGCCTTTACTTTTCTTTGAAAAACTTTTTTTTCGGAAAGCTCTTTTTAATTAATTTTGTTCGTTTTTGATTGCAACAAATTTCAAGTCTTTAAAAATTCCTTATTTCAAAATTAAAACTTAAAAAAAAATTAAATATTCATCAAAGTATCAAAAACTGATATCAAAGTAACAATATCAAAGTGAAAAAATGGGTTGTGTGTCAACCTCGGAGTTTTACTATCTGATGTTTGAACTATTTTTAACAAAATTGCTATCTCAAAACCTTAATCGGATGGGTTTGGGGAAAAAGGGGCATAGGGGGACTAGATTAAGCTTCGGTCTCTTTTGACTCTTTAAAAGTGAACTAGAAATTTCTATTTCCAATAGAATGAGCCCCCTTTGAAGTTTATATGGGTACCCCTTCTATAAGAACCATATATATTCCCGGAGTATAACTTACAACGCCTACCTCTGGGCCCTGAGGGTTTGTGTCAACCCTGGACTTTTAATATCTGATGGTTGAAGTATTTTTAACATTGTGGTCACCTGAAATTTTTATCAGATGTATTTGGATAAAAATGGCTTAGGGGGGGGGCAGTTGCTCTCTGATCACTTTTGACTCTTAAAAAGGGCACTAGAACTCTCGATTTCCAATTGAATGAGCTCCCTTTGAAGTTTATACGACGACCCCTTCTAGATGAAGTGCCTCTGGGAAAAAATAAATGGAGTGTGGAGGGAGACTAGCTTCCCTCCAATCACTTTTGACTCTTAAAAAATGAATTACAACTTTCAATTTCCAATCAAGCATCTCTTCCATCAACCATATATGCCCACAGGGCATAACTTACAACGCCTACCCGCGGGCCCCTGGGGGGGGGGCTGTTTTTGACACAGGAATTTTTTTTATCAAAGCTTTGAACTATTTTTAACAATATTTCTATCTCAAAATTTTTATCTGATGCATTTGGGGCGTGGAAAGAGGGGGGGGGGATAGTTGCCCTCCGATCTCTTTTGAATCTTAAAAAGTGAACAAGAACTTTCAATTTCAAATCAAATGAACCCTCTCCGATGTTTATACGAACAGCCCTTCCATAAGAACTATATATGCCCCTAGAGCATTACTCATAACGACTGCCTCTGGGCCCTGGCGGGTTCCGTCGACACAGGAATTTTTCTTATCTGACCTTTGAACTATTTTTAATCAAATGGCTATTATAAAAATTTTATCGGATGGGCTTGGGGAAAAAACGTGTGGGGGGGGCTAGTTACCCTTGGATATCTTTTTACTCTTAAAAATTGAACTAGAACTTTCAATTTCCAACCAAATGAGCCCCCTCTGGAGTTTATTCGAGCATCCCTTTCATTAGAACTATATAGCCCCCAGGACAACACTTACAACGTTTATCCCCGGGTTCCGGGGGGCGTTTTTGTTGTCTAATTTTTGAACGATTTCAAAACACTGGCTATCTTAAAATTTGTAGCCGACGGGTTTGGGGGAAAAAGTGGGGGGGGGGACTAGTTTAACTCTCTTTACTCTTAAAAAGTGAACAAGAACGTTCAATTTCCAATTAAAAGAGCCCTCTATGAAGTTTATACGAGCATCCCTTTCATAAGAAACATACCTGCCCTTAGGGCATAACCTAGAACGCCTTCCCCTGTGCCCTGGGGGTTCTATTGACAACGGATTTTTTTCGTATCCCACCTTTGAACAATTTTTAACAAGATGTCTATCTCAAAATTTTAATCAGATGGGTTTTGAAAACGAACTCGGGGAGAGGGGGGGCTAGCTGCCCTCAGACCTCTTTTGACTATTAAAAAGTGAGCTCGAACTTTCAATATCCAATCAAATGAGCCCTCTCTGAAGTTTATACGAGCATCCCTTTCATACGAACAATGCATGCACCAGGGCATAACTTACAACGCCTGCCCCCGGGCCCTGGGGAGGTTTTGACGACACCTGAGTTTTTGTTATCCGACTTTTGAGAAATTTTTAACTTAATGGTTATCTCAAAATTTTTCTTGGATGCATTTTGGGAAAAGGGGCGTGGGGGGTGGCTAGTTGCCCTCCAATCTCTTTTGACTCTAAAAAATCAACCAGAACTTTCAATTTCCAATCAAATGAGCCATTTCTGAATTTTTTTGCGAGCATCCCTTCAATAAGAACCATATATTCCCCCAGGGCATAAATTACAACACCTGCCCTCGGGCCCTGGGGGGCTGTGTGGACCCCTGAGTTTTTTTTTATATGGTAATTGAACTATTTAAAAAAATCTATCCCAAATTTCTTATCGGATGGGTTTGATGAAAAAACGGCGTGGAGGGGGGGGGGGGCTTGGTGCCCTCCAATCTCTTTTGACTCTTAAAAAGTGAACTAGAACCTTCAATTTCCAATCAAATGATTCCTCTTTGAAGTTAATACCTGTACCCCTTCCATAAGACCCATATATGCCCCCAGGCATAACTTACAACGCCTGCCCCCGGGCCCTGGTGGGCTGTGTCGACACCGGATTTTTTGTTATATGATCTTAGAACTATTTTTAACAAAATAGCTATCTTAAAACTTTTATTGGATGCATTTGGGAAAATTGGGTTTGGAGGGGGAAGCTTTTTACCATCCAATAACTTTTGATGGTTAAAAAGTGAACTAGAACTTTCAATTTCCAATCAAATGAGCCCTCTCTGAAGTTTATACGAGCATTCCTTCCATAAGAACCATATATGTCCCCAGGGCACAACTTATAACCCTTGCCGCTGAAGACTGTGGGGGCAGTGTCCTGCTCAAAGATATAATTTCCAGAACTTTCAACTACGTTGAACAAATGGCTATATCAAAATTTTGATTGGATTGGTTTGGGGAAATGGTGGGTGTAGAAGAGGTGTCAGATGCCTTCCAAACACATTCGACTATTAAAAAAGGCACTAGCCATTTCAATGTCCAATCGAATGAGCCGTTTCTGAGAGCCCTTTCTTTGAAGTTTCTATTACAACACGTTCTACAAAAACCTTATATGCCCCAGGGCATAACTTACTACCCTTGCCCTGAGGGCTGTGGGGGAGTTTTCATCTTCAAAGACCTAATTTCCAGAGCTTAAAACTACGTTTAATAAAATGGCTGTCTCATTATTTTGATTGAATGTGTTTGGGGAAAAGGTGGGCGTGAAAGGGGGTTAGTTGCCCTCAAATCATCTTCGACTATTAAAATGGGCCCTATTCCTTTGAATTTCCATTCGAATAAGCCTTTTTTGAAGCTTCTAAGACAACGCCTTCTATAAGAACACGCAATATACAGCACCTTCTTATATGCCCCCAGGGTACAATATGCTTATATGCCCTTGCATTGAGGGTTGTGGGGGAGTGTCCTCCTCAAAACATATTTGCTATCTGGAAACAACTACGCTGAACAAAATGAATATCTCAAAATTTTGATTGGATGTGTTTGGGGAAATGATGGGAGTGGGGGGACTAGTTGCCCTCCAATAACTTTCGACTATAAAAAAAGGGCACTAGCCCGTTGAATTTCCAATCAAATGAGCCCATTTTGAAGTTTCTACGACAACGCCATCTATAAAAACCTTATATGCCCCCAATGCATAACTTAAAACCCTTTCCCTGAGGGTTGTGGGAGAGTGTCCTCCACAAAAATATATTTTCTATTTGGAAATCAACTACACTAAAAAATTGCTATCTCAAAATTTTGATTGGATGTGTTTGGGGGAATGATTGGCGTGGTAGGGGGCTAGTTGCCCTCCAATCACTTTTGACCCTTAAAAAAGGCATTAGAACTCTCGATTTGCATTGGAATGAGCCCCCTTTGAAGTTTCTACGACGACCATTTCCTTATGAAGTGCCTCTTGGAAAAAAATAATAAATAAATAATGATAATAATCATGAGCAGCGCGGTAGCGCTGCCTAAGTAAAGAACGATGTGGGCACAATGTGTTGTTTTTTTTTGTTTTTTTTTTGTTTTTTCTCCATACCCGGGCACTTCATATTGAAGGAGTTGTCGTAAAAACTTCGAAAAGGACTCATTCGATTGGAAATTGGAGTGGCTAGTCCCCTTTTTAATATTCAAAAGTGATAGGAAAGCAACTAGCCCCCCCCCACGCCCATCATTCCTCCTAACACATCCAACCAAAATTTTGAGATAGCCATTTTGTTTAGCGTATTTGATTTCCAGATAGAAAATATGTTTTTCATGAGGACACTCCCCCACAACCATCGGGCCAAGGGTTTTAAGTTATGCGATGAGGGCATATGAGAACGATGTTGGCACAATGTACTATTTATTATTTTTTTTTTTTCCTGTGGAGCAGGGCACTTCATATGGAAGGGGTCGTCGCAAAAACTTCAAAAGGGGCTCATTCGATTAGAAATTGAGAGTTCTAGTGCCAATTTTAATAGTCGATTTGATTGGAGGGCAACTACCCCCCCCCCCCCAAGTCCATCATTCCCCCAAACACATCCCCCAAACACATCAATAAAAATTCTGAGATAGCCATTTTGTTTAGCGTAGTTGATTTCCAGATAGAAAATATGTTTTTGAGGAGGACACTCCCCCGCAACTCTCAGGGTAAGGGTTTTTTTTATGCCCTGGGGGCATATAAGGTTTTTATAGAAGGCGTTGTCGTAGAAAACTTCAAAACGGCTCATTCGATTGGAAATTCAAAGGGCTAGTGCCCTTTTTAATAGTCAAAAGTGATTGAAGAGCAAATAGCCCCCCCCCCCACCCACGCCCATCATTTCCCCAAACACATCCAATCAAAATTTTGAGATAGCCATTTTTTTCAGCGTAGTTGTTTTCCACATGGAAAATATGTTTTTGAGATGGACACTCCCCCACATCCCTCAGGGCAATGGTTTTAAAGTATGCCCTGGGGCATATTAGGTTTTTAAAGAAAGCGTTGTCGCAGAAACTTCAAAAAAAAGCTCCTTCGATTGGAAATTCAAAGGGCTAGTACCCTTTTTAATAGTAGAAAGTGATTTGAGAAAACTAACCCCCCTCTCACACCCACCTTTTCTCCAAACACATCCAATCAAAAATTTTAGATAGCCATTTTATTCAACGTAGTTAAAAGTTTTGGAAATTATATCTTTCAGGATGACAACCCCACAGCCCTCAGGGCAAGAGTTGTAAGTTATGCCCTGGGGGAATGTAAAGTTTTTATTGAAAGCGTTGTCGTACAAACTTCCAAAGGGCTCATTCAATTGGAAATTGAAAAGGCTAGTGCCTTTTTTAATAGTTGAAAGTGATTGGATAGTGACTAACGCCCCTCTCACTCCCACCATTTTCCCAAACACACATCGAATTAAAATTTTGCGATAGCAACATTGTTCAACGTAGTTGAAAGTTCTGGAAATTAGGTCTTTTAGGATGATAACCCTCTAAGAGCCCTCAGTGCAGGGGTAGTAAGTTATGCCCTGAGGTATATAAAGTTTTTATTGAAAGTGTTCTGGTAGAAACTCCAAAAGGGCTCATTCAATTGGAAATTGAAAGGCCTAGTGCATTTTTTATTAGTTGAAAGTGATTGGATAGCGACTAACGCACCTCTGACGCCCACCATTTTCCAAAACACATACAATCAAAATTTTGAAATATCGATTTTGTTCAACGTAGTTGAACGTTCTAAAAATTAGGTTTTTTAAGATGATAACCCCCTCAGACCCCTTAGTGCAAGGTTTGTAAGTTATGCCCTTGGGGCATATACGGTTTATATAGAAAGTTGTTGCATAAATCATATGCAGCACGATCGCGCTGCCTAAGTAAAGAATGGGACACTCCAGAACGAGACAAGAAACGGGGGATAAGTGAAGAGGAGGACACTCTCCACAACCCTCAGGGCAAGGGTTTTACTTTATGCCCTAGGGGCATATAAGAACGATGTTGGCACAATGTATTATTTATTAATTTTTTCCTTTAGAGCAGGGCAGTTCGTATCAAAGAAGTTGTCATAGAAACTTCGAAAAGCGCTTATTCAATTGGAAATTGGATTGGCTTGTGCCCTTTTTAATAGTTGAAAGTGATTGGAAGGTGACTAACACCCTCCCACGCCCACTATTTCCAGATACACATCCGATCAAAATTTTGAGATAGCCATTTTGTTCAGAGTTGTTGATTTCCAGATAGAAACTATGTTTTTGAGGACAGTCCCCTACAGCCCTTGAGGCAAGGGTTTTAAGTTATGCTTTGGGGGCATATTAGGCTTTTTTTTATAGAAGGCGTTGTCGTAAAAACTTAAAAAAAGGATCATTCTATTGGATATTGAAAGGGCTAGTGCCTTTTTAATTTTCGAAAGTGAGAAGAGGGCAAATAATCTGCCTCTCACGCCTAATCAAAACACATCTAATCAAAATTTTGAGATAGCCATTTTGTTCAGCGTAGTTGATTTCCAGATAGAAATTAGTAGAGATGGGGGTGCCAGTCCGATCAGAACCACGTGGTTTATGGTTTTTGTCAGTGAGAATGAAAAAAAACAGGAATTTTGTCACATTTATGGATGGTTTTATGGACTTTCTCAGTGAGAATGAAAAAACAGGAAGTTTGTCACATTTATGGTTGTTTTCATGGATGGTTATGTGTGTTGATTATTTGATGGTTTTATGGATTTTGTCAGTGAGAATGGAAAAACAGGAACTTTGTCACTTCCTTCTAGTTGTTGTTTTGGGCACACGATAGAGTCATTAGGGAGAACACGTGGTCAATGGGGTCAATGCTATTGTTGTTGTTTTGGGCACGCTCTCAGCGAATGCCAAGGTCAATGTTGTTGTTGTTTCCGAGCCAACTTTCTTTTCTGGTCAGTCTAGAGTTGGCAGTCAGAGTGAAAGGATTGAAAAATGAATAAATTTGAGAAAGAGAGAATTAGATCAAATCTAGTGTTTATGGAAAAACATTTGATTTTGGATGATGATTTTCTCGCCATTTGGAATAATCCCCATTGGACTATCGTATGAAACTTTTAAAATGTGACTCAAATGCTTATACTCAATTCAGTGATATCTTGATCACGACACGTCAGAATGATATCGTGGATATACTTTCATTGCCAATGTAGATGGCTCCTCCTTCGAAAGAGGCAACGTCACAGAGTTACTCCTCTCCCCTTTCCTACACTTTGAATTTATCGAGCGAAGACGATCAGTTTCGTTTTAGCTGTGAGAGAGTTGACATCGGAAACCAAAATGTTCTATATATGCCCATTGTGCATGTACACTCTTGGTACTTGGACTCAATGCGAGAATTGTACAATTATTGATGACTATAATGAAAAGTGTAAATTATGTAATCCTTGCAAATTACATAGAGGCTATGCAGTACAAATTAAAGGATGTAATTCATGTCTTGAGGAGGTGTGTGACTCTCATCCTAGAGGGCACCTATGCTCCAAATGTCACAATGATAAATGTGATCAGTGGGAGAATACTTACCCAGCTATGATTGGAAAGAATCCTAAACGTGATTTTAGTTTATTTCTACGAGATTGGTATCGTCGTGGATTTAAATTATTCTGGGAAGAGGAATCTGGTCTACGATTCAACTGTTGGGGTAACAAGACAATCTGGTTTCTACGTCATCGTTGTGATGACACCACCTACTATGACTATAAACCAAGCGATTTTTATTTGGCAGTTACCGAATGTGATTCACCACTTGAAAACACAGTATGTGATATTTCTTCAAATAGACAGATTGAAACTCGTGAATTTCATAATATGAATGCAAATAGTATCATTGACTATACAAAGAGATATGACAAGAGTGAAGTTACATTGTACTGCAGAAAAATGTGATCCTGACTTTGCAGTCAATCAAGATCAATATATAGTGAATACAAATGATTTACCAGCATTAGTGGTTCACGACAGTTTCCTATACACCGATGAAGAAATCTAAAAGTGAAGATTTAAAGACATTGTTGTATATATACATTTTATTAGTAAACAAATTCACAAACATTTTTTAAGCACTTTACTCTTAGGACAATCTGAAATCAATATTAAATACACTTGTAAGTATATTTTCCACTAGAAAGTCGTTCAGACGTGGATTGTCACCATAAATATGGAGAAACTGCTTGTAAGTATAGCCACGACATCGGAACACAAAATATAGTAGCGCATGGAAGCCACAGCTTTTAGTCGTTAGATCCTGCACCCTCTTCCGATTTTGAATAATAGTTTTATTACTGCTCTCAATATAGTTGCTGATGTGAGGTGTGTAGAATGTATAGGTAGACCAAGAGGATCAAAAATTCGATATTCTTCATTGTTTGATAGATGCACAGCCAATGACCCGTCAGCCCAGTCGACGGACTGCTATTAACAATAATCAAGGTATTGTTCGCACTTTGAATTTTTCCAAGATAGTCTGAGGGTAGACAATAGGATTTGTACTGGGACATGTAGGGGTCCATATTAATACACTGATTATTTGACTGGTGTTCATGGTGCCAAGTCTAGTAGAACACTGCCTTCGGGAGTGATTTCCCAATAGGTTTCATATTGATTTAGTGAGATTAGGGCAATACTCTCAGCCAATGGGTTGGCAAATGTACACTCTAAACGCACAGTCCCCGTACGTACTATACTCATATCCTGTGTGCCAGACAAATCCAATACAATGATACCATGTGTTTTAGCAAACATATCTTCGGTTATACCATTTTCAAATAGTTGCGAATCATGATCTAGGGTTTGCAGGGTCAACTCATACAATGTTCTATAGGATTTATCAAAAGATAGATTGTAGAGTGGGATACCGTTTACTTTGCACACAAGAGATGAAAGTCCAAACATCTCGAATTTATGTGGGCATTCAGTCCAGGATCCTATTGCACTGGCGCTCTTTACAAATGCCAAAGCCAATTTCGAGGGGATTTCGCCATTGATAAAGGATGAATCGGTGAAGGTGCGTGACCCCATTGCAATATGAAGCTGATTGGTGATTGTGTGAGGAACAAGTAGTTTAATATTATTTCCATTGGCTCTCAATTTTTCCACGGCCAAAGCAACAGAACTCATAACCTGCTGTTTGCGTACATGAAGTATTGCTGAGGTGAGGGAGAGGCTTACATCGGGATTGGCGGCAAGTTCCTTTCTCAATATGAAATTGGATGGTGCAAGCGTCAATTTTATATCCACTTTAACATTGGGTGGTAGCCATTGGGGTATATTAAATATTTCATGATATATTTTTCCAACTAGATGTAATTCACTAGTTGTAGCATTTTTAAGTGCATCTGTACTATCAGTATTAGTAATATATTCATATCCATTGGAGGCACCTCTCAATTCCTTGTATGACTTGGGTGTCATTAGCATGAATTGGATATAGCTAGCATAGTTTGAGAGATTGTTGCTTGTGCTCACCAGCGTACCATTGATGTAGACGCTAATTTGACGAAATAAATTATGTAATATATAATTTTCATAGGATGTTCCATCGGCTCGAACTGGCATTGTATTATCGGATTTCCGGACTTTCATTTGCAAATCTATAAATGTGGACGATAAATCCATAAAGTAGTCTTCATTGGAATAAATTTGAAAGTGGATATTATCGGAGAGGGGTTGTAGTGGATAAAATTGTTCATAGTATCCATGCTTGACACTCACATCAAACATTTTCGGCATTGAATAGATTCAATGAGGCTGTGATTGAAGGTCGAGAATCCTTATGTGGTAGGTAGGACATCTTAAGAGAAGAAATCAAGTTTCGATCTAACAATTTTCTTCCTGGGGCTTCTTCTGTTTACAGCACGTGTCGGCTTTTTCCTTCTTTTTTGACAAAAGGGATGTCTTTCGTTTCCGTCCTGAGTAGAGACTGATGAGTGATGCATTGTTTATTAACCTTTTTAAACCTTTACCATTTTGCTTTAATTTCTCGCCAAGGGTTCGCGCACTGGACCTAAGATTTTCCGTAGCACTTTTTTTAAAAATCCTTGCCAGAGCCCCAATCGTATAGTGTAGAGGATGCAAAATCTGTCGCAGCCGGTACAAGATATTTTCTAGCCAGTGGTAGTGAAGAGCGAAACAGCTTAGCAAACCAGCTACCAAGACCATAGCCAGACATTGACGAGCGACCCTTGTAATAGTCCATTCCATTGCCCTGTTGTCTTGGGCCAAGAGTATTAACATAGCAGTCAATATCAGGACAAGTGAATACCACTTTTCTATTAGACATCTTGCTGTTGAACGATGGGTCGAAAATGACATGTAATCACAGCCAAACCTTTTGAAATTGCTATTGGATCACCCAATCAGTTCTTAATGTTAACTGACAGAGTTCCAAATAGGAAGTGTTTACTGGAATATACTGAAGATGCTTTATATTGTAGTGATGAATATGTTCTTGATTGGTTTTTCGTTCAAGAACTCGTAGGAGGGGAACATTTGAATTACCAACCCGAGATGTTTCCACAAATGAAGCATAGAGAAATATACAAGTGTCTGTGGAGAAGGCAGGCGGGTAGTCAGCAAAAATGAAATTAGTGTTTCCGGCACTTTTACCATTGATTATATTGAGCTTAAAGCCAAGAACATCCTTTGATTATCATTGAGAATAATCTTTTCACTGGCAATAGGTGAACTAATGTAGATCTTGCCCTCCTCCTTTGAATAGTTGAAATGAAAAGCTCCTTTTTTACGAGCGGAAATTCTTTTATTAATAGTACGACATAAATCATTCATACAGGTGAGTTCCTCGTAGGGTAATTCAATATATGGATAATCCAACCAATTGATTTTTTGAATTTGTTCTTGATCACCTGGTGGTGGTGGCCAATCATATGGTCTAATTTTTATTTCATATTTACGATCCTTTCTCAGGATGTCATAGGTATTCTTGAGAATACAGTCGACAAGAGCCACTTCATACTTTCCGTCGAATTTGATGGTGGGGGAGAGTTTTGTCCAAAAATCACTTGTTTTATTCAAGTCATTGTAGAGAGGATCAGAAACATTGGACATGAAAGTCACATAGAAATCATTGGGCATTGTTAATATCTTCAGCACTGACCCAAGAATCAAAATCCGAGTTGTATCCTAGCCAGCGAACAAGCAACTGTTTCTTGCCCCTACGAGTACGACTCTTTAATATCTTTTCAATTTGATAAATTTCACTAGTGTTTCTAACTTTTTGCAGTTCATATTCATAAAAACCACCGAGAATCTCATCATCTTTGGTATCTCGTAGTCGATAAGTTATGGGTATGGTGTCTAGGATTTTGGACACTTTAAAAAGTTCGGTGCTCCATAAATAATTCCCCTTTTCAAAAATATTGGTGGTTCTATTAATTCGAACAGTATCACCAACATTGAATTTCTTCTTCTTTTTCTTCTCATTGCCATTGGAGTATTGCTTTAGAAAAGCATCAAATGTATTCTCACTGTAGTGAACATTCCGAGGGCTAGAGTTGGACAGAGATCGATGTGGTCGATGGTTGTATATCTGCATGATTTTATCTAAATCGTGAATAAAAGCAGATGTATTTTTCAGTGTACAATATCTTGAAATTAATAGACGAATCGTTCTTATTAATCGTTCGGCCAATGCAGCCTTTATCGGACTGTGACTATGATAGAGTGTCGTATTATATTTCAAAAGAACCTTTTGCACATGTGGGTTAACAAATTCACTGCCATGATCTGATTGAATTTTTCTATAGGAATCCTGTTCAAGAATACTTTCAATGGCCCGAGCAACTTCAACACCTCTCTTTGATCGCAGCGGAATGGCATAGGCATAGCGACTAAAAATACTGATTGCCACTAGAATATATTTGTAGGGTGTATTGTGACGCCGTTGAACTGCGTCTAAAGTTAAAAGATCCATTTGCATTATATGCAGAGGGAAAAAGGCTTTAGTTTGACGATATTGTTTACTGCGAAGTCTATGATCCCGATGTAGTGTGTAACTTGGTTCATTTTCTAGATACTCTTTTGCATTTTTCAATGTGGTGCCGGAGACTTTGGAAAGCGTTTTGGGAGAACTTAAACTTCCCGCTTCACCAACATTTTCATAGACACCTTTCAAAACTTCATCCATTTTGAACGTAAACACGTAGTGTAATGTCCACTCCCCTTTTGCACACTGGAGGGCGAATCAATTCGTCTTCGCTTTTGACTAGCAGCCACAGGTGTTGTAAAATCAGTGGTGCTAGTATCTTCAAATATTGAATCTTCTTCTTTTTTAAATGGTGTTGTTGGAGGACTATATTCTCTTAGTTTCTTTAGAATTTGCTTATTGCCAATATGACTTTTGGGAAAGTTTGATACACTTAGAAAGGTGTATAGATTATCGTCAAACTAAAGCCTTTTTCCCTCTGCATTTAATGCAAATGGATCTTTTAACTTTAGACGCAGTTCAACGGCGTCACAATACACCCTACAAATATATTCTAGTGGCAATCAGTATTTTTAGTCGCTATGCCTATGCCATTCCGCTGCGATGAAAGAGAGGTGTTGAAGTTGCTCGGGCCATTGAAAGTATTCTTGAACAGGATTCCTATAGAAAAATTCAATCAGATCGTGGCAGTGAATTTGTTAACCCACATGTGCAAAAGGTTCTTTTGAAATATAATACGACACTCTATCATAGTCACAGTCCGATAAAGGCTGCATTGGCCGAACGATTAATAAGAACGATTCGTCTATTAATTTCAAGATATTGTACACTGAAAAATACATCTGCTTTTATTCACGATTTAGACAAAATCATGCAGATATACAACCATCGACCACATCGATCTCTGTCCAACTCTAGCCCTCGGAATGTTCACTACAGTGAGAATACATTTGATGCTTTTCTAAAGCAATACTCCAATGGCAATGAGAAGAAAAAGAAGAAGAAATTCAATGTTGGTGATACTGTTCGAATTAATAGAACCACCAATATTTTTGAAAAGGGGAATTATTTATGGAGCACCGAACTTTTTAAAGTGTCCAAATCCTAGACACCATACCCATAACTTATCGACTACGAGATACCAAAGATGATGAGATTCTCGGTGGTTTTTATGAATATGAACTGCAAAAAGTTAGAAACACTAGTGAAATTTATCAAATTGAAAAGATATTAAAGAGTCGTACTCGTAGGGGCAAGAAACAGTTGCTTGTTCGCTGGCTAGGATACAACTCGGATTTTGATTCTTGGGTCAGTGCTGAAGATATTAACAATGCCCAATGATTTCTATGTGACTTTCATGTCCAATGTTTCTGATCCTCTCTACAATGACTTGAACAAAAGAAGTGATTTTTGGACAAAACTCTCCCCCACCATCAAATTCGACGGAAAGTATGAAGTGGCTCTTGTCGACTGTATTCTCAAAAATACCTATGACATCCTGAGAAAGGATCGTAAATATGAATAAAAATTAGACCATATGATTGGCCACCACCACCAGGTGATCAAGAACAAATTCAAAAAATCAATTGGTTGGATTATCCATATATTGAATTACCCTACGAGGAACTCACCTGTATAAATGATTTATGTCGTACTATTAATAAAAGAATTTCCGCTCGTAAAAAAGGAGCTTTTCATTTCAACTATTCAAAGGAGGAGGGCAAGATCTACATTAGTTCACCTATTGCCAGTGAAAAGATTATTCTCAATGATAATCTAAGGGATGTTCTTGGCTTTAAGCTCAATATAATCAATGGTAAAAGTGCCGGAAACACTAATTTCATTTTTGCTGACTACCCGCCTGCCTTCTCCACAGACACTTGTATATTTCTCTATGCTTCATTTGTGGAAACATCTCGGGTTGGTAATTCAAATGTTCCCCTCCTACGAGTTCTTGAACGAAAAACCAATCAAGAACATATTCATCACTACAATATAAAGCATCTTCAGTATATTCCAGTAAACACTTCCTATTTGGAACTCTGTCAGTTAACATTAAGAACTGAATTGGGTGATCCAATAGCAATTTCAAAAGGTTTGGCTGTGATTACATGTCATTTTCGACCCATCGTTCAACAGCAAGATGTCTAATAGAAAAGTGGTATTCACTTGTCCTGATATTGACTGCTATGTTAATACTCTTGGCCCAAGACAACAGGGCAATGGAATGGACTATTACAAGGGTCGCTCGTCAATGTCTGGCTATGGTCTTGGTAGCTGGTTTGCTAAGCTGTTTCGCTCTTCACTACCACTGGCTAGAAAATATCTTGTACCGGCTGCGACAGATTTTGCATCCTCTACACTATACGATTGGGGCTCTGGCAAGGATTTTAAAAAAAGTGCTACGGAAAATCTTAGGTCCAGTGCGCGAACCCTTGGCGAGAAATTAAAGCAAAATGGTAAAGGTTTAAAAAGGTTAAGAAACAATGCATCACTCATCAGTCTCTACTCAGGACGGAAACGAAAGACATCCCTTTTGTCAAAGAAAAGAAGGAAAAAGCCGACACGTGCTGTAAACAGAAGAAGCCCCAGGAAGAAAATTGTTAGATCAAAACTTGATTTCTTCTCTTAAGATGTCCTACCTACCACATAAGGATTCTCGACCTTCAATCACCGCCTCATTGAATCTATTCAATGCCGAAAATGTTGATGTGAGTGTCAAGCATGGATACTATGAACAATTTTATCCACTACAACCCCTCTCCGATAATATCCACTTTCAAATTTATTCCAATGAAGACTACTTTATGGATTTATCGTCCACATTTATAGATTTGCAAATGAAAGTCCGGAAATCCGATAATACAATGCCAGTTCGAGCCGATGGAATATCCTATGAAAATTGTATATTACATAATTTATTTCGTCAAATTAGCGTCTACATCAATGGTACGCTGGTGAGCACAAGCAACAATCTCTCAAAACTATGCTAGCTATATCCAATTCATGCTAATGACACCCAAGTCATACAAGGAATTGAGAGGTGCCTCCAATGGATATGAATATATTACTAATACTGATAGTACAGATGCACTTAAAAATGCTACAACTAGTGAATTACATCTAGTTGGAAAAATATATCATGAAATATTTAATATACCCCAATGGCTACCACCCAATGTTAAAGTGGATATAAAATTGACGCTTGCACCATCCAATTTCATATTGAGAAAGAAAACTTGCCGCCAGTCCCGATGTAAGCCTCTCCCTCACCTCAGCAATACTTCATGTACGCAAACAGCAGGTTATGAGTTCTGTTGCTTTGGCCGTGGAAAAATTGAGAGCCAATGGAAATAATATTAAACTACTTGTTCCTCACACAATCACCAATCAGCGTCATATTGCAATGGGGTCACGCACCTTCACCGATTCATCCTTTATCAATGGCGAAATCCCCTCGAAATTGGCTTTGGCATTTGTAAAGAGCGCCAGTGCAATAGGATCCTGGACTGAATGCCCACATAAATTCGAGATGTTTGGACTTTCATCTCTTGTGTGCAAAGTAAACGGTATCCCACTCTACAATCTATCTTTTGATAAATTCTATAGAACATTGTATGAGTTGACCATGCAAACCCTAGATCATGATTCGCAACTATTTGAAAATGGTATAACCGAAGATATGTTTGCTAAAACACATGGAATCATTGTATTGGATTTGTCTGGCACACAGGATATGAGTATAGTACGTACGGGGACTGTGCGTTTAGAGTGTACATTTGCCAACCCATTGGCTGAGAGTATTGCCCTAATCTCACTAAATCAATATGAAACCTATTGGGAAATCACTCCCGAAGGCAGTGTTCTACTAGACTTGGCACCATGAACACCAGTCAAATAATCAGTGTATTTAATATGGACCCCTACATGTCCCAGTACAAATCCTATTGTCTACCCTCAGACTATCTTGGAAAAATTCAAAGTGCGAACAATACCTTGATTATTGTTAATAGCAGTCCGTCGACTGTGCTGACGGGTCATTGGCTGTGCATCTATCAAACAATGAAGAATATCGAATTTTTGATCCTCTTGGTCTACCCTATACATTCTACACACCTCACATCAGCAACTATATTGAGAGCAGTAATAAAACTATTATTCAAAATCGGAAGAGGGTGCAGGATCTAACGACTAAAAGCTGTGGCTTCCATGCGCTACTATATTTTGTGTTCCGATGTCGTGGCTATACTTACAAGCAGTTTCTCCATATTTATGGTGACAATCCACGTCTGAACGACTTTCTAGTGGAAAATATACTTACAAGTGTATTTAATATTGATTTCAGTGCCCTAAGAGTAAAGTGCTTAAAAAATGTTTGTGAATTTGTTTATTAATAAAATGTATATATACAACAATGTCTTTAAATCTTCACTTTTAGATTTCTTCATCGGTGTATAGGTAACTGTCGTGAACCACTAATGCTGGTAAATCATTTCACTATATATTGATCTTGATTGACTGCAAAGTCAGGATCACATTTTCTGCAGTACAATGTAACTTCACTCTTGTCATATCTCTTTGTATAGTCAATGATACTATTTGCATTCATATTATGAAATTCACGAGTTTCAATCTGTCTATTTGAAGAAATATCACATACTGTGTTTTCAAGTGGTGAATCACATTCGGTAACTGCCAAATAAAAATCGCTTGGTTTATAGTCATAGTAGGTGGTGTCATCACAACGATGACGTAGAAACCAGATTGTCTTGTTACCCCAACAGTTGAATCGTAGACCAGATTCCTCTTCCCAGAATAATTTAAATCCACGACGATACCAATCTCGTAGAAATAAACTAAAATCACGTTTAGGATTCTTTCCAATCATAGCTGGGTAAGTATTCTCCCACTGATCACATTTATCATTGTGACAATTGGAGCATAGGTGCCCTCTAGGATGAGAGTCACACACCTCCTCAAGACATGAATTACATCCTTTAATTTGTACTGCATAGCCTCTATGTAATTTGCAAGGATTACATAATTTACACTTTTCATTATAGTCATCAATAATTGTACAATTCTCGCATTGAGTCCAAGTACCGAGAGTGTACATGCACAATGGGCATATATAGAACATTTTGGTTTCCGATGTCAACTCTCTCACAGCTAAAACGAAACTGATCGTCTTCGCTCGATAAATTCAAAGTGTAGGAAAGGGGAGAGGAGTAACTCTGTGACGTTGCCTCTTTCGAAGGAGGAGCCATCTACATTGGCAATGAAAGTATATCCACGATATCATTCTGACGTGTCGTGATCAAGATATCACTGAATTGAGTATAAGCATTTGAGTCACATTTTAAAAGTTTCATACGATAGTCCAATGGGGATTATTCCAAATGGCGAGAAAATCATCATCCAAAATCAAATGTTTTTCCATAAACACTAGATTTGATCTAATTCTCTCTTTCTCAAATTTATTCATTTTTCAATCCTTTCACTCTGACTGCCAACTCTAGACTGACCAGAAAAGAAAGTTGGCTCGGAAACAACAACAACATTGACCTTGGCATTCGCTGAGAGCGTGCCCAAAACAACAACAATAGCATTGACCCCATTAACCACGTGTTCTCCCTAATGACTCTATCGCGTGCCCAAAACAACAACAAGAAGGAAGTGACAAAGTTCCTGTTTTTCCATTCTCACTGACAAAATCCATAAAACCATCAAATAATCAACACACATAACCATCCATGAAAACAACCATAAATGTGACAAACTTCCTGTTTTTTCATTCTCACTGAGAAAGTCCATAAAACCATCCATAAATGTGACAAAATTCCTGTTTTTTCATTCTCACTGACAAAAACAATAAACCACGTGGTTCTGATCAGACTGGCACCCCCATCTCTACTGAAATTATGTTTTTGAGGACAGTCCCCTACAGCATTTAGGGCAAGGGTTGTAAGTTATGCCTTGGGGACATATAAGGCTTTTTATTGAAGGAGTTGTCGTAGAAACTTTAAAAAAAGACTCATCCTATTGCAAAGTCAAAGGGCTAGTGCCCTTTTTAATTGTCGAAAGTGAGAAGGCAACTAACCCACCCCTCACGCCTAATCAAAAGCAATCAAAACTTTGAGATAGCCATTTTATTCAATATAGTTTTAAGTTTCGGAAATTAGGTCTTTGAGGATGACAACCCCCCAACAGCCCTCAGGTAAAGTGCTTGAAATTATGCCCAGGGGACATATAAGGTTATTATATAACGTGTTGTCGTAGAAACCTCAAAAAGGGCTCATTCGATTGTAAATTGAAATGGCTAGTGCCCTTTTTAATAGTCGAAAGTGATTAAAAAGCAACTAACACCCCTCCCATACCCACCATTTCCCCAAACACATCCAATAATGATTTTGAGATAGCCATTTTTTTCCACGCAGTTCAAAGTTTAGGAAATTATATCTTTGAGCAGGATACTCCCCCCACAGTCTTCAGGGCAAGGGTTATAAGTTATGCCATAGGGGTATATAAGGTTTTTATTGAAATCTTTGTTGTAGAAGTTTGAAAAAGGGCTAATTCGATTGGAAATTCAAAGGGCTAGTGCCCTTTTTAATAGTCGAAAGTGATATGAAGGCAACTAACTCCCCTCTCACGCCCATCCTTTCTCCAAACACATCCAATCCATATTTTAGCTAGCCATTTTATTCAACGTTGTTGAAAGGTTCTGAAATTAGGTCTTTAAGGATGACAACCCCTCCCCCCACAGCCCTTAGGGCAAGGGTTGTAAATTATTCCCTTGGGGTGTATAAGGTTTTTATTGAATGCATAGAAAATTCAAAAGGGCTCATTCAATTGGAAATTAAAAGGGCTAGGGTCTTTTTTAATAGTTGAAAGTGATTGGAGAGTGACTAACAACCCTCTCACGCCCACCATTTTCCCAAACACACCCAATCAAAATTTTGAGATATCCATTTTGTTCAACGTAGTTGAAAGTTCTCAAAATTAGGTCTTTTAGGATGATACCCCCTCAGAGCCCTCAGTGCAAGGGTTGTAAGTGCCCTGGGGGCATATAGAGTTTATATAAAAAGTTTTTATTGAAATTTCAAAAAGGGCTCATTTGATTGGAAATTTAAATTGTCCGTTTTAATAGTCAAAAGTTAGAGGGGAATAATTAAACCCCCTCTTACGCCCACCATTTCCCCAAAAACATTCAATTAAAGTTCAGAGATAGCCATTTTGTTCAACGTAGTTGAAAGTTCTGGAAATTATGTATTTAAGGATGACCAACCCCCCAGAGCCCCAAGGGCAAAGGTTGTAAGTTCTGCCCTGGGGGCATATAAGGTTTTTATAGAGAGATTTGTCGTAAAACTTCAAAAGGGGCTCATTCAATTCAAAATTGAGAGGGCTAGTGCCCTTTGTAATAGTCGAAAGTGATTAGAGGGTAACTAACCACCCTCTCACGCCCACCAATCCTCCAAATACATCCAATCAAAATTTTCAGATACCCATTTTGTTCAACGTAGTAGAAAGTTCTGGAAATTAGGTCTTTAAGAATGAACCCCCCCCCCAGCATTCAGGGCAAGGGTTGTAAGTTATGCCCTGGGGGCACATAAGATTTTTGTTGAAAGTTTTGTCGTAGGGCCATTTTTAATTGTTGGCCATTTTTAAGTGATCGGAGAGCGACTACCGCCCCTCTCATGCCCACCATTTCTTCAAACACATCCAATCAAAATTTCGAGATAGTCATGTTGTTTAACGTAGTTGAAAGTTCTGTAAATTTTGTCTTAGAGGGTGACAACCACCATAACAAACCTTAGGGTAAGGGTTGTAATTTATGCCCTGGGGGCATATAAGGTGTTTATAGAAAGCGTTGTCGTTTCCAAAAGGGCTCATTCGATTGTAAATCGAAAGGCCTAGTGCCCTTTTTATAGTCAAAAAAGATTAGAAGGCTTGACATTTTTATAGTAAAGATCGAAGTGATCTTTAGACCAGGGCACTTCATATTGAAGGAGTTGTCGTGGGAACTTCGAAAAGGGCTCATTCGATTGAAAATAGAAAGGGCTGATGCCCTTTTTAATACTCGAAAGTGATTTGAGGGCAACTAATCCCCCTTCCACTCTCGCCCTCCCATGCCAACCCTCCCATTTTTGCTCTTAAAATTTAACCAAATCAAAATATCGTAAGTGTATCCAAGCCATCAAAGAAAGTAAACAGATTTTTTTCCGAATGGTATCAAGTTTTCCATTTCAGGTCAACTAGAGGAGGTATGAAAATAAATTAAACAGTACTATTTGTGTCCAGATTTTAAAAGGGTGTATGTTGTTAGAAATTGCTGAAGAATTTTCTCCAGCATACAAATAGCAGGCCAAACAATAAAGTCTTAAAAAACGAAAAGATTTGAAGTATTATTTTCTTTTTCCCTGAAAAGACTATGTCAATATAAACCGAACAGAGTTCAATTTAAAAAGCTTTTTCCACAAGATAAGTTTTTCAAAGAAAAGTAAAGAACTCCATTAAACAAAAAATGAGCAAAAATAAAATCAAATAATCTACCAAGCGTGAAACTACCACAAATCAGTATTGATAAATAAATGAAACCCAAAACAAACAAAAATTACAATAATTAACCGAGTCAAACTCAAAACGAGCAGAAACTAACATAAGTTGGGCGGAAAACCCCCAGGCCTTCCCAAGGCCAGAACAAAATTTGCACTTTACTGAAAAAATACAAATGAATGTTCTTTGTCAGTTTAATATACATATACTGATATTTAGTAATCAAAATTTTAATATTATTTAATTTATTAAATTTATAAAAGTAAAAACATTTATATGTAGCTGGAATTCTCTTTCCAAGGGAAACTTTCCAAGAGAAACTTTATGCGGGAGAATTTGCCAGAATTCGTATCCAAAATCTGTCTTATTTTCTGAAATTCTCCTTGACAGCTCCATTTTATAAATTGAGATGCTTTGGGGGAATTGTCCTGGGAGAATTTTCGGCGGAGCTGGAATTCTCTCGGAGATCTTTACGTGGGGGGTTTCTCACAAGTAAATTCTCCATGGAAAAATTTTATGTGGGAGAGAAACTTTCCATCAGGGGGGGGGGGAGGTATTTTTGGGAAATATTTTCAACATGGGATGGAATCCCCTGTATCCTTAAAAAGGATCAGAAATTAAACAAAAACGAGTCTTTCTTCGATTGAAAGTATGTTAAGGAGTATTTTTCAGGTGGAATGACAAGCAAAAATTTACCTCGTGAGAATTTGCAGCGAGGGTGGAAATGTTTGGGGTAATTTCTCACCGGAAGAATTTTACGTGGGAGGAACTTTTTGCGGCGAAATTTTTCATATGAGTACTAATGCCATAGTACATTCTACAGGGGCCCTCCCAGGATTTCCACCGGAACCCTCTGACGTCATGGCAGCCATAGGGAAAATACCATTGGAATTCTGCCGGAACCCTCTAACGTCACGGTACACACCCCTGCGTACTTCAAACACATGTTACGTCACATGACACCCCCTCGTGCTTTAAATAGGTTCATAGTATTTCTGCGCCATGCCTTGTTACGTCATGGAAGCCATAAAAAATTTTAAAGTGGGTTTTAAAGTCATGCCCTGTTACGTCACGCGACACACCCCTGTATATTTCTATAAGAGCCCTGTTTCTATTTCCCTATGTTTTTTTCCCCAGGCTGGTGTCTAGACGGCTATTATGGAACATGACCAATATTTCCCCTTAGCAGTGGCCATTTTTAGCACAATTTTTTCTGGGAGATGCCTAGATTTCCCTGGCAACAGCCTTTGTTTTTTTATTACCCCATGTAGGAGTCTAGAAAGCTCTTCCGGAATATTTACAGGTGTTCCCTCGAAAATAGAAGATTCCTGTGTGTCCTGGGAACACTATAAATACCCGGGTTATGACAAAACAGCATCACTATTCATTTGAGCCTATAACGTGACGCAACAAACTCTAAACAAGCAAATATGTCTTGTTCATATCAAGAAGTAAGTCTCTTTCTGTACTAGAACTTTCCCTATCTCCGGGTTTTTGCTAATCGAGAGCAAGCCTTTATTTACTACGCCCCCCTTCCTCCAAGCCCAACTACATACACAACATCTTATTTATACTCGTTTTAAACCTCTTAGTACTCCTTTATTTCCGTTTACCAACCCCAACCCTATCCCCATTTGATAAAAATTAATCCTTTCAAAAGAAATCGTTTTTTCGTCAAATATAGGCCTTTTCTGCAATCCTGTCATCCCCCTCATGCCTTTAAGCCTTTAGCATAGAATCCATCAAATGTATCAAACATATCCCGCAAGCTTTGTCTAAATTAACAAAAAAGGGTGTTATTCCCGGATGTTTTTGTCTAGAAAAGATCCTTTACATGCAAAATTGACGCATAATAGATTTTATGGGGATGAAGCATTTTTAATGCAATTAATTTTATTTTTGGGGGTGGAGGGCCTGAAATTGCGTATAAGGAGAGCACTTCTGACATGAACACGCTAAGGGGAAACAAACTGCTTCTTCACATGAAATAGAACTTATCAATTAAAGGGGTTCGACTCACTAAGCAAAGAATAATGTGCCCTTCCCTCTAGTTGTAACTCCGCGGTTTATGGATTCTTGGGTATATCAGAATTAAAATGGAACATTAGGGGTGCTATCTTTTACCAAGATTCTTTTCAAAATTGACCCAATAAATCTTTTGATTAGCGAGAAGGGACGAAGCATTTTTAGTTTGACTAGTTTTTTTTTGGCGGGAGGAAGGAACACAGGAGCATGCGGCACGTAATAAAACATTTATTTCCATCCTAGGCCTAGTTTAGTTAGGGGGTCTAAATACTTGCAAATGAGAGGGTATTTTGAGGTCGATATTTTATAACCATTTAAATAAGCACTAAAAATTCTTAGACGAATAATGCTAGTTTTTTAAAGCTTAAAATGCACCTTAGCTTTTTTGCTTAAAATGCACTTTAGGTTTTTTTCTATGCTTAAAATGCATTGCATCTCTAGGCGCGTATTAAAACCATTTGATTCTTCTAAATGACAAAACAGAAACATGTATTTCAATCCTAAGGCTTCAGACTAAAAGTCTGTCTTGCATTTTTACTTAGGCTTTCTTGCATTTTTACTTACTTTTTTGTCATGTTGAAGGGGGCATGGGTTGGGGAATGAGACCTGATGAGAATTTTTTCTGTTTATGGGACTCTCCATTAAGACGTGATAGAGTTATTTCATAAGAAACTAAATTATTTTTCTTTTCTAGGACTTTCCCGCTCTCCCCCCTCCACGTGAGACGGCAAGGGATAAAAAAGTGACCCCACTACCAATGGCAAGGCCTTCAGTCATTAAATATGCCTTATCATCCAGGGGCGCACTCTCTCTAAAAGCTCCCAGCAGTCGAGCTGCCGTGCAACCACCGCAACCCCCTGCATATATAGTTGCAACCCTATCGGAACCCACTGGTCATTGTCATGCTTTACCGGGGCCTTCCATGCAAGCTGCTCACCATCTTGAGATGCCTGGACCATCTAGAGCCCATCTCACACCTTGCGGACCAGCAATTCCAACACAAGCTCCAGTGTAGCCTGCCAGGAAATTGAAAAGAGAATGGGCAACTGCTAACATGAAGGCAACTCCTGCTGCACCAACTAGACAACTCGCATGCCCTGCTATACACGCCCAGGCTGTACAAGAGCGTGACCTTACAGGCCCTTCCTTCCTCCAATATGCACTGCCAGAATTTGAAGATTAAGTAATTTTAAGTAATTTATTTTTCAAGCTAAAAATGAGATCCTTTCAACCTACTAAATACACATTATTTTTTCTTTATTTTTCTTATTTTTTCCTTATTTTTCCTTATTTTTTACTACTCGAAGGCAATAAAAAGTTTTCCAAGCTTTTTGTTAATTTTTTATCACTAGAATATTAAAGGTCCAAATCATTTGACCCCTCCCCCATAGTTTTAAAAAACCCACCCCTCAGAGCTATCTAAATAAGATCGATATTCAACTGTTCAAGCTTTGAAGTGAATTATGAAGCTAACAATGACATCTTTTCGCTAATTTTTACTACACGAATACATTAAAAAGGTTTCCTGTCTTTTCGCTTGTCTAGAATACTTTTACCTTTCCTGGTTACATGCCCCTTCCCCTCAGTGTTAAGAGGCTCTGTCCCCTCAGAAATAATACTGTTTTTCACCATTCCAACCCTTGATTGGCTTTTCAGGTTATTTATCACCCCTCCTCCTTCGTTTTAAGATACTCTGCCCCCTCAGAAATAACTTAAAATAACACTGTTTTTCACCTTTTCAAGTCTTGCCTGCTTTTTAAGCTTTTCTAAATTCTTTTATTCTTTTAAGTGCCTATTCGCTATATTTGTCCTTTCGGGTTATTTACCTCCCTCCCCTTAGTTTTAAAAGAACCATCCCTCAGAGATACCTTAAACAAAGACTGTATTTTCACCTTTTCAAGCCATGCCAGATTTTTACTCTTTTCTAAATTCTTTTATTCTTTTAAGTGCCTACTCACTACATTTGCCTTTTCAGGTTATTTACCTCCCTCCCCTTTAGTCTTAAAAGACCCACCCTCAGAGATACCTAATAATAAGACTATTTTTTTACCTTTTCAAGCCTTGCCAGCTTTTTACTCTTTTCTAAATTCTTTTGTTCGTTAAAGTGTCTACTGACTACATTGGTCTTTTCAGGTTATTTACCTCCCTCCCCTTAGTTTTAATATTAACCATCCCTCAGAGCTATCCAAAAATAATGACATTTATTCACCATTTCAAGCCATGCCAGCTTTTTACTCTTTTCTAAATTCTTTTATTCGTTAAGTTGCCTACTCACTACATTTGCCTTTCCATGTTATTTACCCCCCTCCCCTTTATTTTTAAAAGACCCATCCCTCAGAGATACCTAAAAACAAGACTGTTGTTTCACCTTTTCAAGCCTTGTCTGCTTTTTCTCTTTTCTAAATTCTTTTATTCTTTTAAGTGTCTACTTGCTATATTTTTCTTTCCAGTTTATATACCACCTTAGTTTAAAAAGACACAGCCCTCAGATATATCTAAAAATAATGGCTTTTTATCACCTTTTAAGTGCCTACTCGCTACATTTGTCTTTTCTGGTTATTTACCTCCTTAGTTTTAAAAGACTTTGACCCCTCAGAAATAATTAAAATATGGCTGTTTTTCAACTTTTTAAGCTAATAAGTATTTACTCGCTAGATTTTGGGGAGAACCATCTGCACCCCCTCTGAGGATCCCCCTGGAGCGGCGGCGGTCCCTCCAAGAACCATTTTTAAGATTTTTAAAATGTCAAGTACCAATTTTCATTTTTTTAATGTCTTTTTCCCATTGCCATTTTAAATATATTTTATTTGTTAATTAAAAAAACAATGTATTCTATTTCCTTTCAGTATTTATTTAACAGATTGAGGCGAGGTTGGGTTAGTTGTATTTTGACATTGGAGGAGTATGTATCTATTTAAAACACCATTCAGATCTTTTCTCTGGGGACCGTCCAATTCCGGCAAAACAACATTATTAACGAAAATAATTCGAAACCGCGATAAAATGTTTTTAGAGAATCCGAAAAATATCTATTATCACTGTAGTGTTTTGGAAAAATCCCATGACAAAATAAAGAGTATTGATCCAAGCATAAAAATTCATACACGGACTTGATAAGTTTACTAGAATTGCGCCAAGCTCGTGGTTGATTATTGACGATTTAGCTGAATCTATTGAAGAATGGTGGCAGGAAATGTTGAAGTTATTCATGGCCTGGTCACATCACGAAAAAATTTCTGTAACTGTTTTACTCCATAATCTTTTTCACCAGAGTAAGTGCATGAGAACACTTGCTTTGAATTGTACTTTCTATATTATCTATAAAGTTGTTCGTGATTCAAGTTCTCTTATAGCTCTAAACAAACAAATCTACCCCGGCGAACCCAAATTTTTACTTTTTGCGTACAATCAAGCTGCTAATAAGGCTTATGGCTGTATTTTATTGTACCTGAATCAAAACACACCCATAGAGTTGCATGTTGTCACTGATATGCTCGATAGTGAAATTATTAGTAAAAAAGGTCATTAGTTGTTATCATGACGTTGAAGAAGCTACTTGAACATTGACATTTATTTTCCGTGTTAGCCAATTCAAAATCGTGGCTTAGAAAGGCAATACTCAAACACGGGATTGACAAAGCATATAGTAATATCTTGACAAAACTTTGTTAAATTTAACGGAGGGTATTGTTCAACTGTCAGATGGTGTTAGACAGCAGACAAAGCAACATCGAAAATTTGTACGTGACCTAGCTTGCAAAAAGAAAGCAAATTGTAAAAGAAAACGACTTGTTCAAGCAGACGGCAATTTCTTTTCATTGTTACTACCAATAATCAGCGGACTTGAATATACTATTCACTAAAAATGGCTAAACCCTATAAATTGACACCAATTAAACTTGCTCTTTCACCTAAAGGGCACTTTGAAGATAATGTTGATAAATTCATTACCAATGAAACAATTGCTGATGATCAAAAATTAATCTTACTTCAATATGCCCTTCGACGTGTCAACGAACATAAACCCTATCGTGAAAAACCGCTCAAAGTAAATGTCATTGTTGGGGTTCCGCCCCTTGTTTCTTTTCTTTTCAGATAAATGACCGATTTTCTTTTCTGTAATTATATTTGCCTACAAGATAATTTTAATCATAAGTTGTACTCTCGTTACTAAGCTAGATTCTTTCGTAATAAGTAAGCTTTGAAGTTAAATTCTATTTTGGTCTTCCAGGTTTGAGCCATTGAAAGACAAAATTACGCAAAAGTAGAATGGATTTTGGACGTTGGTTTAGAGGATTAGCAAAGCGAAGGTCCACCCCTATGCAAGGTTTTTTGTACAGAACGAATATTATTTTTGAGTTAGTCTACATTGAGACCATGTTTAGGGAAGTCTATTCTTTTTCGTTATATGTGTGTGACCTTTTGGAAGGCTACAACTAAGCTATTTTCTACAACTATTTAGACTATTTTCTTCCAGGAACCTAGACAGGGTAGGAAAATAATTACCAGATACCGTCATAATTATATTGACAGGGGGTCCGTTATATTCCAAGGAGATAGATAGAGATTTTAGTGGTGACCCGAGTTGGGTGCACCCTTGGCCTTAGAATTTGGCCATTTGACCGTTCGATCACTTTATCATACGCTGGGGCAGGGTATATTGTAAATTGGGCATTAACAGAACCGTTGTGGTAAGCGCGGGCATCCCATTATAATATTTGGCACCGCCAGGGGCTTTCCCCTCCAGTAAGAGGTGTAGCATCATTTTTGACCCAATAAGTGGTGACATCCATACCTTGCCACACGAATACTGGTGGTAGTGGTCACTTAACAGTATAATACTGGTGGCAGCAAGAAAGGTCCTGTTGGTAATCCTGATAGAAAACGAATTCCAAGTTTTCGAAGAGACAAGTTGCGTTATACAAGTTGAGTAGTAGCCTACTGTGGTCACACATAAAAAATCGCAAAGAGAAAAAAAATTATCTGGGCTGTGCCTAGTTAGACAATAATAAGAAATAATATGTAGGAATCAATATATCACGCGACTAATTAACTTGTGAGACAAGGGAGGCTGCGCGCCCCACTTAAAATCGGCAAATTACAGCGCAACAATTTTTCAGGAAAAGACAAGAAGAGACATTTGTAAAAGAATTTTCTTTTAGACGGAAGAAGTATTTCGATGTTAAGCAAATCTTGAAATAATGGCGGAAAAATGGAAGATTCACACAAGGTCAAAAAAAGAGACAAGACTTGAAAGAATCGGATATGAATTCGAAAAAAAAACCCGTGGTAAACCAAAAATCGTATTCAGATCCACAATCGTATGGGACTCCCGCTGGAAATACCCTAAGAAAAACACCATCAGACAGAACCATATTTCACTAAGGGGGTGAAATAGACCATTCTGACACGTGTGAAGGGGGAAACTTCAAAACAAAATCAGTAATATGGCGATCTCCGGTACGAACTGTGCAAGGAGAAAAGAATTTACGGCAGATTCAGAAAGAATTTTTCACAGAAAGAAAAAGAATAGTAATAGGACGAACAGACTCAGAAAACGAATTAAGAGGATAAAAAGACGGAGAGAATCCAAGTAGGCCGAGTAGCAGGAGTAATAGAAGCTCAATTTCCAGCAGGAGCTCGCGAAAAAGTACTCAAGTAGTGATGACACAACAACTATTGAATTTCCTGAAGGAAGAAAGAATAGCTAGAGAAATAAAGGAAGAGGCTGATAGAATAGCCAGAGAACGAAAAGAGGAGGAAAATAGAAACGAAAGAGAGAGATATGGAAAAGAAAGAGAGAAAGAGAGAATAGCTAAAAAGCAGAGAGAAGAGAATATTAGAATAGCCAGAGAACGAAAAGAGGATCAAAATAGAAAAGAAAGAGAGAGAGATAGAAAAGAAAAAGAGAAAGAGAGAATAGCTAGAGAGCAGAGAGAAGAAAATGTTAGAATAGCTAGAGAATAAAAATAAGAGGCTGATAGAATAGCTAGAAAACGAAAGGGGGAGGAAGATAGAGAAGAAATAGAAAGAGATAGAGTAGCCAAAGAAAAAAAGGAGGAGACAGATAGAGAGGATAGAAGAGAACTAGTGCAAATAATTGCAGGGGAAAATTCCCAGGAGACTCAAGGATCGTCCACAGTAAATTTAATGCATGCAGTAAACTTTCAACCAACGAAAGAGAATGAAGATGTACATTTGTGTCTCTACAACTTTGAAAAATCCGCGGAACTAAATGGATGGCCGAGAGAAAATTGGGTGACAAAAATACAGCCCCTCCTTAACTACGAAGCACAAATTGCATGTAAAGCATTACCAATGCACTACTCAAGAGATTTTAAAAGACTAAAACAAGCCGTTTTGAAGAGTTTCAATACTCCCCCAAGCACTTTGAAAGAAGGTTTAGAAGCGGAAAAAAACGGGATAACGAAACTTACAAAGAATTTGGGTAAAAATTAAAAGATATGCATTTAAAATGGATAGAGTTAGAAAATTATAGAATGTTAGAAGACCCGGAAGAGATAAAGGAAAAGTGGACGGAAGTGATAGATAAAACATTACTGGAACAATTTTTTGAAAATACCCACAAAGAATTGAAAATATATTTGAAAGAAAAAAACTCAAAACAAGGGAAGAAATGGCGGAAATTGCAAATATGTGGACCGAAATAAGAGAGGAAGTTGAGGCCACAGACATATTTCAATATAGAGAGTATAACAAAAATAGGCACTATAATACAGCACAAGGAGAATTAAGTTGCTATAACTGTGGTACTACGGGGCATTTTGCAAGAGACTCTCCCAGTAAATATGACCAAAAAACACACAAAACGAAAGCCTTGGCCATGACCCATAATAAGGGCAAAAATTACACATTTGCAGAGTTGCACAAAGTATACGGAAAATTGAACGGGGAATTAGTTGAAATGGCAATTGATTCTTGCAGTGACCAAACCTATGTGCGAACTGACCTAATTAATAGAACGGAGATAGACCATAAAAATAAGATTACAACATTATGTTATTATGGAGATAAGCACCCATGCACGTCTGCTTGGGTTAGAATAAAAATTGCAAAGAACGATGGTACAATCCAAAGAAAAACGATAAAAAAAGGCTTAGTACCTACGCTAGCAGTGGATGTTTTAGTAAGAGGAGATTTTGGGGATATTGGAAATCTCCTATCGTTAAAAGCAACTTCTTTAACAGTGGGAAAATTCCAAAACTATACTATGACGGAAAAATATATAACTTCGTTGACTACGGGGGGAGGTGGACCGGCCCATAAAACAAATTGGGAGGCTGAGACACCCTGTCGGACAAACGAAATGATGGATACTCATGTTCGAAATGTTGATTATCCACAAAAATGGGATGCGGAAGTAAAAAGACCACCTAATATTGAAAATAAGACGCGCGAAAATAGTTTTTTGAGAAAATTTCCAGAAAATCTAAAACTTGAGAACACTTTTAACGAATATGAGACGCCGAACGAAAATTGCCAAAATGAAGCACTTATTGCACCAGAGAAAAAGGAGACGAAATTTATTGTACGGGATTTTCCTCGTAAAGTTCGAGAAATTTTAGTATAATACGAAAACCCAAATGTCAGAGTTTAGGTCCCATTTGATGACGAGATATTTGTTTCTGCGGTAAAAGCAAAGAAGAGTAAAAGAGAGAAATAAGATGCAAACGGAACTACAATAAAGAAATGCAGTCAAAGATAGTGGACGCTGGAGTCCAATTCAGATGTAATGATGATTTAATGGGTGCGATGGAAAAAGTTGAGAAAAATGAAAAAGAACAAATAGATGCAAACAAGAAACAAAAATTGGAGATTCAGCCTGAAGGGGCAAGAAATAAAAAGTTGGAAGGGCTGTGCCTAGCTAACATAAATAAAATGAATAATAGGGTGAAAAATTAAAAATTCGATGGGCTGTGCCTAGCTAACATAAACAATAAGGGGGACAAAGAGGTCCAAGACCCATGAGGAATAAAACAAGATGATTACAAAATAGAGTTGAACGACATACAACGGGTTGGGGAAAAGTTGAGAGATATTGAATGTTGGGTTGGATTTGAAAAACTTGGGAAGGAATGTGAGATTAATACTATCAACTCAAAAGGGATTCCGATCCTTTATAAGGGGGAGGAATCCCTTGGGAAGATCTCCTGCGGGATGTCGTGAAAGATAGCCCTTTTCCTCAATGCACAACTGGCGGACAAGTTGTGATCCCTTTACCGAGATTTTGCCTCTCTGATCTTGAGTCTTTGGAGGATACTCGCTCCCAGTCACTTCATACTTCACCCAAACCTTTGTCCATTAACCCTATTCATAGTTGTTATTCTTCATGGAAATCGACAATTATTTCCGGCAAACCATATTCAGTATCTAAGTTTAATCTTCAGTTGGTATCAACGCTTGTTCTTCATTCGATTATACCAGGGGAGGAAGCCCAGAAAAAAGGCGGTTCATGGTTTGCTTAAAATTTTACTTCATTCCCTGTACCCTTATCGTTTTCACAGGCCTTTGTCTGTAAAATTCTAAGGCCCCTTTCGGCTTTAGATTATTTGAAATTATGCCAAGGGGCAATTTACATTTTAATTGAGATGTGGGGTTGTTTCAGCAGACGGAAATCAAGAGGCTAGTGCAACCAATTTTTCATAATGGCTGGCATTATCGAATGTGCCAGAAACTCATTCTCTGCTCCTCTCAAATGTAAATTCGTGAGAGCGAGAAAATTTGTATTTTTGATTGTGCTGAGAACGATCATGTCCTACAAATCTTGGGGACTTCAATTTTCAAAACAAGATAAGGATGCCGTGCGATAGAGACCATGTTGGTTCTACGATAGAGACGTGTGAATGACGACGGATCCTGAGCCAAGCGGTAGAAGTACAGGCACGGGTGGAAGAAAGAAGAGATAAGTCTGGTGATTTTAAAGTTAAGTGTTATATTTGTAAGGATGGACCAGCGTGGTGCATGGGTGGTCATTTAAAATATGGGGGGAGGTGTTGGGGCTCCACCCCTTGTTTCTTTTCTTTTCAGATAGAGGACTGATTTTCTTTTCTGTTATTATATTCTAAAAGATAATCAGAGGCAACGCTGTAGCGTTGCCTATAGTAAAGGTCATACGGCTCCAATGTTTTATTATTTATTTATTGTTATTTTTTTCCCCAGAAACACTTCATATGGGAAGAGTTGTCGTAGAAACTTCAAAGGGGCTCATTCGATTGGAAATTGAGAGTTCTAGCACGTTTTTTAATAGTCGAAAATGATTGGAGAGCAACTAGCCCCACGCCCATCATTCCTCCAAACATATCCAATCAAAATTTTGAGATGGCCATTTTGTTCATCATAGTTGATTTCCAGATAGAAAATATATTTTTGAGGAAGAAACTCTCCCACAACCCCCAGGACAAGGGTTTTAAGTTATGCCCTGGGGGCATATAAGGTTTCTATAGAAGGCGTTGTCTTAGAAACTTCAGAGCTACCTCATTCGATTGGAAATTAAACGGGCTAGTGCCCTTTTTAGTAGTCGAAAGTGATTGGAGGGCAACTAGCCCCCCCCCCCCAACGCCCATCATTTCCCCAAACACATCCAATCAAAATTTTGAGATAGCCATCTTGTTCAGTGTAGTTGATTTTCAGCTAGAAAATACGTTTTTGAGGAGGACACTCCCCCAAAACCCTCAGGGCAAGGGTTTTAAGTTATGCCCTGGGGGCATATAAGGTTTTTATAGAAGGCGTTGTCGTAGAAACTTCAAAAAAGGCTCATTCGATTGGAAATTCAAAGGGTTAATGCCCTTTTTAATAATCGAAAGTGATTAGAGGACAACTAGCCCCCCCCCACGCCCATCATTCCCCCAAACACATCCAATCAAACTTTTGACATTGCCATTTTGTTCAGCATAGTTGATTTCCAGATAGAAAATATATTTTTGAGGAGGACAATCCGCCACAACCCTCAGGGCAAGGGTTTTAAGTTATGCCCTGGGGGAATATAAGGTTTTTATAGAAGGCGTTGTCGTAGAAACTTCAAAAAAGGCTCATTCCATTAGAAATTCAAAGGGCTAGTGCCCTTTTTAATAGTCGAAAGTGATTAGAGGGCAACTAGCCCCCCCCCCACGCCTATCATTCCCCCAAACACATCCAATCAAAATTTTGAGATAGCCATTTTGTTCAGCGTAGTTGATTTCCAAATACAATATATGTTTTTGAGGAGGACACTCCCCCACAACCCTTAGGGCAAGGGTTTTAAGTTATGCCCTAGGGGCATAAAAGGTTTTTATAGAAGGCGTTGTCCTAAAAACTTCAAAAAAGGCTCATTCGATTGGAAGTTCAAAGGGCTTGTGCCCTTTTTAATAGTCGAAAGTGACTGGAGGGCAACTAGCCCCCCCCCCACGCCCATCATTCCCCAAAACACATTCAATTAAAATTTTGAGATAGCCATTTTTTCAGCGTAGTTGATTTTCAGATAGAAAATATATTTTGAGGAGGACACTCCCTTTCAACCCTCAAGGCAAGGGTTTTGAGTAATACCCTGGGGGCAAATAAGGTTTTTATAGAAGGCAGGATCGTAGAAACTTCAAAAAAGGCTCATTCGACTGGAAATTCAAAGGGCTAGTGCCCTTTTTAATAGTCAAAAGTTATTTGAGGGCAACTAACCCCCCTCTCACGCCCACCTTTTCCCCAAGCACATCCAATCAAAATTTTGAGACATCCATTTTACTAAACGTAGTTTTAAGTTCTGGAAATTAGGCCTTTGAGGATAACAACTCTCCCACAACCCCCAGGGCAAGGTTTGTAGTTTAAGGATTCTCCGAATCATTCCCATTCTTTCTTAGGGAAGGGATGATCGTATAAGCCTTAGAGAGGGCTCATTTGATTGGAAATTGAAAGTTCTTTTTCACTTTTAAAGAGTCAAAAGAGATTGGACGGCAACTAGCCCCCCCCCCTCTCCTCCATGCCCTAAATGTATCAATCATATAAATCAGCCCCGTAGTGGATGAGTCCCCAACCTCATCCTCCCCCTCTCCTACTCTCTACGCTAAAGTTTTCTTCTTTATGCCCACTAAGCTGCCCCCAACCCAAAGACTTTAATAAGGTAAAGTTTTGTATGGGAAGAACACATAGTAAATCTATTATAATTATCCAAATATAAGGTTAAAATACATACACTGTGATAGATTCAAAATTACTTTGGCACGCAAAATCCTATTAAGGTCAATTCCAAACAGTTGTGAAATCTTTGTGTCAGCAAGTGAAAAGGTGTAAATGCCCTTATTGGAGCTATTTTTTCAATCCATTCATTTTTGTCAATCGCTGTCCACAAGTTATCCAAGCTGTCTATTGTTCATATATAAGGTTTTCATCAAAGAGGTAATCGTAAAAACTTTAAAAAAATTCTAATTCGAATTAAATTGAAAGTTCTAGATCCGTTTTTTTAAGTCAAGAATAATCAGACAGTAAGCAACACACCCTCCCCATGCCATGAAAAATTGAAACTTTTTGCAATCAAAAACGAACAAAAATCTATTAAAAAAAACTCCGAAAAATAAGTTTTTCAAAGAAAAGTAAAGGCCATTTCAAATTTAAGCTCAGGATATACAAATACCTGTTAAAATTCAAACTCAAAACGACCAGAAATTACTATTAAAGAATAAATAAAACCGAAAACGAACAGAAATTAAATAAACAATCATAGCAAAAAACATACAACAGATAATAATATAAATAAATAAATAGATGTTAAAGCGAGTAATGAGTAGGAATGGGTCAGGAGGCGCGAGATACACAAGATTCAACCAATCAGACGCCTATCATCCCGAGATACACAAGATCACGTGTCTCTTACTAAGCCAATCAGGGACTTAGAATACTGGAAGAGATTTACAACATTGCCAGATAAGAGCGAGTCTAACGGAACAGGATCATTGACACCTATTTCTAGGTCAATCAGAGGCTCAAAAGGTACAGACGGGAGTTTAAAACATTTCCAGATAAGAGCGAGTCTATCGGGACAGGATCATGTTTCTCTTTCTAGGCCAATCAGGGAGTCAGAAATACGAACAGGATAAGATCACAATGAATATAATTAAGGATTTTTGCAATAGTTGCTATTAGTGTGAGAATAGAATTCACGGAGTGAGAAAAGTTTGACATTATTCATTGAGATATATTTGCAATAATGAGTGGATTGTTTACGCTATTAGAAGTTGATAGCAGCAGCAGCAATGATACAAGAACACAAAATATTGCGGTAGAAATCACGAGAGGATCGTTACGTTTTCTTGAATGGGATGGAGTTTATGCAAGACATGTGTTATCTTTGAGCAAATTTAAAATGGATGATCAATTATGCTTCGCTGCAAAAGTTGATACAGCACATGTGAATAGACTTCAAAGTGCTTTAAATGCAAGGGTGAAGCATATAGAGGACAATAAGTTATATCGCTAATTGTATATCTACAATATATATTATTGTTGTAATTATGCACGCTCAATAAAATTGTTTCAAAATCGAAAATTTTACCTTTCTTTTTGTTATATTTTAGGTGATCGAATATTCTTGAAGTAGAACGAATCGTGGTCAGTCTAGAGTCAGCAATGAGAGTGTTGGGATTTAAAAAATGAATAAATTTGAGAAAGAGAGAATTAGATCGAATCTTGTGATTATGGAAAAACATTTGATTTTAGATGACGATTTTCTCGAGTTATCATTTCAACGGAAGATATTCTAACAGGGAACACTTAACAATATAATGAAAACTGACTCTCCCTCAGTGGACTACTGTATGAAGCTTTTACGGTGTGACTCAAATACTTTTACTTAATTTATTGATATATATATTGAAACAAAGCAAAATAATATTGTGGATATACTTTTGAAAACATTGCCATAGATTCTATGTAGATGACTCTCCCTTCGAAAGAGGCTATGTAACGTCACAGAGTTACTCCTCTCCCATCCCCCTCTGAATTTATCGAACGAGGATCAGTTTCGTTTTAGCTGTGACAGAGTTGACATCGGAAACCAAAAAATGTAATATACATGTCCACTATGTATGTACACTCTTGGCAGTTGGTCATCCTGTAAGAATTGTACAATTATTGATGACCATAATGAAAATTGCAAATTATGCAATCCATGTAAATTGCAAAGAGGCTATGCTGTACAAATTTAAGGCCGTAATTCATGTCTTGAAGAGATTTGTGACTCTCACCGTAGAGGACAACTATACTCCAATTGTCACTATGACAAATGTGATCAGTGGGAGAATACATATCCCGATATGATTGGAAAGAACCCCAAACGTGATTTTAGTTTATTTCTACGAGATTGGTATCGTCGTGGTTTTAAATTATTTTGGGAAGAAGAATCAGGTCTACAGTTCAACTGTTGGGGTAATAAGACAATTTGGTTTCTACGCTATCGTTGTGACGCGACTGCCTATTATGAATATAAATCTAGTGATTTTTATTTGGCAGATACCGAATGTGATTCACCATTTGAAACACTGTATGTGATATTGATTCAAATAGACAAATTCAAACACGTGAACTTCACAATATGAATGCAAATAGTATCATTGGCTATACAAAGAGATACGACAAGAGTGAAGTTACATTGTACTATAGAAAATGGGACCCTGACTTTGCAGCCAATCAAGATCAATATACAGTGAATTCCAATAATCTACCAGCATTAGTGGTTCTCGACAGTTGCCTATACACCGAAGAAGAAATCTAAAGTGTAAAATAAATACATTGTTGTATACATTTTTAATTTATTAATAAGCAAATTCACATACATTTTTTAAGCACTTTACTCGTAGGGGACTAAAATCAATATTATAAAGGTCCGAGAGGATATTTTCCACCATAATGTCGTTCAGACGTGGATTGTCTACATAAATGTTGAGAAACTGCTTGTAAGTATAGTCGCGACATCTGAACACGAAATATAGTAGCGTATGGAAACCATAGCTTTTAGTTGTAAGATCCGGTACTCTCTTCCGATTTTGAATAATAGTTTTCCCACTGCTCACAATATAGTTGCTGATGTGTGGAGTGTAGAATTTATAGTGTAGGCCGAGAGGATCAAAAAATTCTATCGTCTTCATTGTTTGAAAGCTGCACAACCAATGGCCGGTATTCACGATCGACGGACTGCTATTAAAAATAATTAGGGTATTGTTTGCACTTTGAATTTTTTCAAGGAAGTCCGAGGGCAGACAATAGGATCTGTATTTGGACATGTAGGGGTCCATATAAAATACATTGATTATTTGACTGATGTTCAAGGTGCATGTTCTAGTAGAACACTGCCTTCGGGAGTGATTTCCCAATAAGTTTCAAATTGATTTAGTGAGATTAGTGCAATACTCTCAGGTAATGGGTCGGCAAATGTACACTCTAAACGCACACGCCCCGTTCGTACTATACTCATATCCTGGGTGCCAGAAAGGTCTAGTACAATAATACCATGCGTCTTAGCGAACATTTCTTCGGTTATACCATTTTAAAATAGTTGTGAATCATCATCTAGGGTTTGCATTGTCAACTCATACAATGTCCTGTAGGATTTATCCAAATATAGATTGTAGAGTGGGATTCCATTTACTTTTCAGAAAAGAGATGAAATTCCAAAAAGTTCAAATTTATGTAGGCAGTCAGTCCACGATCTTATTGCACTAGCGCTTTTTACAAATGCTAATGCTAATTTTGACGAAA
This sequence comes from Artemia sinica, assembly GCA_027921565.1. Lineage (NCBI taxonomy): Eukaryota > Metazoa > Arthropoda > Branchiopoda > Anostraca > Artemiidae > Artemia > Artemia sinica. The sequence continues at coordinate 929,075 of CM051264.1, read as the reverse complement.
TTTCACCACTGATGAAGGTTGATACGGCAAAGGTACGTGAACCTGTGTCAATATGACGTTGATTGGTGATTGTATGAGGAACAAGTAGTTTAATATTATTTCCTCTAGCTCTCAGTTTTTCCACTGCCAAAGCAACAGAACTCATAACCTGCTGCTTTCGTACATGTAGTATTTCCGATGTGAGGAAGAGATTTACATCTGGATTCGCAGCAACTTCTTTTCGTAAAATGAAATTGGACGGAGCAATCGTAAATTTTATATACACTTTAATATTGGGTGGTAGCCATTGGGGTATATTGAATATTTCATGATATATTTTTCCAACTAGATGTAATTCACAAGTTGTTGCATTTTTAAGTGCATCTGTACTATCAGTATCAGTAATATATTCATATCCATTGGAGGTGCATCTCAATCCCTTGTATGACTTGGGTGTCATCAACTTGAAATGCATATAGCTTGTATAATTCGAGGGATTGTTGCTTGTGCTCACCAAAGTGCCATTTATGTAGACACTGATTTGACGAAATAAATTATGTAATATACAATTTTCATAGGATATTCCATCAGCACAAACTGGCAATGTATTGTCGGATTTCCAGACTTTTATTTGTAAATCTATAAATGTCGATGACATTTCCATAAAGTAGTCTTCATTGGAATAAATTTGAATGCAAATATTATCGGAGAGGGGTTGTTGTAGATAAAATTGTTCATAGTATCCATGTTTTGCACTCAAATAAACATTTTCTGCATTGAATAGATTTAAAGATGAAGTGATTAAAGGTTGGGAATCCTTATGCGGTAGAAAAACCATCTATGAAAAGAAATCCAGTTTCGATCTAACAATTCTCTTCCTGGGGCTTCTTCTTCTACTGTTTATTGTGCGTATCGTCTTTTTCCTTATTTTCTTTGACAGGGGGTGATGTCTTTCTTTTCTGACCTGAGTAGAGACTGATGAGTGATGCACTGTATCTCGACCTTTTTAAACCTTTTCCAAATTTGATGTGATTTGAATTGTTAGCCATGGGTTTGCGCACTGGACCTAAGATTTTCCGAAGCAATTTTTTAAAATTCTTGCCAGAGCTTCAATCATATAGTGTAGAAAGTGCAAAATCTTTCACAGCCGGCACAATATATTTTCTAGCCAGAGGTAGTGCAGAGCGAAACAGCTTAGCAAACCAACTGCCAAGACCATAGCCAGACATTGATGAGCGACCTTTGTAATAGTCCATTCCATTGCCGACTTGTCTTGGGCCAAGAGTTTTAACTTAGCAGTCAATATCAGGACAAATGAATACCAATTTTCTATGAGACATCTTGTTTGTTTTGAACACCGACAACGACGGGTCGAAAATAGCATGTAATCACAGCCAAATCTTTTGATATTGCTAGGGGATCACCTAATTCAGTTCTTAGTGTTAACTGACAGAGTTCCAGATAGGAAGTGTTTACGGGAATATACTGAAGATGCTTTATATTGTAATGATGAATATTTTCTTGATTGGTTTTTCGTTCAAGAACTCGTAGGAGGGGGATATTGCTATTGCCAACTCTGGATGTTTCAACAAATGAAGCGTGGAGAAATATACAAGTGTCTGTGGAGAAGGCAGGTGGGTAGTCAGCAAAAATAAAATTAGTGTTTCCAGCACTTTTACCATTGATTATATTGAGCTTAAAGCCAAGAACATCTTTTAGATTATCATTGAGAATAACCTTTTCATCGGCAATGGGGGAACTAATGTAGATCTTGCCCTCCTCCTTTGAATAGTTGAAATGAAAGGCTCCTTTTTTACGAGTGGAAATTCTTTTATTGATTGAACGACATAAATCATTCATACAGGTGAGTTCTTCGTAGGTTAATTCAATATATGGATAATACATCCAATTGATCATTTGAATTTTATGCTGTTCGCTATCGGGTGGTGACGGCCAATCAAAGGGTCTAATTTTTATATCATATTTTCGATCTATTCTCAGGATTTCATATTTATTTTTGAGAATACAGTCGACAAGAGCCACTTCAAACGCGCCGTCGAATTTGATAGTGGGGGAAGAGTTTCGTCCAAAAATCACTTGTTCTATTCAAATCATTGTAGAGAGGATCTGAAACATTGGACATAAATGTCACATAGCAATCTTTGGGCATTGTTAATGTCTTCAACTGCAACCCAAGAATCAAAATCAGAGTTGTATCCTAGCCAACGAACAACCAACTGTCTCTTGTCCCTGCGAGTATGACTCTTTAATATCTTTTCAATGTCATAAATTTCACTAATGTTTCTAACTTTTTGTAGTTCATATTCATAAAAACCGCCGAGAATCTGTTCATCTTTGGTATCTCGCAGCCGATATGTCGTGGGTTTAATGTCTAGGATTTTGGACCCTTTAAAATGTTCAGTGCTCCATAAATAATTCCCCTTTTCAAAAATATTGGTGGTTCTAATAATTCGAACAGTATCGCCAGCATTGAATTTCTTCTTCAATTTTTTTTTTCACTGGAATATTGCTTTAGAAAAGCATCGGATGTATTTTCACTGCAATGAACTTCCGTTGGGGTTGACTTGGACAGAGATCGATGTGGTCGTTGGTTATATATTTGTATGATTTTATCTAAATCATGAATAAAAGCAGCAGTATTTTTCAGTGTGCAATATCTTGAAATTAATAGACGAATCGTTCTTATTAAACGTTCAGCCAATGCAGCCTTTATCTGGCTGTAACTATGATAGAGCTTTGTATTATATTTCAATAGAACCTTTTGCACATGAGGATTGACACCGCAATCCGATTGAATTTTTCTAAAGCAATCTTGTTCAAGAATACTTTCTAAAGCCTGAGCAACTTCAACACCCCTCTTTGATCGCAATTGAATGGCATATGCATAGCGACTAAAGACGCCGATTGCCACTAGAATATATTTGTAGGGTGTATTGTGACGCCGTTGCATCGCGTCTAGAGTTAAAAGATCAGTTTGCATTATATGCAGAGGGATAAAAAGCTGTAGTTGATAAAGGGATAAAGAGGGATAGCAATGTAAAACCATTTGTAACGCAAACACTTAGTGTAATGTCCACTACCCTTTTGCACACTGGAGGGTGAATCAATACGTCTTCGCTTTTGACTAGCAGCCACTGGTGTTATAAAATCATTGCTGCTGCTGCTGTTGCTAGTATTTTCCAAGATTTCTTCTTCTTTTTTTTAAATGGTGTTGGCGTTGTTGGAGGACTATATTCTCTTAGTTTCTTTAGAATTTGCTTATTGCCAATAAGACTTTTGGGGAAGTTTGATGCATTTAGAAAGGTGTATAGATTATTGTCAAATGATAAAAGTCCTTTACGATTCGTCACCATATCACAATTTAAATCAAGTTGATTATAACTTTCTCCCTGAAATATAATTCGTTTCCCGGTGTTATCAACTTGAACTTAATAATCACCACCACTTTCCAACATGAGATACGTTAATAATCATTTACTCTGTTCTCTATAGGTAACTGGCAATAGGTTTCCAATTGATGTCACAATGGAGTTCAATTCTTTCTCCTTTGATTGCGCTGCAGAGTCTTTAGGGGATGTTTCCTGTTTGTGATAAATGACACTGGATCTTTCACGATAGGGTCTATGTTTGCCACACGACGCAATGCATCTTGAATTAAAACTAGCTTTTTATCATCGGCAATATTTTAATCATTAATAAATTTGCTTAGATTGTATTCGAAGTGTTCCACGGGTGAGAGGACAAGTACTATTGGAGTCAATATATAGGGTTTAGTCATCTAGAGAAAACTGTTTACAAGTCCTGCAATTATTGGCAGTGAAAGTGTAAAAAAGCTACCGCCCGCTTGAGGGAAACATTTTCTCTAAAAAATTTGTCTTTTGTTTTTGCAAGCCAAGGCAAGGACAGTGGAACAATGTTGCTTTGTCTGTTGTCTAACACCTTCTGGCAAGTGTACATTGCCCTCAGTTAAATTCAAACAAATTTCAGATATTAGATTCATAAATTCTTTATACCATGTTTGAGTAGGGCTTGCCTGAGTGGAGGTTTTGAAGTGCCTAGAACGGAAAATAAGTGTCTTTTTTCGTGTAGTTTCTTCAATGTCATAATGGTAACTAATAGCCTTTTTTACTGTTCACCGAAAGATATACAGTAATTTCTTTGTCGAAAATATCTGTGACTACAGGTAGATTCTCGAGTGTATTCTGATTAAGATCTAGCAAAATGTACCCATAGGGCTTATTTTGTCGCCTGACTGTAAGCTGAAAGTAGAAAATTGGGAGCACCGGGATATATTTGTTTATTGAGAGTTATCACGAATCACGAACAACTCGGTAGATAATATAGATGGTGCAATTCAAAGCAAGGGCTCTGATACACTTGCTCTGATGAAACAGGTTGTGTAGAACTAGGGTTATGGAAATGTGTTCATGATGACAGCAAACGGTAAACAGTTGTAGCATTTCCTGTGAGAACTGTTCAATCGATTCAGCTAAATCATCAATAATCAGCCATGAGTTTGACTCAATACTATTGAAAACATCAAGTCCCCGTGTGAATTGTATTGGCATGGACGTGGCAGTGGCAATAGCTTTTATTTGATCGTAGGACTCTTGCCAAATACTATAGCAATAATAAATTTTCCTTGGTTTTTCCAAAAACTTTTACTGCAATTTTTAATTATTTTAGCTAAAAGTGTCGTTTTCCCTGACATTGACGGCCCATACAGATACGACCTGAATGGTGTTTCAAATCGATACCCACTGCTGCTGTTGACAACAGTCGGACTACAACTAACTGTAAACCATATTTGTCTAATAAATAAATAATAATTTTCCCTTAGATCTACCTATTCAATAAAAAGAACAAGAAAAACATATTTTTTCATTTATTGACAAAAACAACTTAAAATACAGCACGAATAGCAATATTTTTCATTTATTACAAAAAAAACAATTTAAAATAGCAAAAGCACACACACTATTTGTAAAACAAGAATAATAGAAACAACAACAACAATATTTTTCATTTATTGACAAAAAACTACTTAAAATACAGCAATAGCAATAGCAGCACTGTTGAACAAATTTCTAGACTAAGAAGAGAAAATGAGAATTCCCCCTAGGGCCCACCCACCCCCATGGGGCCGAAGGCCGGCCGCGGGCTGAAGGTCGGCTGCGGGCTGGAGCCCTCGGGGCCGCGCGGAAAGTGGAAAAACAAACTCTGTTTGCAATAGCCGCTGCTGCAAAATGGTGATTGGCAATGTTGTTGCCCCACCCCCCACCAAGTACTATTTGAACTTGTCAAGTTAACTTATCCAGACCGAGTTGGTTTCGATAGTCCACACATTCAACTCGATCTGAAATTTGATAGTGGCCGTGGGGCAGTACTTTTAAACCATTCCTGAGCACATAGACCTTGTCGGATATGCATGACATGGCATTTTTTCCCACTCTAACAGTATAGTTCCTATACTGTAGAAAGCGAATTGCTGGCACTTTTGCTTTTGGCACTAGACAACTATCTACACAGTTTCTGTAGACACTCATGTCGAAATTATTTTTTACAAAGTGTGTAGGCACTCTTTTGCAGGCCTGTTTTATATCCTTGTCGTGTGTTTCCACACAGCAAACTTTAGGACCAGGGAACACCCCTTTGGATATTAAATCTCTCCCCGTCTCCGATTTTAACATTAATAGTTGATTGGGAGCCTGACGTTTCACCAACTCAGGACAGAAGGATTCATTTCAGTTGGTGTCAGCCATCCGCGAGCTGATGTGCACCCCATTTTCCAAATCATTTAAAAAATCCCCGGTTTTAACATTTAACAACTGAGAATCTGTTTCCCCATAGTAAACTTGAACCTCCCCCTCCCTTGGCCATTGTACCTTGCACACATTGGAAAAAAACGATAACATGAGTTTTTTGGAAATTTCAAGCGCTCAACTATCCCCAGCAATATTCTTATTCCGAACAACCTTTCTCTTTTTTGTGTGTAGAAGAACCATATTCGGCTCTATGCTCGTGAATGTTGTAAAATTGGGATCGGCAATAATTCGTTTACATTCTTTGGGACATGTTACGACGTCACAACATGATCTGTTTCGTACGCTTTCATACATTTTTCCAAAAGCTGAATTTAAAATAAGTTTGTACCTTTCTTTTTCAACTTTACTTTTTGCCTGTGAGTGTTTACTGACAAAGGTGTCAATAAACGTCTTCAAGTAGGGTTTCTGATAAAATTCCAGGGCTCTGTGTATTTTTGTGACCTTAAAACCATTGTTCACCATCCACCGCAATAGGACGTGGTGAACAACAATATTCTGTTTCGGGTCCAGACCGGCAGTTAGTTTCTTCTTGGAGGGGGTCCAGTGCATGCCCATATCCTTGACCAAAGACAGATTGTATGGGCTCAAAGACTCCTTTGTCACAGGTCTATTCACGCATATAAAATCTTTTACTGTATCGTGAAGTTCCAATGGTATGTGTCCGTCAATTTCAAAGAACCATCCTTGTGAACCATGTTCCTTGACAGTGTGAATGTCGGGGATGTCACAAGGATTTTCAAGCCATTTGTAATTGCCACAGGGTAAACATTAGTGAGACATTGCCGAGGGGTACAATGAGTTCATGTCAAGAAAAATTGCATCCGACTTTACACCGGTGTCTTTTCCGGTTGGATCCGTTGATAGAACGCAATCCCCAGGAAAAACATACCCACCCCTCATCGATCTTTCTACAAATAGGTATTGATCCAGATCGGTGATCAACCCTATTTCCTCCCTACTAATTTTTAGAATTAAGTCCATGACGAGGTGCGGTGTTGAAAATTAATAGCCAATGTCTAGCCCGAACTCTGAATAAATTTGATCTGTCTTTTTGCAGACAATGTCTAATAGAGTGACCCAGTACATTCTACATAATTACTGGCCAAGTACATTCTACAATAATCCCAACCATTTTTACAATTACCCTTAGCCCATACCCTCTTGGAAAATTCGAAGTCCTCGTCAGTGCATTCACTATCGGTAAGTGAACTATGGAATGCATCAATTGGAGGGAGTTTCTCCTCACTTAACCGTGCCCCAGAGCAGTAATAGTCATAGGTATATATGCCTTTACAGGTCAGTAAGTCGTACATTTCACTCTCTGGATAGCGTTGTTTAAGCAGTGAGAAAATATCAAAATTGTCACTTTTCTGCAATTGAATGAGTTGGCTCAGAGCCTTGGGGAAAAAACTAAAGGAATCTAAAAACTGAATTTTATTCCAGCACGTATGTCCATTATTCACTGCTTGCCATTTCAACTCTAAAATCACTAGCTTCTCAGCAGATTTGGGGATAGTATTGTTGGTAAATGAGTTATTTACCCATGGACTATCTACTCCCCCTCACTCTCTATGCATACGTGCCAAAGCCGATAAAATAAATTTGAAATCATAATTTGAGTTGTGAATGAAAACCGGTAAAAAAAACTGCTGGCTTTCATTCATATTGCATGATTGGCGCTCTACACCTCGAAAATTACTACCCCCTGAAGATATTTCCTGCAAAAAGTGATCATGGTCCCTGAATTTTTTCTTCCTCCCTCTAGTTTTTTTCCCCTCGTCCCTTTCCCCTTGGACCCCTCTTCCAATTCCCCCCTACAAACCCAACATATTTTCTGATTTTAATGGCTAGACGATCCTCTGCTGATAATATCATCAGGTAGTGGGTATTTCTCAAACGGGAAATGGCACAATTTGCAGTGACAATTAATTTATTCAATGCTTTGATCATACACTCATCCTCGTCCGATGTTTCGACTATTTCTAACAATTGCATAGTGTTAGAGCTGTCTCTTTGTGCATGGTATATGAAACTGCTATGGTTTGATATTCTTTGATACGATTCGAAAATTGTGGGTCATTCACATCCACCAGCTTAGCTTCACAGTCCAAACTTATTTTATTGCTTTGTAGGAGCGTATTCTGAAAATTTTTAAAACGTAAAATTGCACGGCCACCTGAAACTGTTTCCACCGATTGACAGCCATCTCTTTTACAATGCTTCATGTGATTTTGTAATTTTAATTCAGTCCAAAATCTAGACAGGCATTCTGGACAATAGTATCGTTTCCCCTTATTGTTTCCCTCCCCCAGAACTCTACTGATATCTGTAATAGGATTGAATTGGCCAAATGAATTGGGTTCACTAAGCAGTGTGTACAACAGCCAAACCCAGTGTTTCACCGATTCAATCGAAGGGCCCCTTACTGGGAATATTACACCCTTTTTATTAGAACGCATACCCTCTTGAAATTTTTTTTTGTATTGGAGCACAGTAACGCCGATATTTAAATGGGCGTTGTCCTGTTCAAAAATATCTATTGCCCTGAGTGCAATCGGAGATTTTTCCGCTAAACAAGAGAAATCTACTGGGGAAAGATCATACCCCTCTTTCCCATGCACGGCCAAGTAGTCCAAATTTCTCTTCGTAGCGACATCTGCTAAAGGTTCGAAAAATGATATGAGGAAAGCGTAAATTAAACATTTTTGGCCTGTTTCAAAACAGATTCGTTGAACACCCTTGCATCCTTCTAAATCAGGATTATATTTTAAAACTACAGACCTCTCCCCCGCCCCACCTCCTCTTAAAATAAAATCTTTTTAAATTTACGTATATTTGCACTTAAATTTTCAATAAATAAAACCACTGACCCCCTCCCATTCTCATTATAATTCTCGAGATGATTGATAATATTTTCAATCCATTGCATAAATATAGTCTCATAATTTTCCAAATTAGAGTGCAACACCAACATCTCAGTGTGTACATAATGATCATACACCTTACTATGACTCTCATTTCGATAAAATATTTTTAAAACAATTACTGCTTTGATACTGTCCCGACCTCCCCACACCTGAATCTGGTTTTCTAAAAGTGCACGAATTTTTTCTACATATTTATGAACGATATAAATGGGGTTGCTTATAAAATTTCCTCCCATAGGTGTACTAAATGGATCACCAAATTTTGCAGTAAAAATGGCTATTTTATTCAATATCGAATTTGTTTGTTGAATTTCTGGTAGTAACGAGAATCGTATATCATTACCCCCTCCCCCTTGTATATCATCATCATTAGCTAAACCCTCTCCCCCTTGTATATCATCATCACCACCACCTCTCTCGCTTTTTTCAACAATAGGGCTGGTCTGTGTACTAAAATCCATTGAAGACGTTTCATTTTCAATTACACTTGGTTGAACTGGGACTATATTCATTAAATCTGAGGGTGAATGATTCTCATTTAACTTTTTGGTAAAATTATCTAAAATTCGGTCTTAACCATGGTAAATCGCCCTCTGAACTGACTACATTGACTTGTTCAACTGTTCTAGTGTCTACATCTAAAGAATTATTCAATAAACTGTCAATGTCAGCATATGTAACATCTAAATTAACATTACCATGACACTCCCGTAAGAATTTACCGTATCATTCGAGATCTTGTTCGTCGATAGCCGGTATATCAGTGATCTGATTGTCATGAAACTCCATTGGTGGTTCAATTTGAATCATTTGGTGACTTTTTTCTTCAGCTGGAGGGGAGGTAGTTACTTTATGTCATCCATTCTAACCTATAAAGAAAATAGCTTATTTTCAAAGTGTCTAAACCACCATATTTTTAAAAGAGTCGTGATAATATTTTCATATCATTTAAAACGTTTGCTTAAAAAACACTTAGTAGTAGTAGTGGCAATATCACTATCTGTGCGCACATAGTACCATTTGGTTAGTTCATTGTTCCCCACTCTATATATTCTGAAAGTTCCAATTTAATAGCCACCCCATATGCATTAGTGATATAACATATTTACAATCTAAACGAGACATAGTAGGCTTTTATTTTGTTCAACATTCCCTGAAGATTTCATATTATTACCCTTTATCTGCTTTGGAAAAAAAACCGGGGTCTTTACTTGGTTTGAAAGGGGTAGTCTAACTCCTTCAGGCCATCTCCTGAAAATAGCATATTTTCAATGTGCATAAGCCAACCTACTTTGATCCTAGAATTACATACGTTAATGCAAGTCTGTTATTTTCAAGATCTTCTGGAACATACCATAAAATGGGGACCGTTAAGTCTCACATCTCTTGAAGCCTTTATAACGCAACTTGACATCCATGTGTGTAAATGATAAAAGGTACAATTCCCTGTCCTTCAAATTGACTTGGGAGAAAAATCATTAGTGGAAATAAAATTTAAAAACTTATATTAATATCTGCAGCAAGCATGATGAGGGCTGTAGGGGGCACATCTTTCTCGCCTTGTATGAAGGTGGGATACACTGAACAGGCAAAACTGGTCTGAAAGGAGCTCAAGGTCTTAGCCAACGGCCATACTAGAGAACTGATGCCCTCACAGGGGTTTTGTCAGTGGTTCTTGCCCTCTTGTCGGGTGGGGGACATTTCTCAAAATTATCCTTAAAAAGAAATTAAATTATAGTTTTTCATTTAGATAAAAACCGAGAATTATGGGGTGGGGGAGGGGGTAATTTGTCAAAGTTAGATAGTTCAGTAGTCTTAAAACCCATAGCATAACTTTTGAGATGTTTTAAAATCTGGAAATATAGGTATGAAAGCAAGTTCCAGCATAGGCTTTAAAATTAGATAAAAAGATCGTTAATCCAGCAAATAGGCCTAAAATTTGCGATCAGAGGTAAAAATGCTAGTCAATTTATACTTAATATAGACTTCATGCAACCCCACTCCCCTAAATTAAAGACTTTGCTTTCTAGCCTAATAGTATCAAAGTTAATAACCATAGTTTTCACGCTACCCCCTGAGAATATAAAAAAAAACTTTTCGAAAGAAAAGTATAGAAGAATAGCTCTCGTTTTCCTGTGAGACATTTCAAGATGTATCTAAAAAAATATGCACTCTAAATGGCTGTTAGAACCCCCCCCCCCTTTACATGATTTCCATGTCCTAAAAATATCTCTTTTAAGTATTGATTTTGCAAATAATTCGTTTCCCTCTTCCATACAGGTTAGAATTACGCAAAGCCTGTAGCTTTAATCCTTTCCTTGTCTAGCTACCACCCTTCTTTTGTTAATTTAGATGAGACACGCGCGAAGGTTGTTTACAAAATCACCCCTTTTGAGACGCATTCAATTACAGTTTTGTTTAAATCGCAAGTGTGAAGATTCTGGTGGTTTTAAACGCATGATTGGGAAAATGTCACTTTTTGAGTAATAACTTCAATTGAAAGAATTAATTGGTGACAAACGGCAAGAGGTGGGTGGTTAATCAGTGGAAAAAAGAGTGTATTTTGAAACAAAGTGTAAAGATTTTTCGGGGGGGCGTACCCTGAATTTGAATATATTGGGGGGGGGGCTACAAAAAATGATTTTATTTGGGATAAACCAAAGAAAATTTACTAAACAGGACTCATACCTCGTATTATATATTTGTGTAGCTGAGACTGCCAAGTCCATAGTATTCGTTGTTTGCTCCATTATGTCTTGAAACGATATGTTACTTTAACCACAAAGCGTGTTCATTATAAACAAAATCTCAAGATTGAATTGCAATGTAAGAGAAACCTTACGTAAATTCATTGACCTAGAAATAGGTGTCAATGATCTTATCCCCTTAGACTCACTCTTATCTTGCAATGTTGTAAACTTTTCCCTGTATTCAATAGGCATAGAAAAATCAAAAACGTAACAGAACAAACAAACATTACTAAGAAACAGCATCATCATAACATAACACAACATAACAACATAACATAACAACATAACATCAATATAACATCAAACCACATAACCATCAACAAAACATAACCATAAAACAACATCAACATAACGCTCATAACCAACAAACAAGATCAAAATAACAATCATAACATAACCAAGAAACATCATAACCAGCAGCATAACATAACATAACAACATAACAACATAACATAACATCAATATAACATAACATCAAACCACATAACCATCAATAAAACATAACCATGAAACAACATCAACATAACACTCATAACCAACAAACATAACATAACCATGAAACAACATCAACATAACATAACTCTCATAAGCAACAAACAGCAAAACCATCAAACAGGCCTAGAAAGAGATACGTGATCTTGTACAGTTAGATTGGTTATAGATGGCAGCAGTGGAGCCCCCTGTACCTTCTGATGCATTCCTACTGTAATGCTTAGATTGAATATGAAAATCAAGCTTAAAACAAAAAAAGAATATTTTGCTATTAAAGTATAAATGAAACTTAAAACGAACAGAAATAAAATTAACAACCAATACGAACAAACATACAATATATATTAATGTAAATGAATAAATAAATCTTAAAACGAGTGAAACTTAAATTGAATATGCAAATCAAGTTTGAAGCGAATAAAAATAACTACAAACAAGAGTTCGGGTATCGCCTCACTGCAGAAGCCTAAAACCTACTGCGTGCGCTTTGCTGAAAACGAATTATAGATAGAGAGATAGATAAATTGTGTATTTCAAAAGCCCAACACCATAATTTTTGAAAAATAAAGAAATCACAACAGAACAAATTACGAAACACACATTAACATGATACATAGCGAAAAATACCTTATGTTAAATTATCGAGAAAATAAGTTTAATTCCATATAATTAATAATAATTAATTGCAAAAACTTTTCCTTCTTTCTAATCCCTTCTCTATGTACGCAACAATATGAAATATTGTGGTTGGATTACTACTTTGTAAAATTTTAGGAAGCAGCAAAACAATCCCATGTAAGTAATTTCCCCTTAAATCAGAGAGCACCGGGCACTTTCGGAGAAAATGGTCCAAATCTTCGTCCTCATCCCTACAAAGAGGACACACATACCGACCATCAGGATGTACTATCCCCCTGTCGAACACCTTTTGCCTGCTCTGGATTGGAAGGCAATTCGCCCTAGGCTGAATCCATCGCCATAAAATCATAGCCGGTAAATTGAATTTAAAATAAATTTCCTCTCCAAAACCAGGTTTAACCTGATTATAATGATTCAATGTAGCAGAATTTAAAACCAGCCCTTGCCAATACTGAATTTCTTGACCCTCTAAGATATATCGTACCTGGTTTACTAAATTTGTTGGTAGATCACGGGAACCAAGACGGTCATTCCATAAGTAAGGCATTCCCACTCTTTCTAGTAATGGCCTAATTTGGGAAAGCCACGACGTTTTCGAACCATAAATCAACATCTGATAATAAGAAGCTCTTACTAATCTATCTTCATTGCACCTAATGAGCTTCAACCAAAATCTAAGCATCAAAATAGACCTACATAGTTTTAACAAAAACAGGCCCATATCACCTTTCAGAATCTGTGAATGAGTTGTCTGATGTAATCCAAACAGTCTTTTATAATACTGGAGCTAGAGTGACTCCAAATTCTGTGTCGCTTCTCCGCCTCAAATCTCTGCTCCATATTCTATTACTGGTAAAATTTTTGTATCAAATATTCTTTTATGCATGTTTAGGTTTTTAATTTCCATTATCGTCGGATTTCTAAAAATTGCAGACATGGCCACTTTGCCTCTATTAATTAGTTCATCAACATGACTCTTTTAACTTCCATTTTCCGATAAAACAAATCCTAAATGTTTTATTCTTTTACTTACTTTCAGTTCCTTATTATTAAATTTAAATCTATAATTATCTTCGCCACTTGTTTTCCTTTTCTTTAAAATAAAAACTTCACTTTTTTCAACATTCAGCCTTAATTTTTTCATCTGCAAATATTCTTCTATAAGACTCAAAAGCGTCTGCAGATCTTGCGGTGTACTAGCCACCAAAGTAATATCATCTGCAAATAATAGTAGTGATAGTTTATGGGTCCCTAGACTAACTTTCGGAGCCCACCTATTCTCTAGAAAATCAACAAGATTATTTATAAAACATTAAACAATTTAGGAGAAAGAGTGCTGCCTTGTTTTACTCCCAGCTTAATATTAAAAAGCCTAGAAAACCTGTTACCAACTAACACGATTCCACTCACACAAACATACATACTCACTATCAACTTCACAAACAAATGAGGGAGGCCAATTCTAAGCAGGGCATCCTTCAATAGCTCTCTGTCGACACTGCCGAACGCCTTGTGGAGGTCCAGAAATCCCACATAAAGACAAGTTTTTCCCTTTCCATATTTATCAATTAATGCCTTTGAAATAAATATTGTATCTACCGTCCCGTACCCTGTCCTAAAACCTCCTTGTTCTTCATGTATTATTATTTAACCATTTAGAAAGCCTGGTATCTAGTATTTTCTCCATTACCTTACTTAAATCAGGGACAAGCACTATTAAACGATAATTCATGTGCAACTTAGGGTTTCATCTCTTAAAAAGCGGCATAAGCAATGATCTCTTCCACTCATTTGGCCATTGTCCTGAAGTTAACACCTTATTACAAAGAAAAACAATTATCGACATAAAAATTGAAAGAAAATTCTTAAATAACGTTATTGGTACACCATCAACACCCGCAGCCGAACCTCCTTTTAAATTCTTGAATACAAACTTAATCTCATCATTACTCACTTCACCTACTAAATCATAATCATGTTCCTTCATAGGATAAACAACCATCTCTGTGGTATGTGCTACCTCTTGTATTTCTGCACAATCACCTTCCAAGCTTTCCAGGTAATCAGGCCATGAATTGGCGTCTGGAGCCACCTGTGTATTTCCTTTTTCATTTCCAATATCATTCCTTATATAACCCCAAAACTTATTAAAGTCTTTATTTCTAAAATCATATGCAACATCCAGTTTCTTCGTAATCTCAATCTCTTTTTTTCCTTTTAATTACCCTTAATCAAATTTTAATTTCTTATAATCTCTTCTTTTATCTTTATATTCGGCTAATCTTAAACTTTGATCTTCAGCTCTATCAATTTCTTTTAAATGACTCAATAAATATCTGACCTTTTCTTTCATTAACTTGTGTTCCAAATCAAAATATTGCTCATTTTTTTTTCTTTTTTTTCAGATTACACGATACTGCACAACTGCAAATTATTTCATTTAACTCCATCTTCTTCTAACGCTTTCAACTTATTTGTTACATGCAACTTCATAAGCTCCCTTTTAAATGTTTCAAAATCAATATCGGTTAAATCATATCTAATTCGTGTTCCTAAGCCCTCTAATCTAAGCTCCCCATTACATAAATTTCTAACTCGAGGAACAACATCCTGAAGCTTCCCAGTCTTCAGCTCAAGCTTAATAGCTCTATGATCGGATCCAACTAAATCTAGTACATCAATATCAATCGATTCAGGTACAAATTTCGTATTAATCAGCGCATAATCTACAACACTTGGAGTTGGGCCCGAAAGGCAAGTGAACTCGCCCAGACCCTTATCATTTCCAAACCTTCCATTCGCAATGATCAGACCATGTTCCCCGCATAGCGCCAGGAGCTTTCTTACCCAAACTTTTTATTTTTCTTTTTTCATCCTTATTATTTCGCGGTATTCTACAACAAATTGGGACCAAATCTCCTAATTCTTGGATTAATAAATCTGGAACCTCAACCTCAACGCCGGTATAAGCATTAAAATCCCCCATCAAAACGCACTCAAAATCACTATAACTTTCTTGTATTAGCGACGGTTCATCATCTAATATTTCCCAAATATTTTCTCGACTATACAAACTATTTTGTGGAGGGATTTACACAACGTCCAAAATTAATCTCTTCCCACATTTAAAACAAATACTCAGCCAAAGTAAGTTTTCAGATCTACTATTAACTCTTTCATAACCATCAATATCTGATGATTTAATCAAAACTAAAACACCCCCATAATGTCTATTATTTCTTGCTGGTTTACGCACAACCTGTTCAACCAAATACCCTGGGAGACATGATATAGGAGAATGATCGTTCCATGTTTCAATAAACGAAATCATATCAAACAAAAGTAATTCATCATATAAATAAGGCAACTTATCACGTAGTCCTTGTATGTTCCTTGACACTAAACTCAGTATATGGCTCTTTATTTCCTATGCGTCTACGCTTTCTGTCAGTGCATTAATATCACTAGCCACTTCTTGGAGTTTCTCGTTCCTGGCCTCTGTCGAGGAAAAGGAAAAATCGTAATACTCACGACTGCGACTATTAATATCTGTTAGCACTCGATGTCTATTGTCAACAAAATCACGGGAAAAACCACTACGAGGTCTTCTGTTAAGTCCTTTTCTTGGAGAATGGTTTCCTCTGGCTGCCACGTTACGAGTGCCTGGTCGATGTAGGTCATTAGGGCTAATAACAGCACTAGCAGGTCTTTTAGTGGCCGATACTGCCTGAGAATAGGCTGTTGATGGTATCACTGTCTCGATATCACTATCACTGGCAGCAATATCTAGCCCCATCGGGATAACAGCAGGGTAATTTGGGAGCCTAGCACAAGGAGGTGGACCAAGATTTTTAACTGGCACAAAGTTACTTTTAACCTCAATCACAGCCTTTCCATCGTACCTGAATTGTCGGCCTTGGATAAACAGCTTGTCACCTCGTAGCTTTGTATCACGGCCGTCGTTCTGTGCAAGATTCTTTATTTCCTTTAATTGTTTACGGGCTTCTCTTTGTTTAGCCGTGTAATATGGGGCCACCGATAGACCTACCTTTCTCAATAGGGAACAATTTCTTAATATGTAGTCTCTGATTTCGACCGAGTTTAGCTTCACTACTACTGGCCCTGATTTCAATCTAAAAATGTCACGTACATCACCTCGACATATTTTGAGAGAAGGCATAGCACGGTTTAATAAATCCATTATTTGTTGCTTCACAGTATACTCGCCAAGGTGTTGCGGAGTATAATTATAAATAATCAAATTTGTTCTTTTCTGCTCTGCTTCGAGCTGGTTAGCTCGTTCAGATTTGATTTCTAGGTCTGATTTCACATTTTCCAGCTCTTTTTTAATTTCTTCATTTGTCTTAGCATTGCTAGATAGCTGTGTACTAATGTTATTCATCTGTACTTGTAAGGCAGCAATGCTATCCTAAAGTCCAGGAATTGCATTAACTTTCTCCGAAAGCGGAGACGAAAGAGGGGTTCATATCCGGATAGTCAAGAAGCTTGGCCTGTATAATATATTGGTACTGTTGCATTATGCGGGCACCGCTGTAGACTGTATGTGGAATGTCAAACGGGAAATGATATTAAACGATTGTTTTTTGGGATTTAGGGAGGGGGAAAGGTACCTAGGTTAGGTTATAGATCCAAAGATAACCTTCTCCCTTCCCTTATTGTGTAAGTACCTGAGCCAAACAGTAATAAGAGGAGTTACAATCTTTGTCTTATACGTGATACATCTATAAGCTTATCGCTAAAGGAGAAGTTTTATTTCAAGTATTTTTCTTTTCAGTGGCTGTAAGGTTATACGATTTGCAGGTTTTGCACCTAATCCCCTCCCTTTCCCACACTGTGAAAGGGCTTGAGCAATAATAACCAAATATAAGTAGAAGGGGAGGTTCTACTCCGATTGCCCACCCCTGCTGCCATCTATAACTTTTTTTACATAATTCATGGATGGTTATGTGTGTTGGTCGATTTATTTGATGTTTTTCATGGATGTTTTATGTTTTTGTCAGTGAGAATTTGAAAAAACAGGAACTTTGTCACATTTTTGTATGTTTTTATGGACTTTGTCAGTGAGAATTTGAAAAAACAGGAACTTTGTCACATTTATGTCTGTTTTTATGGACTTTGTCAGTGAGAATTTGAAAAACAGGAACTTTGTCACATTCATGGATTATTGAGTCATTAACCGAATCGTTTCCGGGCAAAGTTAATTAATGTCTGACAGATGACGTAAAGTTAATTAATGTCTTTGGAGTTCGAACAGAAATGTCTCCGGGCAAAGTTTAGATCACACATGACAGATGATATCATGATTGATTGATTGACATGAAAGGGGAATTAATTTGTTGTTCTAAAGAGAATTGATTCACGAAAAGGAATTAATTTGGAGTTCGAACAGAAATGTCTCCGGGCAAAGTTTAGATCACACATGACAGATGATGTCATGATTGATTGATTGACATGAAAGGGGAATTAATTTGTTGTTCTAAAGAGAATTGATTCACGAAAAGGAATTAATTTGGAGTTCGAACAGAAATGTCTCCGGGCAAAGTTTCGATCACACATGACAGATCATGTCATGATTGATTGACTGACATGAAAGGGGAATTAATTTGTTGTTCTAAAGAGAATTGATTCACGAGAGGGAATTAATTTGGAGTTCTAACAAGAGAATCGTTTCCGAGCAAATGTTTTGATCTTAGCGCGCGAAAAGGTTTCTTTGTAATTTCAAATGTGAAAGCACAGGGATGCCAAACAAAAGGAACACGATGAAATTACGTTTAGGGATTATTTGGGCGAAACCGTTTTAGTCATTTTATGGAATTATTTCGGCGAAACAGTTAGAGACATTTTAAAATATGATTTTTGAAGAGATTTTAGAAGAGAATTTAATGGTGAAACTCTGTGGTCGTTATAATACACAAGTTCTATTTGAACAGTGTTGTGAGATCCTCTACCACAACCCAAAGGGTTCCAATCCCCCTACCCCAACCCCAAATGGTTCCAATCCCTCTACCCCAACCCCAAAGGTCCACCGGGCTCCCAAAGGACCAATCGGCCCTCAAGTGCCGCCAAGACCCCCAAAGGCCCTCCCCAGACTCCCAAAGGCCCTCCCCCGATCCCCAAAGGTCCACCGGGCTCCCAAAGGACCAATCGGTGCTCAAGGGTCCCCTCAGACCCCCAAAGGCCCTCCCTGGGCCCCCAAAGGCCCTCCCCCGGTCCCCAAAGGTCCCCCGGGCTCCCAAAAGACCACTCAATCCTCAAGGGCCCCCGGATCCCCAAACGCCCTCCCCGGGCCCCCCAAAGAGTCCTCTCTCCATTTTTTTAATACTTTTTTATGGCTTTATTATATCTTTTCTTAACAAGTTCCTTTCATAATGTCATTCCTAAACCCATTTTCCAACCTCAAAGAGTCCCCTCCCCATTTCGTAAATACTTTCTTGAATTTTTTAACATGGTATTTTTTTAACTTTTTTACATATCTTAAAATGACATGAACACAAAAAAACTCACACACACACACACACACAAAAACTTACACACACACACACACAAAACTTACACACACACACGAAAACTTACACACACACGCCAAAACTTACACACACAAAAACTTACACACACACACACAAACTTACACACACACATACACAAAACTTACACCCACATACAAAAGCTTACACACACAAAAACTTACACACACACACACAAAAACTTACACCCACACGCAAAAACTTACATGCACACAAAAACTTACATGCACACAAAAACTTACACACACACAAAAACTTACACACACACACAAAAACTTACACACACACACACAAAAACTTACACACACGCACAAAAACTTACACACACACACAAAAACTTACACACACACACACGAAAACTTACACACACACACGAAAACTTACACACACACGCCAAAACTTACACACACACAAAAACTTACACACACACACACACAAAAACTTACACATGCACACTAAAACTTACATGCACACAAAAACTTACATGCACACAAAAACTTACACACACACACAATTAGACAAAAAAATTGCGATATTTATGCACAGTTATGCTTAAGCAATAAATATCTTAAGCCTCAACCGTTTTTATTCTTTAGAATAGTCCATCGCCACGAAAATTATACTTTCAGATTCAACATGTCAGGGAACAAACTTTCAGGTTCAGCATGTAAGAGAACCCTAAATGCTCATCCCAAAAAAAAGGTAAGTTAACCCTAAACGCCCAAAGAATTTCTCTGAAATTACACTTTCAGGTTCAGCATGTAAGAGAACCCTAAATGCTCATCCCAAAAAAAAGGTAAGTTAACCCTAAACGCTCAAAGAATTTCTCTGAAATTACACTTTCAGGTTCAGCATGTAAGAGAACCCTAAATGCTCATCCCAAAAAAAGGTAAGTTAACCCTAAACGCTTAAAGAATTCCGTCACAAAACTTACACACACACACGAAAACTTACACACACACGCCAAAACTTACACACACAAAAACTTACACACACACACACAAACTTACACACACACACAAAAAACTTACACCCACACACAAAAGCTTACACACACAAAAACTTACACACACGCACACAAAAACTTACACCCACACGCAAAAACTTACATGCACACAAAAACTTACATGCACACAAAAACTTACACACAAAAACTTACACACACACACAAAAACTGACACACACACACACACAAAAACTTACACACATGCACAAAAACTTACACACACACACAAAAACTTACACACAAACACGAAAACTTACACACACACACACGAAAACTTACACACACACGCCAAAACTTACACACACACAAAAACTTACACACACACACACACAAAAACTTACACATGCACACGAAAACTTACATGCACACAAAAACTCACATGCACACAAAACTTACACACACACACACAATTAGACAAAAAATTACGATATTTATGCACAGTTATGTTTAAGCAATAAATATCTTAAGCCTCAACCGTTTTTATTCTTTAGAATAGTCCATCGCCATGAAAATTATACTTTCAGATTCAACATGTCAGGGAACAAACTTTCAGGTTCAGCATGTAAGAGAACCCTAAATGCTCATCCCAAAAAAAGGTAAGTTAACCCTAAACGCTCAAAGAATTTCTCTGAAATTACACTTTCAGGTTCAGCATGTAAGAGAACCATAAATGCTCATCCCAAAAAAAAGGTAAGTTAACCCTAAACGCTTAAAGAATTTCTCTGAAATCACACTTTCAGGTTCAGCATGTAAGAGAACCCTAAATGCTCATTCCAAAAAAAAGGTAAGTTAACCCTAAACGCTTAAAGAATTTCGTCACAAAACTTACGCACACACACGAAAACTTACACACACACGCCAAAACTTACACACACACAAAAACTTACACACACACACACACACAAACTTACACACACACACACACACAAAAAAAAACTAACACCCACACACAAAAGCTTACACACACAAAAACTTACTCACACACACACATAAAAACTTACACCCACACGCAAAAACTTAGATGCACACAAAAACTTACATGCACACAAAAACTTACACACACACAAAAACTTACACACACACACACAAAAACTTACACACACACACACAAAAAACTTACACACACGCACAAAAACTTACACACACACACACAAAAACTTACACACACACACACGAAAACTTACACACACACACACACACGAAAACTTACACACACATGCCAAAACTTACACACACACAAAAACTTACACACACACACACACACACACACACAAAAACTTACACATGCACACGAAAACTTACATGCACACAAAAACTTACATGCACACAAAAACTTACACACACACACAATTAGACAAAAAAAATTACGATATTTATGCACAGTTTCAACTAACTACGGCTAAGCATGTTAAAGGCGAGCCATTTTCTTGCGAGAAAACAAAAATCAGAACACACACACACCTTAGAAAATATAGCCTCCTTTGAAGTTGAAATCGTCTTTAAGAATCGACAGATTGTTAATGCTTAAACTTTTACGTTTTTTATAAAGTAATAAACAGGATTACTTAATATTTTTCAATATAACCATAATTTTCTTGTATAAAATTCATCAATTAGCCGGATATGGTTTTTTTTTACATACGGGGAGAGATTTAATGTCCATGGTAGAAGTCTATACAAGATTTAATGTCCTTGGTAAAAGCTTACATGAGATTTAATGTTCTTGGTAAAAGCCTGTACGTAATTTAATGTCCAGTTTTTATAAAGGGGGGAGGGGGGGAATTATGTGCTATTAATGAAAATGACGCCACATCAACCGAAAACCGTCAACGCGAACTCCGATTAACCATCACCAAAGTGTCACAATACCATCAGTGCACCAACACCTCTCGGAAAATAGGGGGTAAAGGTCAACTGCGAAGATATTTAGCCTACAGAAAAAATTGCTCATTGTTCCTTTAGTAGCCACACAATTAGACTAAAAATTACGATATTTATGCACAGTTTCAACTAACTACGGCTAAGCATGTTAAAGGCGAGCCATTTTCTTGCGGGAACACAAAAATCAGAACACACACACGCACAAAAACTTACACACACACAAAAACTTACACACACACAAAAAACTTACACACACACAAAAACTTACCCACACACACAAAAACTCACACACACACACACAAAAACTTACACACACAAAAACTTACACACACACAAAAACTTACACACACAAAAAAAATTACACACACACAAAAATTCACACACACACGCACAATTAGACAAAAAATTACGATATTTATTTACAGTTTCAACTAACTACGGCTAAGTATCTTAAAAGGCGAGGTATTTTTCTTGCGAAAACACAAAAAATCATTAAGTGGTATTAATGAAAATGATGATAATCAATCGAAAACCGTCAACGAGAACACCGATTAACCATCACCAAAGCATCACAATGCTGTCAGTGTGTCAACACCCCTCGGAAAATAGGGGGTAAAGGTCAACTGCGAAGATATTTAGCCTACAGAAAAAATTGCTCATTGTTCCTTTAGTAGCCACACAATCAGACTAAAAATTACGATATTTATGCACAGTTTCAACTAACTACGGCTAAGCATGTTAAAGGCGAGCCATTTTCTTGCGAGAACACAAAAATCAGGACACACACACACAAAAACTTACACACACACAAAAACTTACACACACACAAAAACTTACACACGCACAAAAATTTACACACACACAAAAACTTACACACAAAAAAAAAATTGCACACACACAAAAATTCACACACACACACACACAATTAGACAAAAAATTACGATATTTATGCACAGTTTCAACTAACAACGGCTAAGTATCTTAAAAGGCGAGGTATTTTTTCTTGCGAGAACACAAAAAATCATTAAGTGGTATTAATGAAAATGATGATAATCAACCGAAAACCGTCAACGAGAACACCGATTAACCATCACCAAAGCATCACAATGCTGTCAGTGTGTCAACACCCCTCGGAAAATAGGGGGTAAAGGTCAACTGCGAAGATATTTAGCCTACAGAAAAAATTGCTCATTGTTCCGTTAGTAGCCACACAATTAGACTAAAAATTACGATATTTATGCACAGTTTCAACTAACTACGGCTAAGCATGTTAAAGGCGAACCATTTTCTTGCGAGAACACAAAAATCAGGACACATACACACAAAAACTTACACACACACAAAAACTTACACACACACAAAAACTTACACACGCACAAAAATTTACACACACACAAAAACTTACCCACACACACAAAGACTCACACACACACACACAAAAAAACTTACACACACACAAAAACTTACACACACACAAAAACTTACACACACAAAAAAATTACACACACACAAAAATTTACACACACACACACACAATAAGACAAAAAATTACGATATTTATGCACAGTTTCAACTAACTACGGCTAAGTATCTTAAAAGACGAGGTATTTTTCTTGCGAGAACACAAAAAATCATTAAGTGCTATTAATGAAAATGATAAAAAGTGCGCGCAGAAAAAAGCAAATATAATAGTCGTTTAAAATCTCCCCCCCCCCCAACAAAAATTTCTGGGGGGGAGGCATATTTTCATTTTATTTTGAATATTTTCCTTTGGAAAACACACCGAAAAGCCATACTAAGGGCTAAATTTGTAAGTTTTTCACTGACAATTCCTTTTTAGCCAAACCTTGACCTCCCTAATTAAAAGATATGAATTAGAGCCATGGGAACGTAATTTCGTCGTATTTTGCGTATTTTCGTAGGAAAAAACACTGAAAAGCCATATTAAGAGCTATATTTTTGAGTTTTTCACTGAAAATTCCTTTTTTTTGCCAAGCCTTGACCTCCCTAATTAAAGGATAGGGATTAGAACCATGGGAACGTAATTTCATCGTATTTTGCATTTTTTCTAACTTTTGTGTGTTTTCGCAATAGAATGGCTCAATTGTGAGTTTTTCACTGACAATTCCTTTTTAGCCATGCCTTTATAATCAATGGAACATAGTTCTTTGTATTTTACATATTTTTGATTGGAAAACACACCGAAAGGTTATATTAATTGAACTTACATCAAACGTTGGAGGGCTTACATTTCAAGAACTATCCATTATTTGTGTATATTGTTCTATATTTCAGACTATACTGATTTCAAAAACTTCAAAACCCCGAAATATACTCGCTTAACGGTTACCTATTTGCGAAAATCGTACTAGGTCACGCTATTAGAACAATAATTACCTCACTATCTATCACTCACGGGGAACAGATTCAAAACAATACTTCATACATCATATAGTCAGCTCATTTAATTGGAAATTAAAGTGGATAATGCCCAATTCACAGGAGGGGGCATGAAAACTATGGTTTTTAACTACGATATGCAAGACTAGAAAGAAAAGTCTTTAGGAGTGGAGCTGCCCATCACCTCAACCCTCGCTCTTGAAATCCCCACACCCCCTGCCCCCAAAACTCAAATTTTCCAGAGGATTTTAAATCCCCCCCCCCAAAAAAAAAAAATTCTAGGAACGTATCTTCATCATATTTAATCATTTTCATTGGAAAACCTGCTTACCGAAGCGCTAGTGCTACCTAAGTAAAGAACTATGTGGGTACAATATGTTGTTTTTGGTTTTTTTCATCATAGCCAGGGCACTTCGTATAGAAGGAGTCATCGCAAAAACTTTGAAAAGGGCTCATTGATTGGAAATTAAACTGGATAGTGACCAATTCACAGGAGAGGGGCGTGAAAACTATGGTTTTTAACCATGATATGCAAGACTAGAAAGAAAAGTCTTTAGGAGTGGGGCTGCCCATCACCTCAACCCTCACTCTTGAAATCCCCCCCCCCTAAAGTTGAAGTCTAGTCTAAACTAGCATAACCACAAAATTACACAATATTGCATAGAAATACCAAAACCATAGGTTAGGCTATGTCAGGTTAGGTTAGAAGTTAGGTTTCTCCACGTTTAAGTTAGGTTAGATTAGGCTAGCTTATCATGAGCGCTCATGATAAGCTAGCCTAATCTAACCTAACTTAAACGTGGAGAAACCTAACTTCTAACCTAACCTGACATAGCCTAACCTATGGTTTTGGTATTTCTATGCAATATTGTGTAATTTTGTGGTTATGCTAGTTTAGACTAGACTTCAACTTTAGGGGGGGGGATTTCAAGAGCAAGGGTTGAGGTGATGGGCAGCCCCACTCCTAAAGACTTTTCTTTCTAGTCTTGCATATCATGGTTAAAAAACCATAGTTTTCACGCCCCTCTCCTGTGAATTGGTCACTATCCAGTTTAATTTCCAATCAATGAGCCCTTTTCAAAGTTTTTGCGATGACTCCTTCTATACGAAGTGCCCTGGCTATGATGAAAAAAAACAAAAACAACATATTGTACCCACATAGTTCTTTACTTAGGTAGCACTAGCGCTTCGGTAAGCAGGTTTTCCAATGAAAACGATTAAATATGATGAAGATGCGTTCCTAGAATTTTTTTGGGGGGGGGGGATTTAAAATCCTCTGGAAAATTTGAGTTTTTGGGGCAGGGGGTGTGGGGATTTCAAGAGCGAGGGTTGAGGTGATGGGCAGCTCCACTCCTAAAGACTTTTCTTTCTAGTCTTGCATATCGTAGTTAAAAACCATAGTTTTCATGCCCCCTCCTGTGAATTGGGCATTATCCACTTTAATTTCCAATTAAATGAGCTGACTATATGATGTATGAAGTATTGTTTTGAATCTGTTCCCCGTGAGTGATAGATAGTGAGGTAATTATTGTTCTAATAGCGTGACCTAGTACGATTTTCGCAAATAGGTAACCGTTAAGCGAGTATATTTCGGGGTTTTGAAGTTTTTGAAATCAGTATAGTCTGAAATATAGAACAATATATACAAATAATGGATAGTTCTTCAAATGTAAGCCCTCCAACGTTTGATGTAAGTTCAAATAATATGACCTTTCGGTGTGTTTTCCAATCAAAATATGTAAAATACAAAGAACTATGTTCCATTGATTATAAAGGCATGGCTAAAAAGGAATTGTCAGTGAAAAACTCACAATTGAGCCATTCTATTGCGAAAACACACAAAAGTTAGAAAAAATGCAAAATACGATGAAATTACGTTCCCATGGTTCTAATTCGTATCCTTTAATTAGGGAGGTCAAGGCTTGGCAAAAAAAAGGAATTTTCAGTGAAAAACTCAAAAATATAGCTCTTAATATGGCTTTTCAGTGTTTTTTCCAACGAAAATACGCAAAATACGACGAAATTACGTTCCCATGGTTCCAATTCATATCCTTTAATTAGGGAGGTCAAGGTTTGGCTAAAAAGGAATTGTCAGTGAAAAACTTACAAATTTAGCCCTTAATATGGCTTTTCGGTGTGTTTTCCAAAGGAAAATATTCAAAATACAATGAAAATATGCCTCCCCCCCAGAAATTTTTGTTTGGGGGGGGGAGATTTTAAACGACTATTATATTTGCTTTTTTCTGCGCGCACTTTTTATCATTTTCATTAATAGCACTTAATGATTTTTTGTGTTCTCGCAAGAAAAATACCTCGTCTTTTAAGATACTTAGCCGTAGTTAGTTGAAACTGTGCATAAATATCGTAATTTTTTGTCTAATTGTGTGTGTGTGTGTAAATTTTTGTGTGTGTGTAATTTTTTTGTGTGTGTAAGTTTTTGTGTGTGTGTAAGTTTTTGTGTGTGTGTAAGTTTTTTTGTGTGTGTGTGTGTGAGTCTTTGTGTGTGTGGGTAAGTTTTTGTGTGTGTGTAAATTTTTGTGCGTGTGTAAGTTTTTGTGTGTGTGTAAGTTTTTGTGTGTGTTTAAGTTTTTGTGTGTGTGTGTCCTGATTTTTGTGTTCTCGCAAGAAAATGGTTCGCCTTTAACATGCTTAGCCGTAGTTAGTTGAAACTGTGCATAAATATCGTAATTTTTAGTCTAATTGTGTGGCTACTAAAGGAACAATGAGCAATTTTTTCTGTAGGCTAAATATCTTCGCAGTTGACCTTTACCCCCTATTTTCCGAGGGGTGTTGACACACTGACAGCATTGTGATGCTTTGGTGATGGTTAATCGGTGTTCTCGTTGACGGTTTTCGGTTAATTATCATCATTTTTATTAATACCACTTAATGATTTTTTGTGTTTTCGCAAGAAAAATACCTCGCCTTTTAAGATACTTAGCCGTAGTTAGTTGAAACTGTACATAAATATCGTAATTTTTTGTCTAATTGTGCGTGTGTGTGTGAATTTTTGTGTGTGTGTAATTTTTTTTGTGTGTGTAAGTTTTTGTGTGTGTGTAAGTTTTTGTGTGTGTAAGTTTTTTTGTGTGTGTGTGTGAGTTTTTGTGTGTGTGGGTAAGTTTTTGTGTGTGTGTAAATTTTTGTGTGTGTGTAAGTTTTTGTGTCTGTGTAAGTTTTTGTGTGTGTGTAAGTTTTTGTGCGTGTGTGTGTTCTGATTTTTGTGTTCCCGCAAGAAAATGGCTCGCCTTTAACATGCTTAGCCGTAGTTAGTTGAAACTGTGCATAAATATCGTAATTTTTAGTCTAATTGTGTGGCTACTAAAGGAACAATGAGCAATTTTTTCTGTAGGCTAAATATCTTCGCAGTTGACCTTTACCCCCCTATTTTCCGAGAGGTGTTGGTGCACTGATGGTATTGTGACACTTTGGTGATGGTTAATCGGAGTTCGCGTTGACGGTTTTCGGTTGATGTGGCGTCATTTTCATTAATAGCACATAATTCCCCCCTCCCCCCTTTATAAAAACTGGACATTAAATTACGTACAGGCTTTTACCAAGAACATTAAATCTCATGTAAGCTTTTACCAAGGACATTAAATCTTGTATAGACTTCTACCATGGACATTAAATCTCTCCCCGTATGTAAAAAAAAACCATATCCGGCTAATTGATGAATTTTATACAAGAAAATTATGGTTATATAGAAAAATATTAAGTAATCCTGTTTATTACTTTATAAGAAACGTACAAGTTTAAGCATTAACAATCTGTCGATTCTTAAAGACGATTGCAACTTCAAAGGAGGCTATATTTTCTAAGGTGTGTGTGTGTTCTGATTTTTGTTTTCTCGCAAGAAAATGGCTCGCCTTTAACATGCTTAGCCGTAGTTAGTTGAAACTGTGCATAAATATCGTAATTTTTTTGTCTAATTGTGTGTGTGTGTAAGTTTTTGTGTGCATGTAAGTTTTTGTGTGCATGTAAGTTTTCGTGTACATGTGTAAGTTTATGTGTGTGTGTGTGTGTGTGTAAGTTTTTGTGTGTGTGTAAGTTTTGGCATGTGTGTGTAAGTTTTCGTGTGTGTGTGTGTAAGTTTTCGTGTGTGTGTGTAAGTTTTTGTGTGTGTGTGTGTGTGTGTAAGTTTTTGTGCGTGTGTGTAAGTTTTTTGTGTGTGTGTGTGTAAGTTTTTGTGTGTGTGTGTGTAAGTTTTTGTGTGTGTGTAAGTTTTTGTGTGCATGTAAGTTTTTGTGTGCATGTAAGTTTTTACGTGTGGGTGTAAGTTTTTATGTGTGTGTGTGAGTAAGTTTTTGTGTGTGTAAGCTTTTGTGTGTGGGTGTTAGTTTTTTTTGTGTGTGTGTGTGTGTGTAAGTTTGTGTGTGTGTGTGTGTGTGTAAGTTTTTGTGTGTGTAAGTTTTGGCGTGTGTGTGTAAGTTTTCGTGTGTGTGCGTAAGTTTTGTGACGAAATTCTTTAAGCGTTTAGGGTTAACTTACCTTTTTTTTGGGATGAGCATTTAGGGTTCTCTTACATGCTGAACCTGAAAGTGTGATTTCAGAGAAATTCTTTAAGCGTTTAGGGTTAACTTACCTTTTTTTGGGGGATGAGCATTTATGGTTCTCTTACATGCTGAACCTGAAAGTGTAATTTCAGAGAAATTCTTTGAGCGTTTAGGGTTAACTTACCTTTTTTTGGGATGAGCATTTAGGGTTCTCTTACATGCTGAACCTGAAAGTTTGTTCCCTGACATGTTGAATCTGAAAGTATAATTTTCATGGCGATGGACTATTCTAAAGAATAAAAACGGTTGAGGCTTAAGATATTTATTGCTTAAACATAACTATGCATAAATATCGTAATTTTTTGTCTAATTGTGTGTGTGTGTAAGTTTTGTGTGCATGTGAGTTTTTGTGTGCATGTAAGTTTTCGTGTGCATGTGTAAGTTTTTGTGTGTGAGTGTGTGTGTAAGTTTTTGTGTGTGTGTGTAAGTTTTGGCGTGTGTGTGTAAGTTTTCGTGTGTGTGTGTGTGTAAGTTTTCGTGTGTGTGTGTAAGTTTTTGTGTGTGTGTAAGTTTTTGTGCATGTGTGTAAGTTTTTGTGTGTGTGTGTGTGTAAGTTTTTGTGTGTGTATGTAAGTTTTTGTGTGTGTGTAAGTTTTTGTGTGCATGTAAGTTTTTGTGTGCATGTAAGTTTTTGCGTGTGGGTGTAAGTTTTTGTGTGTGTGTGTGTAAGTTTTTGTGTGTGTAAGCTTTTGTGTGTGTGTGTAAGTTTTTGTGTGTGTGTGTAAGTTTTTGTGTGTGTGTGTGTAAGTTTTTGTGTGTGTAAGTTTTGGCGTGTGTGTGTAAGTTTTCGTGTGTGTGTGTAAGTTTTGTGACGAAATTCTTTAAGCGTTTAGGGTTAACTTACCTTTTTTTTGGGATGAGCATTTAGGGTTCTCTTACATGCTGAACCTGAAAGTGTAATTTCAGAGAAATTCTTTGAGCGTTTAGGGTTAACTTACCTTTTTTGGGATGAGCATTTAGGGTTCTCTTACATGCTGAACCTGAAAGTGTAATTTCAGAGAAATTCTTTGGGCGTTTAGGGTTAACTTACCTTTTTTTTTGGGATGAGCATTTAGGGTTCTCTTACATGCTGAACCTGAAAGTTTGTTCCCTGACATGTTGAATCTGAAAGTATAATTTTCGTGGCGATGGACTATTCTAAAGAATAAAAACGGTTGAGGCTTAAGATATTTATTGCTTAAACATAACTGTGCATAAATATCGCAATTTTTTTGTCTAATTGTGTGTGTGTGTAAGTTTTTGTGTGCATGTAAGATTTTGTGTGCATGTAAGTTTTCGTGTGCATGTGTAAGTTTTTTTGTGTGTGTGTGTGTAAGTTTTTGTGTGTGTGTGTAAGTTTTGGCGTGTGTGTGTAAGTTTTCGTGTGTGTGTGTAAGTTTTCATGTGTGTGTGTAAGTTTTTGTGTGTGTGTGTAAGTTTTTGTGTGTGTGTGTAAGTTTTTGTGTGTGTGTAAGTTTTTGTGTGCATGTAAGTTTTTGTGTGCATGTAAGTTTTTGCGTGTGGGTGTAAGTTTGTGTGTGTGTGTGTAAGTTTTTGTGTGTGTAAGCTTTTGTATGTGGGTGTAAGTTTTGTGTGTGTGTGTGTGTGTAAGTTTGTGTGTGTGTGTGTAAGTTTTTGTGTGTGTAAGTTTTGGCGTGTATGTGTAAGTTTTCGTGTGTGTGTGTAAGTTTTGTGTGTGTGTGTGTGTGTAAGTTTTTGTGTGTGTGTGTGAGTTTTTTTGTGTTCATGTCATTTTAAGATATGTAAAAAAGTTAAAAAAATACCATGTTAAAAAATTCAAGAAAGTATTTACGAAATGGGGAGGGGACTCTTTGAGGTTGGAAAATGGGTTTAGGAATGACATTATGAAAGGAACTTGTTAAGAAAAGATATAATAAAGCCATAAAAAAGTATTAAAAAATGGAGAGAGGACTCTTTGGGGGGCCCGGGGAGGGCGTTTGGGGATCCGGGGGCCCTTGAGGATTGAGTGGTCTTTTGGGAGCCCGGGGGACCTTTGGGGACCGGGGGAGGGCCTTTGGGGGCCCAGGGAGGGCCTTTGGGGGTCTAAGGGGACCCTTGAGCTCCGATTGGTCCTTTGGGAGCCCGGTGGACCTTTGGGGATCGGGGGAGGGCCTTTGGGAGTCTGGGGAGGGCCTTTGGGGGTCTGGGTGGCACTTGAGGGCCGATTGGTCCTTTGGGAGCCCGGTGGACCTTTGGGGTTGGGGTAGAGGGATTGGAACCATTTGGGGTTGGGGTAGGGGGATCGGAACCCTTTGGGTTGTGGTAGAGGATCTCACAACACTGTTCAAATAGAACTTGTGTATTATAACGACCACAGAGTTTCACCATTAAATTCTCTTCTAAAATCTCTTCAAAAATCATATTTGAAATGTCTCTAACTGTTTCGCCGAAATAATTCCATAAAATGACTAAAACGGTTTCGCCCAAATAATCCCTAAACGTAATTCATCGTGTTCCTTTTGTTTGGCATCCCTGTGCTTTCACATTTGAAATTACAAAGAAACCTTTTCGCGCGCTAAGATCAAAACATTTGCTCGGAAACGATTCTCTTGTTAGAACTCCAAATTAATTCCCTCTCTACTACAAGTCTAAGGTCACCATTCTTTTTTGGTACCAATATCACTGGTGCGCTATACGGACTTATACTGGGGCGTATAATTTCAATTTTTTTCTAAGTCATGGATTTTATTTTTTAACCACTCTTTGTGCTTATACGGCACACGATATGGTTGTTTTGCTACAGGATTGCCAATCGTTAAAATTGAATGTTCATAAAATGGTATCAGTCCGATGTCATCTTCAGATGCGGAAAATACATCTTTAAAATTCCATAATAATTCGCATAATTTTTTCTTAATTTCCAAATCCGTAATATGATCCATATTAAATTTGTTTAAAAATTGCGATTTAGTTAGAGGGTACTTGTTATTTGAGGTTTTAATGCCGTTAACTAGGTTTCTTTTAGAATTTTCCAATCTATTTAAGTCATTCTCCGATAAAACTTGGATTTGAACTAAACACGTCCCCTTTTTTATTGTAATTGTATCACTTTCGTGGTTATTAGTTACCCAAATAAAACCTTCTCCTTTGTCGTAAGATATAATCTGTCGCATAACAGATTTTCGGGAATTTCATTTGATGGGGTCGCAAACCATATTTCGGATTTGCTAACCACTGGTTCAATCATCTGTGATATTTGAATTTTTTGCATCGTTTTGGGAGGGACTTTTGTTCTCCTTATCGCGAATCCGTAATATTTCTCTTTATTTTCATTGTCTATTAGATTCATACTGGTGCTATTTTCCGCCGTTGTGGCATCTTGCGGCGTCACTTTGGGTTTTACTATGTTGTTCCATAATTCCGCTATTTTCTTAATTTCGTTTGACCTATACTGTCGCATATCTCCTATTTTTATCCTTACAGATTCAATCCACTTATTATTTAAATTTACTTCATCTCTGCCATGTCTCTCAGAATAATTGGACAAGTTTCTGATTATTCCTTATCCTCCTTGCGAGACATGAGGTTCAAAAGATTGCGACATTATACCGCCAGAAATTTTATTTACTGTTACGTTGTCTTCGTAACCTCTGTTACAATTTCTTAAGGTAGAAATTCCTTCCCCTACCTTAGCCGGGTAGACAAGCCTTTCGTTAGCCACGTCTAATAGTACTCTACTAGACCTTAAAAAATTTGCGCCTATAATTGCTTCATACGGAAAGTTATCGCATATTATAAAATTTGTCGGAAAGATTCTATTATCCCTTTTTATGTCTAGGCGAATTGAACCTCTTGCGTCCAATTTGTGCCCTGTCACGCCAGTTAAATTGGGATTATTAAAATTTCTTTGTTGCCTAATATGCGGAGGCAACATATTGAATACGCATGAGTTTATGATGTTCGCGGTAGCACCAGAGTCAATTAAAGCCTTAAAGTAAATATTTGCCACACAAAAATCATTAAATATAGGTAACTTGTTATTACTATCACTACAAGACGGTACTACTATTGTTTTGGACCTATAAAATATTCTGGGCACCCTCTGGGTCCAATTTATATTTCTGAGGGGCCTGAAACGTTTCCCTGTGGATTTGTTTCATACGTCGGTGTCTGCAGTATAGATTCAGACACGTAAGATTCCGTAGGCATATCTAATTGATTTACATTTGTCTGCCTTCGCCATGTATTATTACTATAGCTTGGATTTCTTGCGCCAGTGCCGGGTGCTTGCGCTGACAGCAAATGCCGTTGGATTGAAAAAATTTCATTTCCCTTCGGCCAATAATTATTTTGTCTATTGGGGGGAGGGTTATACAAATTTGGCTGGTACGCGTTGTATGGTACTGATTGGCGCAATCTTCCCTGGCTATAGCCTAGTGCACCACCGGCGCTAAAATTTGTTCTTCCGAACAAATGGTTGCCATAATTTTCCATATTACCGACAGCAATTCTTTGTGTGCAATTGGTAGCATAACGGCCCTCCCTCGCGATGTGCCCAGGTCGATTACAAATATAGCATCTTATTATTGTAGGGTTATTTTCATAACTAAATTGTTTGACAGGCTGAAAACGTACTGTTTTCCGCCTAGCGGGTTCTTGCGTTTTATTTCTTTGTGGCACTGCGGAGTTATCCCTTGAAAAGAAATTGTGAGACGCCTGATCGCCCTTGAAGATTAGGCTCGTGTTTGAATTGCCTGGGCTATTTATTTTTGCTTTACTGTGATTTGCGACCATCGTGTCGACTTCGATCAATCGATCTACCTCCTGAACTGCAAGATCCAACGTCTGAATATTTTTGGATATTACCATTCTATATAGTTTTGGGGGTAGCCCTTTCAAAAAGGTATTTAGTATGACTTTTTCATACAGTTCTCCTGAACCTTTTCCGTATTTTGCCTCTACTGAAATGCGTATATTATCAAGATATTCTCTTATATTTTGTGAATGGTCAAAGCATACCATTCTATTGGCAAGCTGGCGTCATCACCTATAGAATGTTCAATCTGCTTTAGAAAGGTTAAGGCCTGGCCTTTTAATCGTCATAGAAGCATGTCGACTAACGTTTCTAGCTCTGTTTTTGTTAATTCTACAAACTGGGCCAATTGGATATTAAATCGTCGATATCTGATTGTCCATTGTACTGCGGGATAGACTTTGCTATTTCTATTTTTTTCGCGACCAACTTTTGCGCCATTAATAAATCACTTAGTTCTTCTGACTTTTTTTTTGCGTTTGAATTAACTTAAAATAAATTTATTATTAGTAGGGAGGCCTCATGAGTTATGGAACGAACACATATGCTGCCATCTACAATTTAGTCTAACGCTGACAGTACATAATTTATGCTTGTTTTTATGGTTTTTGTCACTGAGAATGGAAAAACAGGATTTTTCTCACTTTTATGGATGTTTCTTGGACGGTTATGAGTGTTTGTCAATTTATTTGTTGTTTTTCATGGATTTCAACAGCAATTTATGCATGTTTTTATGGTTTTTGTCACTGAGAATGAAAAAACAGGATTTTTCTCACTTAAAAAAACATGGTTTTTCTCACTTTTATGTATGTTTCTTGGATGGTTATGAGTGTTTGTCAATTTAGTTGTTGTTCTTCATGGATGTCAACTGCAATTTATGCATGTTTTTATGGTTTTTGTCACTGAGAATGAAAAAACAAGATTTTTCTCACTTTGATGTATTTTCATGGTTTATTAAAGTCTAATGGTGTCAATGACACCTCTAAAATTGTTTCGAAATCGAAAATGTTCCCTTTCTTTCTGTCAGGTTAGAATATTAGGGCTAACGATTCATGGTCAGTCTAGAGTCAGCAGTCAGAGTGAAAGGATTGAAAAATGAATAAATTTGAGAAAGAGAGAATTAGATCAAATCTAGTGTTTATAGAAAAACATTTGATTTTGGATGATGATTTTCTTGAGTTATCTCTTCAACGCAGGATATTCTCTCAGGGAACACATGACAATATAATGAAAACTGATTCTCTCCCATTGGACTATTGTATGAAGCTTTTTCAATGTGACTCAAATGCTTATACTTAATTTATTGATGTATTAATTGGAACAAGGCAGAATAATATCGTGGATATACTTTTGAAAACATTGCCATAGATTCAATGTAGATGGCTCCCCCCACCATTCGAAAGAGGTGACGTCACAGAGTTACTCCTCTCCCATTCCTTCACCTTGAATTTATCCGTCGGCAGGGACGATCAGTTTCGTTTTAGCTGTGAGAGAGAGTTGACATAGGAAACCAAAAAAAAATGTTCTATACATATCCACTATGCATGTACATTCCTGGCAGTTGGACTCAGTGTGAGAATTGTACAATTATTGATGACTATAGTGAAAATTGCAAATTATGTAATCCTTGTAAATTACATAGAGGCTATGCAGTACAAATTAAAGGATGTAATTCATGTCTTGAAGAGATTTGTGACTCTAACCCTAGAGGACACCTGTGCTCCAATTGTCACTATGACAAATGTGATCAGTGGGAGAATACTTACCCCGCTATGATTGGAAAGAATCCCAAACGTGATTTTAGTTTATTTCTACGAGATTGGTATCGTCGTGGATTTAAATTATTCTGGGAGGAGGAGCCAGGTCTACGATTCAACTGTTGGGGTAACAAGACAATTTGGTTTCTACGTCATCGTTGTGACGACACTGCCTATTATGACAATAAACCTAGTGATTTTTATTTGGCAGTTACCGAATGTGATTCACCATTTGAAAACACTATATGTGATATTGCTTCAAATAGTCAGATTGAAACTCGTGAATTTCATAATATGAATGCAAATAGTATCATTGACTATACAAAGAGATATGACAAGAGTGAAGTTACATTGTACTGTAGAAAATGTGACCCTGACTTTGCAGCCAATTAAGATCAATATACAGTGAATCCAAATGATTTACTGGCATTAGTGGTTCACGACAGTTGCCTATACACAGAATAAGAAGAAATCTAAAGTGAAGATTTAAAGACATTGTTGTATATATATATATATGCATTTTATTAATAAACAAATTCACAAACATTTTTTAAGCACCTTACTCTTAGGGCACTGAAATCAATACTGTACAGGTCTGAGAGGATATTTTCCACTAGAAAGTCGTTCAGACGTGATTTGTCACCATAAATGTGGAGAAACTGCTTGTAAGTATAGCCGAGACATCGGAACACAAAATATAGTAGTGCAAGGAAGCCACAGCTTTTAGTCGTCAGATCCTGCACCCTCATCCGATTTTGAATAATAATTTTCCCACTGCTCTAAATATAGTTGCTGATTTGGGATTTGTAAAATGTATAGGGTAGACCAAGATGATCAAAAAATTCAATCGTCTTCATTGTTTGAAAGATGTACAGCCAATGACCCGTCAGCACAGTCGACGGACTACTACTACTACTACTAACAACTCATCGCAGCACCAAGCCGCCTGAGGCCAACACAGCTACGCACGCTCCTCCTCCACCCCAATCTATTCAAAGCCTCCCTTTTTACACCCGCCCACGAAGTTCCCATTTCCTTTAAATCTTTCTTTATGACGTCCTCCCAACCCAGACGGGGACGACCTGCTTTCCGTTTAGCCCTAGATGGTTGGCCGAAAAGAACAATCTTCGGCAATCTGTCATCCTTCATCCGAACAACATGCCCTAACCACCTCAACCTTTCTTTCATTATAGACCTAGAAAGTGGTATTGAACCACATTTTTCGTATAGCCTATTGTTTGAAATACGGTCAGTCAGCGGGGTACCCAGAACAATCCTCAAGCAATTTCTATGGAAAACATCTAGCAAATCTTCATCCGCTTTTCGGAGCGTCCATGCTTCAGAGCCATATTTGACCACTGTCATCACTGTAGCTTCTAAGATTCTAATCTTGGTTTGCAGACTTATCTTCCTATTCTTCCAGACTTTTTTTAACTGTGAAAAAACACCCTGAGCCTTGGCTATTCTATTTTTAACATCTTCACTGCTCCCACCATCTTTACTAATAATACTACCAAGGTAAGTGAAACTGCCCACCTGATCAATCTTTTCATTACCCAACGTCACCTTTTCATCTTCACTTATTCCTAGCCTTAGTGACTTGGTCTTCCTAACATTAATTTTCAAACCAATTCTAGCACCCTGAACTCGCAAAACCTCTAAAACTTCATTCATTTTGCTCACACTTTCATCTAGGATGCTTAAATCATCAGCATAATCCAAGTCCAGGAGACTTTTTCCTCCCCATTTGATTCCGTGGTCTCCCATTGCCTTTCCTGTGCTCCTTAAAACAAAGTCCATCAAAATAATCCATATAAAGGGGGATAGAACACAACCCTGCTTAACTCCTGATTTAATACAAAACCAGCTGCTAACCTCATTTCCTACCTTAACCGCAGCAGTGTTATTCTCGTACATAGCACTAATCACTTTAATGTATTTGTCTGGTATACCATACAAGGATAAAACCTTTACTAAAGCTCCTCTATCAACAGAATCGAACGCTTGCTCATAATCTATAAAACTGAGGACCAAAGGTGTTTGAAAACTTAGGCACTTCTCAATTATTAACCTAAGAGTGAAAATTTGGTCAACACATCCTCTACCTTTTCTAAAACCGCACTGCTCTTCTCTTAAAACTTTGTCTACGGCATCTCTCAGTCTAAAAAGTATCATATTACTAAGCAATTTGCTACCTACAGAGACCAGACTAATGCCTCGATAATTACCACACTCACTTTTATCACCTTTCTTATAAAGTGGCTTAATTAAGGTTTTCCTAAAATCATTAGGTACTTCCCCTTTTTCAAAAATCATATTCATAATCTCCAATAACTTATTTCTAACCTCAGAGCCACCATATTTAAGAAACTCATTTACTACCCTATCAGCACCTGGAGCCTTATTATTCTTTAATCCTTTTAGTACTGTTTCTAATTCCTCCTCACAAAACAAATCTTCCTTCACATCCAAGGTATCACAAACTTTTTCATTTTCCTCTATATTTTTTCCTGCAACTCTATCTCGGTTAAGCAAATTCTCAAAATGTTCGGCCCATCTCGCTTTAGCTTTTGTCTTATCGCTAATTGCCACCCCATTCCTATCTTTAACTGGGACTAGTCCGGATTGACTACTACCTCTCAATTTGTTAACGTGCCAGTACAATATTTTACTATTATGCCGTCTAGCTGCATCTTCTAAATCCTCGGCAATTTTATCCATGGCCTCCACTTCACACCTCCTTAGTTCATATTTCAATGCTTTCTCCACTTTCTTTACATTTCTTTTGTTTTCATGTGATCTATCACTCAGATAATTCTTGTACAAGTCCTTTCTCCTTTCTATTAAACTTAAAGCTTTTTCACTAATATTCTTAGCTGCAGTTCTAGCTTTCTTCCCTAATACACCTTCAGCAACTTCACAAATTATTTTTCTAAAATTATTCCAACCATCTTCCACATTATCAAATTTTAAGCTCTCAAGTTTAGTATTCAACTGTTCCTGGAAAGTTTCTCTCAAATTCTCATCCTGGAGTCTACTAACATCATAACTTCCCGGGAGGTAATTACCCTTCCGATATTTCAGCTTTAAATTAACCCTTGACACTACTAGATGGTGATCTTTACTTTTAACATCAATAACAGCACTCCTATATACCCTAGTATCTTGTATTGATCCTGCCAGTCTTCGATTTACTATAACATAATCAATAAGGTTTGCTGTCTTACCATCACGTGAATACCATGTTAGCTTATGAGCCATTTTATGACCAAACACCGTATTGGTTATAACTAGATTGTTATACCTACAAAATTGCAAAAGTCTGTATCCATTACTGTTTTCTTTTCCTACACCAAATTTACCTAAGCTGGGATACCATCTATCCATATTTCTACCAACCTGGGCGTTAAAATCTCCCAGCAATAACATCATATTTCTACCTGGGACCTTGTCTATTTGCTCCTGTAACTGTAAGTAAAATTCATCTGAGTCACTAGTATCTCCATCAGTCGGTTCTACAGGGGCGTATACTACTATAACTGATACCTTGAACTTTCTAGTCATAAAATGAGCAATTAGTATTCTATTATTAATACCTTCCCAGCCTAAACAAGACTTAGCAGCTTCCTTATTCATCATGAGCCCTACTCCCTGTCTATGTAACCCATCCTTCCTGCCTGAGTAAACAAATTCTATATCACCTAATTTCATGCTTCCTACCCCTGGGATATGAGTTTCTGAAACTCCTAATAGATCCAGTTCGAATCGTCTGAATTCGTCAGTCAAAATGTCGATACGATAGTCATTTTTTAATGTCGTAACATTCCAAGTTCCAATTTTCATGTTCTTTAAATCAT
Source organism: Artemia sinica (assembly GCA_027921565.1). Taxonomy (NCBI): domain Eukaryota; kingdom Metazoa; phylum Arthropoda; class Branchiopoda; order Anostraca; family Artemiidae; genus Artemia; species Artemia sinica. The sequence continues at coordinate 889,690 of CM051264.1, read as the reverse complement.
TGAAATTTTTTTCGCCTCAGGAAAAGCAATGATCCCGGATACCAGTGCAGGACGGGGATCACATATCTTCTCAAGTCTACACCGAAGTGCTTAAGCCGGCTTAGAACCGGACAGCAAGAAGTCCCTGGGACCTCCATGAATGGAGGCTTTGTGCAATCCTGGGCCCATCTTGGTCACAACATGGTTTTCAGCGCTTGGCGATGCTCTTCTATCAACAAGAGTCGAAATCCTGCACAGACAATCGCAAGCCTATTACCTCCGACTCATTATATATTCATGCCTACAAATATTATGCTACTACGGGGAGGCAACCCGTAATAGATAAATTAGCTAGGAAGAGGTTTTTCAGCCCAAAGACGCCCATCAAAACATACCAATCCCAGAAGAATTGTCCATTAGTCAGAATCCCGTGCGAATGCTGTGTCGTTTACTAGGCTATAATTTCCTCGAGGGGCGCCACTCCTCAAGTGGGAATAGAGTTGACCGCAAGGTCCCCAGTCTTGCAGGTACCCCGAAAAGGTCGAGGCAGCCCTTTGCAGAGGCCGTTGTCCATAGATCTGGATCTTACGCCCTGCCACAGTTGTCCTCCTATAGAGGATCCTCCCGCGATGGTGTTCTGCATCACCATGCAATTTAACCCATTGCTGGGAGAAGGTTTGCAACTCATGGAACTTGTGGATAAACATGTGGGCCCTTTTGAGTGTACATTTGAGGGGCCTTCTTCCTCCTCCGCCTGTATTTATGAAACCGGGCAAGGGTGCCCCAGATTCTATTATGGACCCCCAGGGACAAGGTCCCCCCTTGGTCCATGCCTCCTATGGAGGTACCCTACATATCTGTAGAGTGTTCCCCTATCGCCACCTTGGGACATGCTGAATGGCCTGGGGGAGGCCAGATAAACGGATCACATTTGTTTTGCAAAGGCAATAACTCAGTGATATATTTAACCTACTACTTATAAATATACATAACTCACTGACTAGGCCTATATTAGTTATATACAGAAATATATAACTCAGTGACACATTAAACCTACTACTTATAAATATGTGTAACTCATAGACTAGGCCTATATATGTTATATGCAGAAATATATAACTGAGTGACATATTTAGCCTACTACTTATAAATATGTGTAACTGACTGACTAGGCATATAAGTTATATACAGAAATATATAACTCAGTGACATATTTAGCCTACTACTTAAAATATGTGTAACTCACTGACTAGGCCTATATAAGTTATATACAGAAATATATAACTCAGTGACAAATTTAGCCTACTACTTATAAATATGTGTAACTCACTGACTAGGCCTATCTAAGTTATATACAGAAATATATAACTGAGTGACATATTTAGCCTACTACTTATAAATATGTGTAACTCACTGACTAGGCCTATATAAGTTATATACAGAAATATATAACTGAGTGACATATTTATCCTACTGCTTATAAATATGTGTAACTCAATGACTAGGCATACAAGTTATATACATAAATATATAACTCAGTGACATATTTAACCTACTACTTATAAATATGTGTAACTCACTGACTAGGCCTATTTAAGTTATATACAGAAATATATAACTGAGTGACAAATTTAGCCTACTACTTAAAATATGTATAACTCACTGACTAGGCCTATATAAGTTATATACAAAAATATATAACTGAGTGACATATTTAGCCTACTGCTTATAAATATGTGTAACTCACAGACTAGGCATATAAGTTATATACAGAAATATATAACTCAGTGACATATTTAACCTACTACTTATAAATATGTGTAACTCACTGACTAGGCCTATCTAAGTTATATACAGAAATATATAACTGAGTGACATATTTAGCCTACTACTTAAAATATGTGTAACTCACTGACTAGGCCTATATAAGTTATATACAAAAATATATAACTGAGTGACATATTTAGCCTACTGCTTATAAATATGTGTAACTCACTGACTAGGCATATAAGTTATATACAGAAATATATAACTCAGTGACATATTTAACCTACTACTTATAAATATGTGTAACTCACTGACTAGGCCTATCTAAGTTATATCAGGATTCTTACTATCTTGAGAAGTAAAAGAGTTATGCAAATATAACTTGCAAAAGTAAATCTATGACCAAAAATATAACCTTTAAAGGCATTGCCAAGCTACTATTTCTACCTTTTTCTTTATTTTTAGGACCTAAAAAGATTCTATGCATCACAGGTCTTTTACTTGGCTTGGTAAACTTACGGACGACGGACTGCTATTAACAATAATTAAGGTATTGTTCGCACTTTGAATTTTTCCAAGAAAGTCCGAGGGCAGACAATAGGAATTGTACTGGGACATGTAGGGATCCATATTAAATACATTGATTATTTGACTGGTGTTCATGGTACCAAGTCTAGTAGAACACTGCCTTCGGGAGTGATTTCCCAATAGGTTTCATATTGATTTAATGAGATTAGTGCAATACTCTCAGCCAATGGGTCGGCAAATGTACACTCTAAACGCACACTCCCCGTACGTACTATACTCATATCCTGCGTACCAGACAAATCTAGTACAATGATACCATGTGTTTTAGCAAACATTTCTTCGGTTATACCATTTGCAAATAGTTGTGAATCATGATCTAGGGTTTGCATAGTCAACTCATACAATGTTCTTTAGGATTTATCAAAAGATAGATTGTAGAGTGGGATACCGTTTACTTTGCGCACAAGAGATGAAAGTCCAAACATTTCAAATTTGTGTGGACATCCAGTCCACGATCCTATTGCACTGGTGCTTTTTACAAATGCCAAAGCGAGTTTTGACGGAATTTCGCCATTGATAAAGGATGAGTCGGTGAAGGTGCGTGACCCCATGGCAATATGACGTTGATTGGTGATTGTATGAGGAACAAGTAGTTCAATATTACTTCCACTGACTCTCAGTTTTTCCACTGCAAAAGCAACAGAACTCATGACTTGTTGTTTGCGTACATGAAGTAATGCCGAGGTGAGGGAGAGACTTACATCAGGATTGTCAGCAAGTTCTTTTCTTAATATGAAAGTGGATGGTGCAAGCGTCAGTTTTATACCCACTTTAACATTGGGTGGTAGCCATTGGGGTATATTAAATATTTCATGATATATTTTTCGAATTAGATGTAATTCACTAGTTGTAACATCTTTAAGTGCATCTGTACTATCAGTATAAGTAATATATTCATATCCATTGGAGGTGCCTCTCAATTCCTTTTGTTCGAGAACCCTTTCATGATAAGCTAATCTAACCTACCCTAACTTAAACATGATGAAATGTTTCTGTTTATTTATTAATATTTATTCATACCTAACCTAACTTATGGTTTTGGAGGTTAGATGAACCTAACTTAAACGTAGTGAAAGCTAAATTTGAAAGAAAACTTGTTAAAAACCTGTTACTTCTAAGAGAAATTTGATAGTGTTAAGTAAAAGTTTATTAGTATTATGAAAAAGCTGTTACTTTGATGCAAAGACTTGTTAGTGTTAAGCAAAACTTGCTACTTCTGACAGAAAAAATTATTATCATCAACGAAAAAATTGTTAATTCCAAGAAAAATTTGGTATGTTTGACTTAAAACTTGTTATTTCTAACAGATAACTTGTCATCATAATGAAAATTGCTACTTCTAAGAAAAAAATTGGTATCTTTGAGAGAAAACTTGCAAGCTCAAACAGAAAACGTGTTATCGCTGATGAAAAAATGTTTTGTTGTTCTTGTTAACGTACTAGATAGATCTATGGGAAAATTATTACTACTACTACTACTTATTCATTGGACATGTATGATTTACAGTTAATGGTAGTCCGACTTTTGTCAACAGCAGCAGAATGTTTCAATTTAAAACACCATTCAGATCGTTTCTGTGTGGTCCATCAATGTCGGGGAAAACAACACTTTTAGCTAAAATAATTCAAAATTGAAATAGAATGTTTTTGGAAAAACCAAATAAAATTTATTATTGCTATAGTACTTGGCAAGAGTCCTACGATCAAATAAAAGCTATTGCCATAACCATACCAATACAATTCGTACGAGGACTTGATGTTTTCAATAGTATTGAACCGAACTCGTGGCTGATTATTGATGATTTGGCTGAATCCATTGAACAGTTCTCACAGGAAATGCTACAGCTGTTCACCGTTCGCTCTCATCATGAACAGATTTCCATAACCCTAGTTCTACACAATCTGTTTCATCAGAGCAAATGTATGCGAACCCTTGCATTGAATTGCACCATCTATATTATCTACCGAGTTGTTCGTAATTCTAGCTCACTAATAACTGTCAATAAGCAAATATACCCCGACGCCCCTAAATTTCTCCTGTCAGCGTACACTCAGGCGACAAATAAGCCCTACGGCTACATTTTGCTAGATCTTAATCAGAGCACATCCGAGGATCTACGTGTAGTCACCGACATTTTCGACAATGAAATTACCGTATATCTTCCGGTGAACAGTAGAAAAAGCTATTAGTTGTCATTACGACCCTGAGGAAACTACACGAACAACGGCATTTATTTTCCGTTTTAGGCCCTTCAAAACCTCCACTCAGGAAGGCTATACTCAAACATGGTGTTGACAATGATTTCATTAATCTAATATCTGAACTTTGTTTAAATTTAACTGAGGGCAATGTTCAACTGCCAGAAGGCGTTAGACAACAGACAAAGCAACATCGTTCCACTGTACGCACCTTGGCTTGCAAAAATAAGGGAAAAATTTTTAAAAGAAAACGTCTCCTTCAAGTGGGCGGTAGCTTTCTTACACTTTTACTGCCAATAATTGCAGTTCTTGTAAACAGTTTTCTCTAGAGAATGGCTAAACCATATAAATTGACGCCATTTGAATTTGTCCTCTCGCCCGTCGAACATTTTGAAGACAGTCTAAGCAAATTCATTAATGATGAGAATATTGCCAATGACTAAAAACTGCTTTTACTTCAAGATGCAATGCAACGTGTGGACAAACATAGACCTTATCGTGAGAGACCCGCCGCTGTTACTGTCACCGATCCCTCTAAACAGGAAACATCTCCTCAAGATTCTGCAGCAGCAGTGCAATCAAAGGAGAAGGAATTGAATTCAATTGTATCGAAAATTGGAAACCTATTGCCAGTGACCTATCGAGAACAGAGTACAAGGGTATTATCTTATCTCATGTTGGAAACTGATCATCAAGTTCAAGTCGACAGCATAGGGAAACGAATTATAATTCAGGGAAAAAGTTACAATCTAGTTGATTTAATTTGTGATATGGTGACGAATCGTTAAGGACTTTTATCCTTTGACAATAATCTATAAACCTTTCTAAGTGTATCAAACTTCCCCAAAAGTCTTATTGGCAATAAGCAAATTCTAAAGAAACTAAGAGAATATAGTCCTCCAACAACGCCAACACCAACACCATTTAAAAAAGAAGAAGATTCAATATTTGAAAATACTAGCAGCAGCAGCAGCAGCAATGATTTTATAACACCTGTGGCTGCTAGTAAAAAGCGCAGACGGATTGATTCAACCTCCAGTGTGCAAAAGGGGAGTGGACATTACACTACGTGTTTGCGTTCAAAATGGTTGAAGTTCTGAAACATGTCTATGAAAATATTGGTTAAGCGGGAAGTTTAAGTTCCCCCAAAACCCTTTCTAAAGTTGTCTATGGCAGCACATTAAAAGAAGCAAAGGAGTATCTACAGAATGAACCGAGTTACACTCTGCATCGGAATCGCAGGCTTCGTGGCAAACAATAACGACAAACTAAAGCCTTTTTCCCTCTGCATATAATGCAAACGGATCTTTTAACTTTATACGCAATTCAACGACGTCACAATGCACCCTACAAATATATTCTGGTGGCAATCAGTGTCTTTAGTCGCTATGCCTTTGCCATTCCATTACAATCAAAGAGAGGTGTTGAAGTTGCTCAGGCCATTGAAAGTATTCTTGAACAGGATTGCTATAGAAAAATTCAATCGGATCGTGGTAGCGACTTTGTTAATCCCCATGTGCAAAAGGTTCTATTGAAATATAATACAACACTTTATCATAATCACAGCCCGATAAAGGCTGCATTGGCTGAACGATTAATAAGAACGATTCGTCTATTAATTTCAAGATATTGTACACTGAAAAATACATCTGCTTTTATTCATGATTTAGATAAAATCATGCGGATATGCAACCATCGACCCCATCGATCTCTGTCCAACTCAAGCCCTCGGGAAGTTCATTGCAGTGAAAATACATTTGATGCTTTTCTAAAGCAATACTTCAATGACAATGAGAAGAAGAGGAAAAAGAAGAAATTCAATGTTGGTGATACTGTTCGAATTAATAGAACCACCAATATTTTTGAAAAGGGGAATTATTTATGGAGCACTGAACTTTTTAAACTGTCCAAAATCATAGACACCAAACCCACAACATATCGACTGCGAGACACCAAAGATGATGAGATTCTTGGCGGTTTTTATGAATATGAACTGCAAAAAGTTAGAAACACTAGAGAAATTTATCAAATTGAAAAGATATTAAAGAGTCGTACTCGTAGGGGCCAGAGACAGTTGCTTATTCGCTGGCTAGGATACAACTCTGATTTTGATTCTTGGGTCAGTGCTGAAGACATTAACAATGCCCAATGATTTCCATGTGACTTTCATGTCCAATGTTTCTGATCCTCTCTACAATGACTTGAATAGAACAAGTGATTTTTGGACGAAACTCTCCCCCACCATCAAATTCGACGGAAAGTATGAAGTGGCTCTTGTCGAATGTATTCTCAAAAATACCTACGACATCCTGAGAAAAGATCGTAAATATGATATAAAAATTAGACCCTATGATTGGCCGCCACCACCCTCTGGTGATCAAGAACAAATTCAAAAAATCAATTGGATGGATTATCCGTATATTGAATTACCCTACGAGGAACTCACCTGTATAAATGATCTATGTCGTTCTATTAATAAAAGAATTTCCGCTCGTAAAAAAGGAGCTTTTCATTTCAACTATTCAAAGGAGGAGGGCAAGATTTACATTAGTTCACCAATTGCCAACGAAAAGATTATTCTCAATGATAATCTAAAGGATGTTTTTGGCTTTAAGCTCAATATAATCAATGGTAAAAGTGCCGGAAACACTAATTTCATTTTTGCTGACTACCCACCTGCCTTCTCCACGGACACTTGTATATTTCTCTACGCCTCACTTGTGGAAACATCTCGGGTTGGCAATAGCAATGTTCCCCTCCTACGAGTTCTTGAACGAAAAACCAATCAAGAACATATTCACCACTACATTATAAAGCATCTTCAGTATATTCCCGTAAACACTTCCTATTTGGAACTCTGTCAGTTAACACTAAGAACTGAATTAGGTGATCCCATAGCAATATCAAAAGGTTTGGCTGTGATTACATGCCATTTTCGACCCATCGTTCAACAACAAGATTTCTAATATAAAAGTGGTATTTATTTGTCCTGATATTGACTGCTATGTTAATACTCTTGGCCCAAGACAACAGGGCAATGGAATGGACTATTACAAAGGTCGCTCTTCAATGTCTGGCTATGGTCTTGGCAGTTGGTTTGCTAAGCTGTTTCGCTCTGCACTACCTCTGGCTAGAAAATATCTTGTACCGGCTGCAACACATTTTGCATCCTCTACACTATACGATTGGGGCTCTGGCAAGGATTTTAAAAAAAAGTGCTACGGGAAATATCAGGTCCAATGTGCGAACCCTTGGCGAGGGATTAAAACAAAATGGAAAAGGTTTAAAAAGGTCGAGAAACAATGCATCACTCATCAGTCTCTACTCAGGTCGGAAACGAAAGACATCACCCCTGTCAAAGAAAAGAAGGAAAAAGCCGACACGTACTGTAAACAGAAGAAGAAGCCCCAAGAAGAAAATTGTTAGAAGGAAACTAGATTTCTTTTCCTAAGATGTCCTACCTACCACATAAGGATTCTCAACCTTCAATCACCTCATCATTGAATCTCTTCAATGCTGAAAATGTTGATGTGAGTGTCAGGCATGTATACTATGAACAATTTTATCCTCAACAACCCCTCTCTGATAATATCCACTTTCAAATTTATTCCAATGAAGACTACTTTATGGACGTGTCTTCGACATTTATAGATTTACAAATGAAATTCCGGAAATCCGATAATACAATGCCAATTCGGGCCGATGGAATATCCTATGAAAATTGTATATTACATAATTTATTTCGTCAAATCAATGTCTACATCAATGGCACGCTGGTGAGCACAAGCAACAATCTCTCAAATTATACAAGCTATATACAATTCATGCTGATGACACCCAAGTCATACAAGGAATAGAGAGGCACCTCCAATGGATATGAATATATTACTAATACTGATAGTACAGATGCACCTGAAGATGCTACAACTAGTGAATTACATCTAGTTGGAAAAATATATTATGAAATATTTAATATACCCCAATGGCTACCACCCAATGTTAAAGTGGATATAAAACTGACGCTTGCACCATCCAATTTCATATTGAGAAAAGAACTTAATGCCAATCCTGATGTAAGTCTCTCCCTCACCTCGGCAATACTTTATGTACGCAAACAACAAGTCATGAGTTCTGTTGCTTTGGCAGTGGAAAAACTGAGAGTCAGTGGAAATAATATTAAACTACTTGTTCCTCATACAATCATCAATCAACGTCATATTGCCACGGGGTCACGCACCTTCTCTGACTCATCCTTTATCAATGGCAAAATTCCGTCAAAACTCACTTTGGCATTTGTAAAAAGTGCCAGTGCAATAGGATCGTGGACTGGATGTCCACATAAATTTGAAATTTTTGGACTTTCATCTCTTGTGTGCAAAGTAAACGGTATCCCACTCTACAATCTATCTTTTGATAAATCCTTTAGAACATTGTATGAGTTGACTATGCAAACCCTAGATCATGATTCACAACTATTTGAAAATGGTATAACCGAAGAAATGTTTGCTAAAACACATGGTATCATTGTACTAGATTTGTCTGGTACGCAGGATATGAGTATAGTACGTACGGGGAGTGTGCGTTTAGAGTGTACATTTGCCGACCCATTGGCTGAGAGTATTGCACTAATCTCATTAAATCAATATGAAACCTATTGGGAAATCACTCCCGAAGGCAGTGTTCTACTAGACTTGGCACCATGAACACCAGTCAAATAATCAATGTATTTAATAAGGATCCCTACATGTCCCAGTACAAATCCTATTGTCTGCCCTCGGACTTTCTTGGAACAATTCAAAGTGCGAACAATACCTTAATTATTGTTAATAGCAGTCCGTCGACTGTGCTGACGGGTCATTGGCTGTGCATCTTTCAAACAATGAAGACGATTGAATTTTTTGATCCTCTTGGTCTACCCTATACATTTTACACATCCCACATCAGCAACTATATTGAGAGCAGTGGGAAAACTATTATTCAAAATCGGATGAGGGTGCAGGGATCTGACGACTAAAAGCTGTGGCTTCCATGCACTACTATATTTTATGTTCCGATGTCGCGGCTATACTTACAAGCAGTTTCTCCACATTTATGGTGACAAATCACGTCTGAACGACTTTCTAGTGGAAAATATCCTCCCAGACCTGTACAGTATTGATTTCAGTGCCCTAAGAGTAAAGTGCTTAAAAAATGTTTGTGAATTTGTTTATTAATAAAATGCATATATATACAACAATGTCTTTAAATCTTCACTTTAGATTTCTTCTTATTCGCTGTATATGCAACTGTCGTGAACCACTAATGCCGGTAAATCATTTGGATTCACTGTATATTGATCTTGATTGGCTGCAAAGTCAGGGTCACATTTTCTACAGTACAATGTAACTTCACTCTTGTCATATCTCTTTGTATAGTCAATGATACTATTTGCATTCATATTATTAAATTAACGACTTTCAATCTGACTATTTGAAGCAATATCACATACAGTGTTTTCAAATGGTGAATCACATTCGGTAACTGCCAAATAAAAATCACTAGGTTTATAGTCATAAAAGGCAGTGTCGTCACAACAATGACGTAGAAATCAAATTGTCTTGTTACCCCAACAGTTGAAACGTAGACCTGGCTCCTCCTCCCAGAATAATTTAAATCCACGACGATACCAATCTCGTAGAAATAAACTAAAATCACGTTTGGGATTCTTTCCAATCATAGCGGGGTAAGTATTCTCCCACTGATCACATTTGTCATAGTGACAATTGGAGCACAGGTGTCCTCTAGGGTGAGAATCACAAATCTCTTCAAGACATGAATTACATCCTTTAATTTGTACTGCATAGCCTCTATGTAATTTACAAGGATTACATAATTTGCAATTTTCACTTTAGTCATCAATAATTGTACAATTCTCACACTGAGTCCAACTGCCAAGAGTGTACATGCATAGTGGACATGTATAGAGCATTTTTTTTTGGTTTCCGATGTCAACTCTCTCTCACAGCTAAAACGAAACTGATCGTCCCTGCCGACGGATACATTCAACGTGGAGGAATGGGAGAGGAGTAACTCTGTGACGTCACCTCTTTCGAATGGTGGGGGGAGCCATCTACATTGAATATATGGCAATGTTTTCAAAAGTATATCCACGATATTATTCTGCCTTGTTCCAATTAATACATCAATAAATTGAGTATAAGCATTTGAGTCACATTGACAACGCTTCATACAATAGTCCAATGGGGAAGAATCAGTTTTCATTATATTGTCAAGTTTTCCCCGAGAGAATATCCTGCGTCGAAGAGATGACTCAAGAAAATCATCATCCAAAATCAAATGTTTTTCCATAAACACTAGATTTGATCTAATTCTCTCTTTCTCAAATTTATTCATTTTTCAATCCTTTCACTCTGACTGCTGATTCTGGACTGACCATGAATTGTTAGCCCTAACATTCTAACCTGACAAAAAGAAAGGGAACATTTTCGATTTCGAAACAATTTTAGAGGTTTCATTGACCCCATTAGACTTTAATAAACCATGAAAATACATCAAAGTGAGAAAAATCCTGTTTTTTCATTCTCAGTGACAAAAACCATAAAAACATCCATAAATTGCTGTTGAAATCCATGAAAAACAACAAATAAATTGACAAACACTCATAACCATCCAAGAAACATACATAAAATTGAGAAAAAACATGTTTTTTCAAGTGAGAAAAATCCTGTTTTTTCATTCTCAGTGACAAAAACCATAAAAACATGCAAAAACTGCTGTTGACATCCATGAAAAACAACAGATAAATTGACAGACACTCATAAACATCCAAGAAACATCGATAAAAGTGAGGAAAATCCTGTTTTTTCATTCTCAGTGACAAAACCATAAAAAATGCATAAATTATGTACTGTCAACGTTAGACTAAATTGTAGATGGCAGCATATGTGTTCGTTTCATAACTCATGAGGCCTCCCTACTATTATTTCACTTAACCTATTTTGAGGGAGGCAATTATCTCCTATGAGATATTATAAAGGGTTTTCCTGTAATAGCTTAGCGGCAATAGGTCTAATCACTTTTCTTATATGTCTGTATCTTTCCAATGATTCAATTTAAATTACAAGGTTTCTAGCCTAACTAGTTCGCAAGTTTTCCTCAAATTTCCGACTGCGCCATATGTAGCGATAGAAAGAAATGACTGAGACAATTGTGGTAATACAGATATTATTGAGGTTTGGTTTCTATTTGTCTCAGCAGTCACGATTCTACATAGTATTTCTTCTTCAAGATCATAGTAAAAATAGTCTATCTCTTTTCTAAGACTTTTGAATTTATCTGGTAACGCATCATCATTCACAAAATAATTAATAAGTGCTACACACATTTCGTCCTTTTTTTGCTTTCTTTTTATATTTTCTAAGGACAGGGTACAATAGTTAACCTTATTTTCTTTTACTGTGTCTTTGACTTTTTTTTCTTACATTTATGTTTACTCTTAGCATTGATAGTGTTAACTTCATTTTCCTCAGCTTCCGACGGAATATTTTCTGGGTATCTACTCAAAAAGTCACAAGCTGCGTTTTGTTTACCTTTTAAATGTTCAAATTCGTAATCTAGGTCTTGGATTTTCATAATCCATCTAGAATTCCCGTGGGGTTTTTAAATGTACGCAGGTACTGCAAGCTTTTATGGTCTGATCGTAGTATAAATTTTCTGCCAATTAAATAGTGTCTAAATTTGTCCAAGTGGTGGATTATAGATAATAATTCTAATTTTGTGGCGGAATAACTACTTTCGCCTTTTGATAAGGTTCTACTCGAATAGCATATCACTTTTTCTATTTTTTTTTTGATTAGAAGGTCCTTGTAAAGGATCAGGGTTTCCTATGGGAATTATTTGCGATAATTATTTGTGAATTATTTGCGGTCGGTAATCCTACCGACCGCGCCATATGTAATATTATGATTTAAAGAGGTGTACCGATCGCGCCACTCGCGGAAAGCGAGAAAATAAAATATGTAATTGTATAAATATAACCTCCTTTTCTTGGGTTATCTCGAAATCAATTACCTGTTATAGTATGTAGAAATCAGATCTTTGGGAGCGCTACCTTGGAAGTATGCGAACTAATTATCTGTCGTGCGACTAGATACAGGCATATAAAATAAAATAAACACAAATAGAAAGGCAATAGATTTATTGTGACTTACATTTAGGTGTACAACAATGCTCACTTCAATTGACGACAAATAGGAGCAGAGATAATAATAATGACTCAATTGCAGTGCTTGAACGCCGAAATAATTCTGAACTGAATAATCTTCCAAAAAGCACTTTTACCACACTATCAAACATAGTTTTTTGTCCTGCGCTCTAAGAGCTGACTCGCAATTGGCCCAAGTCCTGAGGCAGGCCAAATTCCTCGTCCAATAATTTCTTTTAAATATTTCTGATGATTCAAACGTTCACACCGCTCTTATAATTTAGACTTCCTGAGAAACATTGTATCTATCATTTTTTTTATTAGCAAAGATCTTAGCGAAATTCAAGACCGTCTAGCGTCATTTTGACTGAAGCTAAAATGCAATTTCTTTTTTTTTGCTGATTAAGAATTTAGACTCTTGGGAACGGTATTTGAACTCAATTAGGGGACGTTTAATTTCTGTCGGAATTATCTTTAGAAAAAGAAATTTTATTTTTGTATTTTAAATATATCACATTTTACTCACGGTACACCAACAATAAATATGACAATCTGGATCGTAATATTCTCAGCTGTAACTAGCGCATTTTGAATGGTGGACTGATTCGTCTGTACAGCTTGCACAAGAGGAGTAAACTGCAAAGTCAATGATTCCAGCTGCTGTTGCATCTGCCGTCGGCTTGTCTCCCTTTCTCGCTCTACTTTCTCTAGAATTGTTTCCATGCTCACTTTCATGGAGGCCTGCATTGTTTCCATACTCACCTTTATGGAGGCACGAAACATGGCCAACAAACGTTCTTCGTCCATTTCCTCACTCTTGTCCTTAGCTATGCGTTGTTCTGCCCGTGTCTGTGACCTCGTGCACACTTTACCCTTATCCCGCTCCTTCAGGCTCATGCAGCTGCAAACTTGGCTGTCAGTGAGATACAGGCGTACCTAAAGTACTATGAAGCACAGAGTGTGCTATGAAAGCACGCGCAGATGTGCTATGAAGCACCCACAATGTGCAATTGAGGCACGTACAAATCTGCCATGAAGTACCCGCAATGTGCTATGAAAGCAAGCCCAAATGTGCTATAAAGCACCCGCAACGTGCTATGAAGGACGTACAATGTGCTATTGAAGCACGTACAAATGTGCTATGAAGCACCCGCAATGTGCTAAAAAAGAACGCTCAAATGTGCTATGAAGCACACGCAATGTGCTATGAAGCACACACAATGTGCTATTGAAGCACGTAAAAATGTACTATGAAGCACCCGCAATGTGCTATGAAAGCACGCTCAAATGTGCTATGAAGCACCCATTTGCACACTGGTACCCTGCCACCACTGGGGAAGGGGGGGGGGGGCAAACCTTGTTCACCAAGAACACAAAGTAAATGCAGAGCTAGCCACCGACGAAAACCAATGATCGTCTTTAAATTAACACACTGCTAGTCCAGCAACTATCTCTCCTAGCGAAAACGGTTTAATACGGGAATAATTTTCGCAAGTGATAATAACGGTAAAACGTTTTTTTTGTCGGATTATTTTAACTAGATATCAAAAATGAAGCAAAAAAATATTATGATTGTCTTTCAGCTTATAAACAGTGAAAAATTTAACGCAAAACTTGGGCAAAGTCCAAGTTTCCACAAATTCTTTGTTACTAACGTTTCACACTATCCCCAAATCAGAGATTATTTCGATGGAGATAACGATAACAAAATCCAAAAAGTGTCTTTTTAACAGCACTAAATGTTACGAAAAATTGTTTGGTTCTTTATCTTAATTTACGCTATAATTTTATCAGCCATAAATCCAGGTTTCACCGTTTCACTGTATATTCAGTTAACAGGGCCAATTCAGACACCACTTATGTCGTAATCCAAATATAGAAACACAGTTTTATTTACTCTTTTCGGTACAACACATAAAAATTCATATCTATTCCCCTTTAACACCGGTAACTAACTCACTATTTCATTCAATTGAACGCAATTCACCAACCAGGCTTACATCTGGTTTTAGAGTTCAAGGTTATTCATTAAACTTACAGAATATACAATAAGTTGACAAGTGAGTTTTTAAGTATTAACTTAAAAATTTCAGGGCCACTACTATTACTGCTACTATTGTTGCTGCAAATAAGACTGGTTGTGACTGCAACTATGGCTGCTTCCAACGTCGACAACTTGAAACTGTGACTGCTTACAACTGCTATCACATCTGTTTGTGGCTACTTTCAGGGAATGTTGAGGGGGATGTTGAACTTTGAAACTTTAATCCTGAAAAAATAACACTTTGATGTTTTGATACTTCGATAAAACTTTCGATGTTGAAATGGGGAATGTTGAAAAACTTGAAACTTTGGCAATCAAAACTGAACGAAAATTTATTTAAATTTAAAATGTTTTAAGCCCCTGCACCGGAACCTGGGGGCAGGGGTTGTAGGTTATGCCCCGGAGCCATTTAAGGTTTTTATGGAAGGGATGGTTGTATAAACTTTAGAGGAAACTCATTTGGTTGAAAATTGGAATTTCTAGTTCCCCTTTAAGAGTCAAAAGGGATGGAGGGCAACTAGCCCTCCCCCGACTAACCCTCTTTTCATCAAGCGTATCTGGTTGATATTGTGAGATAATCATTGAGAAAGAATATATAACAATACCTTCAGGATTGATACCCCCCCCAGAGCCCTGGGGCAAGGGTTGTAAGTTCCGCCCCGGAAATATATAAGGTTTTTATGGAATGGATTGTTATAAGAACTTCAGATGAGGCTCATTTAATTTATAATTGAAATTTATGTGGCCCTTATTAAGAGCTCTAGTTACCTTTTGATGGTCAAAAGTGATGGAAGGCAACTAGACCCCCCCCCCCCCCCCCCCGACTACCCCTCTTTTCGCCAAACGCATCTGATTGTGAGATAGTCGTTTTGTTCAAAATAGTCTAAAGTACATATAACAATACCACCAGGGATTGACACAATCCCCCCAGAGCCCTGGGGCAAGAACTGTAAGTTATATTCTAGGGGCATAAGGTTTTTAAGGAATAGGTAGTCGTATAAACTTCAGATTGGGCTTTATTAATTTGAAATTGGAAGTTATAATGCCCCTTTTCAGAGTCAAAAGTGATTTTAGAGCAACCCCCCCCCCTCCACGCCCATCATTTCCCAAAACAAATACAATCACAATTTTGATATAGCGACTTTGTTCAGCGTAATTGAAGAGTCCAGAAACTCTGTCTTTGAGGATAACACCCCTGACAGCTCTCAGGGCAAGGGTTGTAAGTTATACCCTGGGAGCATATAAGATTTTTAAAGAAAGGGTGGTTGTATATACTTCGGTGGGGACTCATTGAATTGGTAATCTTAAGCAAGAAAAACGGATTTTAATTTTATTAAAGCAGTGAATAAATAACAACAAAATAAACACTTAACTAAAAAAACACTCCGAATATTTCGGCCCCACGTCTGGGAGCCTTTCCCAACAGAAGAAAAGAGAAAAAAAATGTTCTTTAAAAAATAATATACATCGAAATATAACAAAACTAACACACGAAGAGAGAGAAAAAACAAAAGAAAAGAAAAGAAATATGAATAAATAAATGGGAATTAAACTCACGTCTTAAATAACACTTTCATTCACTGACAAAAACGAATGTCTATAAGGGTACTATTCGTCTCCTCACAAATCCATGGAAATCTACCAAGAAAATGAAGAATATATTTATACTTGAGCAAAACAATAAAGGTCACATAACCCCCGGCCCATAACCCCTAATTAAATCTCACAAGTTCATCAACCAATTTATGAATTATAAATTGAATGGATTCTTTTGGTTGCAAGCCTAGCTGCAGTTCGTTTACTTTTCCTAGCACTTAAACCGTTCTGACCTTTATTCGTAAGGTCATCATTCGTTTCAGAACAATTATTAAAATCAGTACTGGTTGAATATTTTACCTGCTTTTTAATTAAACTATTATAAATTGAATTGATCCTATATTCCCCTTCATCTCTATTGATACTAATACCCCCATAGATTATGCCTTTTTTATTTCTATAATTCCTCTGAAACTTTGTAAAAGTCCTACCGACGTATCTACCATTTTTTTCTGATCAAATAAAATATTTTTATGAGGAAAATTATATACATGTTCTGCAACAGCTGGCTCAAACATTTCATGTTTTTTATTATATTTAGAGAGCAATCTATGGCATTCTTGTGTTGCTGTAGCCTATTTTCTAAAATCTGCTGCGTTCTTCCCACATAAAATTTACCACAAGAGCATGGAATTTTGTATACACCCTTTAGCATATTTCTCGGTACCTTGTCTTTTCCATTATTTAGCAAAGATCTTATAGTTTGTCCTGATTTAAATGCTGTTTTTATATTATGTTTTTTAATTCTCTTCTTAATTTTTGTGACAATATTGGGATATAAGGTAAAGTTATGTAATTTGTTTCTTTAGTTGACCCATCTTCTTCTAACATTTCAGGTTCCATTAACCTTTTTTTCCTTTTTTCGATTATTTGAGAAATCGTATTTTCCGGATAGCCATTACTTACTAGAATATCCTTAATAAAAATTAGTTCATTACTCATGTACTCTGGTGAAGCTAATTTTAATACAATATCAACTGAAAAAATAACCACATCCCTTTTTACTTAAATCGGATGATTTGATGAGAAAGACAAATAACGGTTGTTATTAGTCAGTTTATGTTAAATTGAAAACGCTTGTTCATTATTATTTCTATGGATCAAAATATCTACAAAGGGTAACTTATTCTCTGTTTTCTTTTCAATTGTAAAAATTAATTCTCCTCACAAATTATTTAAATGTTCCAAAAAACCTTCAATTTGTGATTCCCCATAATTCCAAATAGCTAAAACATCGTCCATATATCTGGACCAAACTTTAGGTTTTAAAAAATATGTTTCTATAGCTAAAGTTTCTACATACTCTACATAAACATTTGCTAACAACGGACTTAAGGGTCCCCACATTGCTAATCCCCTAATTTGATGGTAAAAATTATCTCTAAACGTCATTTCGTATCCCGCAGATAATTCTTCTATCTCATTTTTTTTTTTTGTTCCTCAAGTTTTTTGGATAAAATACTAAAAGATTTATCAAAAGGTATATACGTATACATTGATTTTATATCAAAACTAAACAATCTAGATTCATCTGATATTTCTATATTTATAAGTTTATTTTTTAAGAATTCCGAGTCTTTTATATACAAATTTTGGAGATATAATAAAGGTTTAAGTGTCATTGCAACCCATTTTTTAATTTTACCGCTGGTGAATTGGTTGTTGAAACTATAGGTCTTAAAGGGATACCTATTTTATGTATTTTTGGCCATATATTCTTGGGCTATCTGATCCCCTTGGAAAGAACTTATAATACATCTGTAATGTGATACTTCCACTTGCCTTAAGGTCTTCTAAGTCCTTTATTATTATTATTATTTATTGGAAAACCCGTCATACAAAAAAGGAGAAGACGGAGCAATAAGCGAAAAAAAAAAGAAATACACATAAACTTAGCAGTTATACATGTGGTTTTTAAGAACGAACGCTGGAGCTAAGATGTAAATCAGCTCTTAATTTTTCTTAATTTTTCCTTTCTTAATTTTTTAACATACAATTCAGTTGGGTCTGAGTTAAGTTTCTTATATGTTGAAGTATCCGTTACAATTGTTTCTATTTTACTATCATAATCATCTTTTTCTAGGATTACTACCGTATTGCTCTTATCCGCTTTCGTAATTATTAGAGAATCATCTTTTTTAAATCTTTTAAAACTTTTATATCTTTGTTCTTAAGGTTTTCTTGATAACTACCAAAATTTGCCAAAATATTCACAACCCCCTAGTCTTAAGTCATCTATATTATTTATATCTTTTGGAAAATTATGAACCCCTGTCTCAGTTTTTGAAATAATTTCCTCTATCGGAACTTTTTTAGGATTTAGTCCGAATTTTATACCTCTTTCAAGGATTTCTCTCTCAGCCCTCTTTAGCTGACAATTTTCCAACACTTCCAATCAAAATTTTAAGCCAACCATTTTGTTCAGCATAGCTGAAAGGTCTAGTAACTGTATCTCTAGGGTTATTGGGTAGGTCAACCTCCCATAGCTATGTAATAACTATGTTACGTAATAGCCTATAGTAATATACTGTTATATAAATGTTATATTACACTATAACTATGTTATAGTGTCATATAGTAATATAGTGCTATGTAATATAGTATGTAATATGTAATATAATATAGTTATGTAATAACTCCCATAGTCATAGCTACTTCTATTACTACTTCTCCTCTTAAAATTTAATTAAATTCAAAGAGTGTAAGTGTGCTATTATGCTTGAAAACTAAATGTTGCTTTAAAACTAAATCAAACGCACTGTGTGTATGCTGGTTGCCAATAAGACATCTCAGCAATATACTAAGAACGAATGAGGTAGTAAGTTCAGACTTCCGAAGCTACTTCTATTACTACTTCTCCTCTTAAAATTTAATTAAATCCAAAGAGTGTAAGTGTTTCCAGGCTGTCAAAGAGCATAGGTATAATTTTTGGGAACGGTATTAAGTTTTATTTATCAGTTCAACTAGAGGATGTATATGACTAAACACTACTATCTGTGTCCAGATTTTCAAAAGTTTTGTGTTGTTAAAAATAGTTGAAAAAGTGTCTCAAGCACACAAATTGCAGACCAAACTATAAATTATTAAAGAAAAACCGAAAAGATTCAAACTATTATTTTCTTTTTCTCTGAAAAAGACCAATACAAAACGAACAGAAATTAATTAAAAAACTTTTTCCAAAAATAAGTTTTTTTTAAAAAATGTAAAGGACTCCATTATACCAAAAATGAGCAAAAATAGAATAAAAAAATCTACCAAGCATGAAACTACCACAAATCAGCATCAATAAATAAGTGAAACCCATAACGAACAGAAAGTACAATAAATAACCGAGTCAAACTCAAACGGGCAGAAATTTACATAAGTAGGGCTCAAAACCCCTATGCCATTCCCAGGCCAGGACACAAATTACTTTTTATTGAATAAAATACAAATGAATGTGTATTAGTCAGTTTAACATGCATATGCTAATATTTATTCCTTAAAATCTTAATTAACTTTTGATTCATTAAAGTTATAAAAGTGAAAACATTAAAGAAAATTCAGTGAAGAGCAAATTTTGTTCTGGGTTTTAGAAAGCATAAGGGTTTTGAACCCTACTCATGTTAATTTCTGCTCGTTTGAGTTTGACTCGGTTGTTTATTGTAATTTCTGTTCGTTATGGGTTTCACTTATTTATTGATGCTGATTTGTGGTAGTTTCATGCTTGGTAGATTATTTGATTTTATTTTTGCAAATTCTTTGTTTAATGGAGTTCTTTATTTTTTTGAAAAAAACTTATTTTGTGGAAAAAGTTTTTTAATTAATTATTGAAAACATCAGTGTCGACCTGGAAGTAGTACAGTTTCTGCCAAAGTAAAATTTATACACCCTGCGAATAAGCAAGTCGAATCGGTGGTCAGACATTTGGACCCTCGGTTTGATACGATAACCCCTGAGAAAAACTTAAGCCATTGAAGCGTACTCCTTTTGTTATCCTACCCTCCCCCCCTAAACCAAGTCTACCACCCCTCCTTAATAATAGATCACTGTGTGAACCTAATCAGGCAATATTTGTTTCAAGGCGGATTGTTAGATGTTGATCTTCTAAGAGCCGGAGTTAATATTTGTTTTCAAAAAATAAAATTCTTTTTGTGACTTCTCTATTTTGAAGTTTTGATTCTGCAAATTCCCTAAATTTTGTCAAAGTATAATGCCCTAGCTTCGACGCTGAACTTTTTAAAAATCAAGTAACTTTAAATACTGATAGAACTTAATATTCTCTTCGAAAATGTAAGCAAAGTTTTCGTATCTCTGATAATTTTTAAGAAATAATACCGTAAATCCTGATTTCAAAAAACTGAAGTTCTGTTTTCTTTTTCATAAATTTTCTATTTGTATGTTCATTATATTTTAGACATTTAATGACATCAAAAGTAAGCATAACAGATGTACTCTTCTACATCCGAAAATCAATCGAGCAGTAAGAAAAAAAAGTTTACACAACGAACTGTTTCATGGATATTCATTAACAGCAATAAATAGTACACAGTCTTAATATGGGTAAAACCAAAAAAATGCGGTTATAAAGTTTGCCGATTGCTTCGTACACACAGAACTTGTTTCTTTGGCTCCTAATTACAGATATATTTATTAAAATAGAAAACAAGCACTATTCGCCTTTCGCCTGCCAAGAAAGGCAATAAGCTCGGAAGGGCAAGCGAGGTTATCACTCTGAGCTAACTAAAACCACATTCATACCGAGCCACTCAACACACAAGAAACTCAACTGATGAAAGAAGAAAGAAAAGCAGAGGAAGAGGAAAAGACAAAAAGAAGATAGAAAACAAAAAATTTACACAAAGAAAATCGGAAGAAACACCTTGAATAGAATGACAACCTGGAATGGACTTCACATCAAAATCACTCACGACATAAAAGGAACTTCTTTGCCCACATTAGCGTAGGAAGGGGGGTGCGGACCTCCCCGGGTGTCAGCCCAAAAATTGGTCTAAAAGGACTTATGATTGATTAGGGCCCGCCATGCGAAAAGTGGGGTAGCAAAGTAGCAGTAGTACTTGGGAATTTTCGAATTTGTTGGCAGATTTTGTCTGAAAATATCATTTTTATATATAAGTATTTTAGTATAATGTTTGAGAGCACACCCAATGCCTCACACATTGATCAAATGACTGAAGTTAATTCGTTGTGTGCACATTGAGAACAAGAAACTTGAAGTGAAGGAGTCATTTTTAGGCTATTATCAGCTTACAGGAAAAAGAGCTGTGGACATTACACCGGATATTTTAAATGCAATTGAAGAAGATAGTCTGGATATAGCAAGGTGCCGAGGGCAGGGTTACGACAGCGCTCCACCAATGACTGGAGTACATTCAGGAGTACAAGCTAAGATTGGTGAGCTTAATCCTAAAGCACTGTTTGTATCTTGTGCCAACTATTCGCTAAATCTTTGTGGAGTGCACTCTTTTGCTACATTTCCTTCCTGTGTGATATTTTTGGGTACTTCAAGAATGTTGTTTGTTTTTCTCTCATGCTCACCACACAGATGGAATGTCCTCTTGGCAAATGTTGAAGTTATGGTCAAACGACTTGCAGAAAATAGGTGGGGTGCTCACTAAGAAGCTGTTAAGCCAGTGTTTAAATGCTTTAGAAGATTGTCGATACCATTGAAAAACTTTTTGACTCTTCATAAACTCTCAAAACTAGAGGAGCAGCTCAAAGATTTTTGACTTCGATTTGGAATTTATCATTTTTGTGCTTTTTATTTTTATGAAATAGTGTCCTTGAATAAGTCAATCACACCCAAAAACAAATGCAAATTGTTGAAATAAGTCAAGGAGGCACACTTGTGCCTCTATAAAGAGGCGACCCACCACAATGTTAAGTGATTTCCGGTCCTAGCGGTCGCAGAGAGACAGCGGTAATCGCAATTTGTAGCCCAAGCTCAAACTAAGAAATTTGCAAAATTTCACCCCCCTCCGACTTTATCTTCATGGGTAAAAGTGGGCCGGAAGTTTTGACCCTCTGACCACAGCCCCCCTTTAACGTTGTCCGATTGGGTTGAAATTTAGAGGTTAAGCTCTCCTAGGGCCCGGGAGCTTATCCTCGAAATTTCAGCTCAATCCGATCACTCCTTCCCTGTTTTCCAAAAACCAAATATAGCCACTTAAAGTTCAAAATTTTTTTTTTCTTCTTAGCCACGCCTACAGGCCACAGTTGGCAACTGATCCGGGTGAATGAGGACTCATTGGAAGCAGAATTCGACCTGTTAGGGCCTTTTGATATTTTCAGACCGAAAAAATTATCCCCCGAATTTACATTTACGAAAAACCTCGTTTTCCTATAAGAGCCCGCTATAAGCGGGCTCTTATCGTTTTCCTATAAGAGTCCGCGAAAACGCGGGCTCGCTTTCCTATAAGAGCCCGCTCTATAAAGAGGCGACCCACCACAATGTTAAGCGATTTCCGGTCCTAGCGGTCGCAGAGAGACAGCGGTAATCGCATTTTGTAGCCCAAGCTCAAACTAAGAAACGTGCAAAATTTCACCCCCCTCCGAATTTATCTTCATGGGTAAAAGTGGGCCGGAAGTTTCGACCCTCCGACCACAGCCCCCCTTTAACGTTGTCCGATTGGCCCTCCTCAACGCCTCGCTCTTTACGCTAAAGTTTGACTTTCTCACAACTCTTTTTTTAAACAATAAAAACTTTAGCGTAAAGAGCGAGGCGTTGAGGAGGGCACAGCCCCTTTCATATACGGAATAATTTCTGTTCGTTTTAAGTTTTAATGTCGCTCCTTACTTTCAGTTTAAAATTTTTTTTATTTAAAGGCTACGAAAGTGGGGTGTATGGGGGGCGGCAGCCCCCCAACTGTACCTTCTAATCCCTGTACGTTTTAAGGTTCGAACTTGTGACTCAGCCTCTTTAACTCTTTAGAAAACGTAGTTTTTTTCAAATAATTTTTTCGAAAAGTGAAGGGGTTGAAGCTATAGTTATTCTTGTATTTCCTCTTAAAACGTTTATAATAAAAGCCCCTGTCCATTTTAGCCTTACTTAATGTAAGCCACAAATTAAAATGGTGCTGTTTGATATTGTAATAGTAATGTTAATATGTATAAAAATGTTGTATTTTGCTTAAATTTATGTAAGTTATTTACATTAAAATGTTAACATACCAATGTTATACAGCACACAATTTACTTTTCCTGTCATTCCTTAATTTAAATACTTCAAATAGTTTTTTGTAATTGTATGTTTCCACTGTAGCTAGATATAACCCAGCAATGTTTAAATATATATATTTTTTTGGGGGGGGGGGACAAGTTGAAATTCTGCCCCGGGTATCATAAGACCTTGCTACGCCCCTGTTTGTCCACGACTTGAAAGCCGGAAGACAGGGCGCATTTTTCACACACTCGGGCAATATATTACAAACATGAGGATCATAATGACATATCACAAAACATGCCCGCGTGGTGCTCCTAAACTCATGAGTTAAGTTATCAGCTTACCTTATATTATGATCATAACGGTCTCTATTAAAAGTAAAAAGATTTTCAAAAGCAGGGGTGATCAGCTGATTTAAACATTTGTACGAGAAAATCGCAACTACGTAAGCTCGAATTTGAGATAAATCCATTAACTTATTCTTTTTAAAATGATTATGAGCAGGAACCTCATTAGAACCATAAAATTCTGATAATAACTTTACAGCTATATTCTGAAGTTTTTGTACTCTTTGGAACATGTTACATAATTGATAAATTAAACGAAAACTTACCAAGTTTGATTGTAATTCTACTCCAAAGAAGGAGCGCCACCGTAGCTGAGAGTTCAACTGAGAGACAGACGCGTGCAATCGCCTCGATTGACCAAAACACCACCAGTATTTTAAAGTCCTTGTAATATGCGGTGGTTAAGCTCATGATGAAACGCTGAGAGTTCAACGGGAAGGGAAATTGGGAGGGCAGTTGAACTCTCAGCTACGCTGGCGCTCCTTCTTTGGAGTAGTATTACAATCAAACTTCAAACCTGGTAAGATTTCGTTTAATTTATCAATTCTACTCCAAGAGGAGCGCCTTAGCTCCAATTTCAAGTTCAACAGAGATTTTAAAGTTCAGCATGAGCTAAACCAACGCTAATGATCAATAATAGCCCTATTCGTAAAGAGAGGCTGTTGTACGAAATTTCATTTATAGTAAGATATTTCAAATATAATAAAATACAATGAGTAAATTCAAAAGACAGATAACTGCTGACCACTTTCAATTGGTTTATTATAGAACCTTGCAAACGTTTTGGCATTTGTCCAGCCTACATATTTTACGATTTGATCCACGTCAACACCTCTTGCTTTAAGGCGGGACGTTGAGGCAGACCGTGTGCTATCAGCACCATAAACACTGATATCTATACCTGCAAGAAATAAAACTTCTTTTATCCATCTAGAAATAGATGACTTGGACGCAGCAGTATGAGGCTTACGATATGTAAGAAAAAGTGCGTCGTTTCTGTTCGGATCTGACGTCATTCTAATATACCTAAAAAGGTGCGTCACTGGACACAGGGACGACTCTTGAAAGGCCGAAATTTAACTACTGATTTGTGGTTGCCCGGTTTCGATGTTTTTAACAATACATTGATTTGAAAATCAAAACTTCCATCGTCATTATGTACCATATTACTAAGTGATAAACTGGCCAAAAACTGAACTCTTTCACAAGCTGATAAAATCAATAAAACTGCTAATTTTTGTGTTAGTGTCTTTAATTGAAGATTTTCGATATCCCAAGCTGGCAGGCTAAAGAGATCGAATACACATTTTACATCCCAAATACTAGAAATCTTGGGTAGACTAGGCCTTCTATTAAAGACACCTCTCATGACTTCTTGGTGATGTGACTACTGCCTAACTGAAGGCTTGGTAAAATTGCCAATAAAGCACTCCTCGCAGCATTAATAGCACTGTATCCAACACCTGAGTGAAAAAGTTCCGTAAGAAAGGTCAAAGTTTCCGGTAGAGTTGCCTCCAAGGCCTGGATTGTATTTCTTCCACAAAGGTCGATCCCTTTTTCAATGTAAACCCTGTACTGGCGCTTAGTCGAATCCCGCCATCCATCCATGATAATATCGACTGTGGAAGAGAATATCCTTGGTGGTGAAGCCTTTGCCAGAGACGACACAAGCCGCTAGGCGTAACGTCTTGGACAATGGATGGTGCAAGGTCGGTTTCTGTGGGAGAGACAAAGTAAAAATATCATTTGGTAGAAATATGGGACTTCCTATTAAAAGCTTTAATAGTAAGGGATACCAGACTTGTGTGGTCCAATTTGGAAAGATCAAAATACCAGTGGCCTGATCTGTTTCCACCTTCTGAAGGGTCCTCAGAAGTAAACTAAATGGGGGGAATGCATAAAAGAAATAAGGCTTCCAAGTCATTGCAAATGCATCTACGAAAAATATTCTGGATCTGGTTTCCAAGAAACAAATGGTTTAATCTGAAAACTTAATCTAGTTGCAAACAAATCAATACCTATCGACTGACTAACCAAAAAGTTCAAAATAATAAATATTTCAGAATCCAATTTCCATTCTTTTTCATTATCAAATTTTGGTGATGCTTTATCCGCGATATTAGCAACTCCAGGCACATGTTCTGCAGATATCCAGCCTTTGCCCTGCAATACTAGCTGCCAGACCTTATTTGCGAAATAATTACAAAACTCAGATTTTGATCCTCCCATTTTATTTATATAAGCTAACGTGGTTATATTGTCAGAACGCAGCTGGACATGCATGCCTTTAGTATCCCGAGCAAAACATTTTAATCCCAGATAAACAGCCTTCGTTTCTAAACCATTGATATCAAATCTTTTCTCTTCTGAGGACCATTCACCTGTGGCCGTTTTCATGGAATATTCATCCACGAGTGCCCAACCTAGTTTCGATGCATCACTACACAAATATTTGTCAATTGATCTGGGCTCAATTGCTTTAGAAGCATGATTGGTAATATCCAACCACCATTGAAGTTCCGAATTTACATCGGATGTTAAAATTAGCCTTGCCGCAAAATCACCCCTCGCGTACTTTAGCGCTTGAGCTATCAACGATTCCGCTTTCCGGTAATATAAAGGCCCTAATTCCACTGCTGGGAATGTTGGAACAAGAACGCCTAGAGTTTTGGCCAATTCTTGAATCGTAGTCAGTTCTTGACTAAGAATTTTTTAAACCAGATCTACAACTTTTAAAATTTTTCTTTCCGGCAGGGAAGTACGCATTGATCGTGAATCTAACATAAAACCCAGAAATTCTATTTGTTGGTCTGGGATAAGAACTGACTTTCACAGGTGAATCAAAAACCCCAGCTCTGACAGTAATTTCGCTGTTTCATAGACATTGTTTTGAAATTCTAAATATGACCTCCCCAGAAGGAGAGAATCACCTAAATACACCACTGACAAATACCCTTTTCTTCGAAGCAGAGAGAAAACGGGTTTCATAAGTTTCGTAAGAACCCTTGGAGCAGATGATAAGCCATTTGGCATTGAAGTGAACGCATAACAAACGTCAACTTCAAAACAAAGCCACATTTGATCATAAAAGTCAACAGGGCATGAATAATAAAAATCGACTAGGTCAATAGAGGCCATATAACAATTTTGTTTGTCATTAAAAGAACCGCAGAATGAACACTTTCCATTTTAAAATGGTAATATTTAATGTTTTAATTTTTAAGATTCAGAATAAACCGAGTAGACCCATCTTTCTTTGGGACCGTAAAAACGGGAGAAATACAACGTATTTCCTTTATTCTGAACTCGGGTACTTTAATAATAACACCTTTATGCAATAAATATCAACTTCTTTTCTTATAGCCTGTATATCTTCAAAAGTAAAACTTTTTTTTTCAAACTTTTAGTGGTGTTTTCTCAAATTCAATCTTATAGCCCGAGGCTACAATATTCAAAATATTCAAATCACTGGTTATTGACTGCCATTTTGAGACGTACTTACTAATTCTCCCCGCTTTAAAGTTATCAGCCAAATGTTGTGACTTCCTATTGAAATTCACAACAAAATCATAAAAATCAAGGGCGGGGTATGTTAAATAGTACATTCCAGCTATTTGCGATCCCTTTTCTGGGATTTGGACCTCTCTTGACGGTCCTGGCCCTGCCTTCTGCGATAATTTGGACGGGGGGCCTCGTTCTGCCATCGGCGATAACGGTAGGCCCCCTCCTTGCACGTTTTTTGGTGTTCCAAATGATTTTTTTCAGATCCGCAACGGATTTGGCCTTGGACGTTGTTTTGGCAACATCTTTGCCAAAAAGAAACTCCGTGACTTTGACTTCAGGAGCGCACAAGGCTGATGCTTCAGTGGGATCTGGGCTCACTTCAAATTTCATTGCATGACGTCTTTTTAGACTTAGATCATAATTGATGAGGCCAACATGTGAACTGCATCTGTTACGTTTTTGACATCCTTTTCTTTAATATGCTTATTTTCAAGCTCAAGAATCGCATTTGCTGCCTCTAAAACACAAAATGTTGAGTGAACAATTGTCCGCTGCACTTGAAGTGCCTTCGCATCTCTCTGTCTAGCCTGTGATAAGAGAGTAGCCAAAATTTCAGTATTCACATTTGGAACAACAATTTTTTCAGTATTGGCAGGCCTAGGGTGGCGCTCAAATAAATCTTTTAGCTTCCCTGTTTCCAAAGGCTCAGAAAAAGCTCTATTTGCAACTTTGACAAGTTTCTTATGGATCTTGGGACCCTCTTTGGTACCAGAGCGTTCATCAGAAATCTTTTTGAATAGAGCGTCATTTGACGTGTTTTCTTTTAATCTATTACCTTTGTGCTTTTCCGGAGAAGCCTTCCGTTTTCTGTCATGGATTTTTATGGGGCTCCGAGAGCAAGATTTTTCGTTCCTAGAACTAATTTCAGGGCTCCGAGAGCCATATCGAGCACGAGTTTGAAACTCTGGTCTCTGAGAGCCATTTGTTTGATCACTATCACTTGAGAGTATTCTGCGACGCGAGTGAGCTTTATATTGCCTTCCACGCCTCTCACGATCATAATCCTCATCAACTAAATCGTCCAATAATCCAATCCCTATCTCACTATCACTCATTATTTAGTTTGGTCTCAATCAAAGCGAAAGCTAACGTCAACTGGTGTTGTTTTGGTCAATCGAGGCGATTGCACGCGTCTGTCTCTCAGTTGAACTCGAAGGCGGAGCTAAGCCGCTCCTCTTGGAGTAGAATTACTTGCCCATATAGAGCATCGTACCTAATATATGGAGAAAATGTAGACAAATAAATCATTTTTAGAACCTTGTTTGGGACTAGATTTATAATTCGTCACATCACCCCAAGGTCTCTGCTTAATTTTTCAGCTACTGCACTTGAATGGTTTTTCCATGACATGTTTTCATCAATTAAAAACCCCAAATACTTCGTTGTTGCTATTCTTTTTATCACATTTCCTCGAACTGTGATTTGATCATTTCCAGCACTTGACGAACATCTAGAAGATATCATGAAAGGTCTTAGAAAAGTTTAGGGTTAATAGATTTTGGCTGAGAAAATTAGAAATTCAGAAACTGCATTATGAATTTTCCTATGCAAAACATCACCTGAAGACGCTGCCAGAAAGAGCCATCCGCAAACAGGATGACAACAGCCTCTGACAGGTAACGCTTCACTGGATCAATGAAAATTACACGTTGACCTTAGGAATAATAACTTACAAATCCTAACGCATCTTCTAACCGTGACCCATGGCCCATAGGTCACGGTTGCAACACTCCACGCGGCCTTAGCACCAAAGATCTAGTTTCGTTTTATGATGTAAACCCTTACTGTAATTACTGTTTGATGTTGTACTTACTGCGTAGTACTTACCTACAAAAAAGGGAGGGAATTACTGATATCCTGCACCTAAAATTACAGTCCAAAATTGAATAACTTTTAAATTTATTAAAACGAGGCATAATAAGTAAAGTAGTTGTTTACGCAAATATAGAATCAATACTAAACACCACTTATCTACCAAGAACCAAAAGCAAAAGGTAATTTACACTGCAACGTTATGAGGTATATATATTACTTGTAACATAGCGTAAGCTAAAATGTTAGAAATAAGGATAGCCGCTAGGTTCTCATCAGCTCCATACCAGATCATTTACCTTCCGGGATTCTTGAATATACCCAACTGACGACAAGTATGTACTAGAACATAGCAGTCACTCAGGGGCATCAATGCCCCTGAATATGTAAGAGGGAGGGGGTCAATGATTTTTAAAAAATGAATACACAAAAAAAGTATCTTTCAAAATCGGGAGGGGGTGTTTTTCAACATTTTAATAAATGCATGGAAATGTTAGAGGGAGTCAGCCATAATTATTTCAATTTTCTATGAAAGTATGAAAAAAGTATCTCAATTTTTAAACTGAGATTCCAAACAAAGGTACTTTTCGAAATCTAGGAGAGGAACCCCCCGATTGGCACCCCTGCAGTCAGTGCTGAAAACTCCCTAAATATACTGATTCACATTTAGGCGCATTTGAACAGCAAGCCAATCAAATTATGTATTATTTCTTAAATTGTATTTGAATGTTGTATTATGAATTTTGCACAATGTATTATGAATGTGAAAAGTGTATCTGGAAGCCAAAACGAGCCCGTTTAGGTTTCCATCTGCTTTTCTTAAGAAGAAGTATTTAAAGAGTCTGAAATCGGTCAAGATTTTCGGGACTATCTCTCGTCCTTCCCGACACTAAGGAATTTTATGAATATGTTTTTTTTTTGTTACATAGCAAAAAATCATTGAAATTGTACTTGTTCCCTATCATGAACAGTTAGGGCGGCAGTAGCTACGGTATTTTCGCAATAAGTAGTTAATATAATAAAAGTGTTTATCATTTCAAATTCCCTGACCAACCAAAGAATCATTCAAATTGTAGTTGATCATCTACATAAAACGGATAGGGTATGACAGCACTAGACCCTCAAGACCCAAACCGGCGGTGTTGATCTCCGTTTCGTGGCCCTTCAGCCAGGAAGTACAATGGGGGTTGGGGGCCAGCCATCCTGTGCTTTCGCACACCCTTCCTGCTTACCTTCCCCTGCACTTCAGTTTCAGATTACATAATTATTATATGATATTACTTTTTTCATAATATTCTTTATTAGTAATAAAGAATATTAACAAACAATTCCAAAAAATGACGTTTTAGAGGAAGCGTAACGGCAAATGTTACTCGAATAGAACTAACGCGTAAATTTATTCTTAGCTCCTAGTGAGCACAAGTAGTTCTGAAACTCATTCTTTTGTCTAAAATTTGTATAGCATTATAAATATTCGTAAATAATTCCTCGCTATACAATGAAGGCAATAGCAAACGTTGCTCCGAGCAGAAACAACACAGAATTTATTTTTAATTTCTGTGTTGGGTTCGAAGTATTGGGTTA
This sequence comes from Artemia sinica, assembly GCA_027921565.1. Taxonomy (NCBI): domain Eukaryota; kingdom Metazoa; phylum Arthropoda; class Branchiopoda; order Anostraca; family Artemiidae; genus Artemia; species Artemia sinica. The sequence goes on along the minus strand of CM051264.1, from coordinate 858,846 downwards.
AGTAAACCCGGTATTGGGTTTAAGTATTTATTTGCGGACTTAGGTTCAAAAGTAGTTTAAAAGTATCAGCGTCAATACACGGTTATTATTTAATACGCAGGTTAAAGAAACAGAACTGGTAAAAAGGGTCATTTCGGAGCAGGTCATAAAAACTAAGGGCTATAATGAAAATTGCGATCATTTATGAATTAACAATGCAAGTAACACTTAAAATTACAACAAAATAACAGATTACATAATTTACCAGTCTAACATATAATACAACTAAAATTAATAATAAAAAATACAACAGATGATTCAATTAAAGATTGGAACTTGACAATTAAAAACTCATTAATTCAATTTAAAGAATGGATTTCAATATTCAAGGGTAGAAGGGGATCTTTGATTATCCCTTTTTACAGTTGGTATGACACCTGTAATTATGACAAAACCATTAAAAAACATGAAAGGTAAAAAAAAGACTTTATAACCATTAAAGAATAATCAGCACTGAAAAAAAGGTAGAGAATGGAGAATAGCTAAGCAGAATTGCCACCCTAGTAATATTTCACTGATTTTAGCTAATTACTATTTTCCCAATATATTGTATTTCTTCGTGTGATCTCTAGAGATTTTGCAAGAAAAAAGCTCCACCTCTTCACAAACTTTTCAGAAGTTTTAGTTTTATACGCAATTTTTAGGTTAAAAAAAAAGCATTAAAAAGTCATCCAAATCAAAACTTTTTTCTCACCAAAAGTCAGAAAATCAGAGAAATTGTTTTAATGACAAAACTTCAATAAGACCGAACTTCAGTATATTGTTCTGCTTTAGGCAATTTTCAGGCTATTTCTTTAGTGAATTTTTTCTTAGGCTCACGGTAACCCTGGAGCTAAGAAACGCATTAAAAAATGACGAAGTTTACATAGACTGAATTGTACTACACAGCAAACGATAAACACACTCGATTCTTCAATGAACAATTTTTACGATTATATAATTTATACTCACAACTGATTACAATATTTTTTGCTATTTCCTCTACAAGTAATATATAAAATCGTCTAAATTACTAAATAATATTCAAAAGTAGAAAGATTATCATATAAAATTCATTTTCAAATATTTGTGTTTACTCATTATCATAGGGACACAACACATAGGTGTTATTTTATACTACTGAAATATTTTCAAAAGAATCCTAAACATATAAAAGAAAAGACAACAGCCTCGTTCGATACAACACTTTCCTATTAACACCAATGACAGCTAGTATCTTATTTGGCTAAATTTAAACACAAATCAACTTTCTAGATTCGACAGACATTTCAAAGCTTTAACGACAAGGTGGCGTTAATTTCTGTGTGGTGGCACTTTGTGGCATAGTACCTGCACTTTTTCCATCTCTATCTCTAAAACTCTATCTTTAAAATAAATCATAATAGTTATTAATTGTTGTTTTTTCATAGTGCAAATTTACATTTCTGGAACCAGTGATATTGAAAAATTAGAAGAACTTAACAATGTTTGAGTGAGTTCTAAGTTTAAGCGTGGTATTCAATAGCAATGACAATTAAAAATGCGATTGTTTCCGTTTTAGTTTTGAAATGTTTGCCAAAATATAAGTTCCTTTTATATTTTGAACACCGAGAAGATAAAATGACCACAAAAGCACCATTGGGTCCAGATCACCGTCACCGTCACCCGAGAACACCGTCAAAAGAAAACAGTCTTTTCGTGCTCTAGTTAAAAAAAAAATCAATTACTTGTACTGTCGAAATAGATTGAAGTCAAAGGCATAAGCTATCAACAGGACTTATGAACCGAACAAGCCCAAAAAAGAAGCCAACACAACGGATACATTCCCATTTCAGCTCTGAGTATCTCTTCCCAACTCATATTCGGCTATCGTCAAAAACGTACCCTTTCTTGTGTTGGTTGAAACGTTTAAGAGTTGAACCTATTAGTGGCAGTGGCAAAGAAGAAACTGTTGTACTTAACGCGAAAAAAAGCGAGCCCATGACAAAATTAAAAATATATAAATAAATTGACTGTATTCTGGTTCAACATCGTGTTGTTGACTAATTGTCAACATTGGTCAACATTACGATGTCAATTGTCAATTAGTCAATCCCCTCCCCTTTCTCATTATTACCACCTGACAAATACATTGCATTATACATTCATATCACCCCAGGTAAAAATCTATGCATTAGATCTTAAAAAAGATCTGTCCGAAGCAAACTAACTTTTTAGACATTATTTATTAGTGTAAAATACTGAAGATAATGGGGCACTTAATCCGCATTCAATCATTAAAGCTAATCCACACGTGTGGACTAATCTCGTCTACTGTCAGTAATTATTATACAGAAATAAATATATATTATTTGTATGTCAAGCTTTCTTCTAAACCTCATATTCAAATAATCTTTCCAGTCTTCTTCCACTATAATTACATAAACCTCACACGTTGAGAGCTAAGGATGTTCTATGCCAATTAACTGCTAGCTTTAATCCACTCTCCTGACATCTACATTAAATTCAAACAGATGGACAATGTTTGCTTTTTGTCACTAGCGGGAGTTGTTGTTGTTGTTGTTTGAGGTTCGACGCGTTCGACCAATAGGTCATATGCGTTCGTATCACTCGATTGTTCTGTGCCTTCTGTAATCACTAGCTTGCGGGAGTTAGGACTCGATCTGTCTTTTCTGGTACCAAAGTCTCACCTATTTGTCCATCTGCATAAATTCAATATTTCTACAAAATAAACAAAAAATAATGAGAAACTTAAGGATGTTGGATCCTGGCGATTTAACAAGGGAAGATAGATATCAAAAACAACTACCGCCGATTAGAGTGTAGCGTCTGGCGGTTTCATTAAACAGTAGAAAATTTCAAATGAAATTGGATACTGGATAAAATTTAATCTGCAATTCGGATTAAAGCTGAAAATTTCTCTGTAAGTGATAATCAAACATCTGTTTGATACAGCTGTTACACAAACAGCTGTTAGACAAAGTTGCACAAAGTACGCCTAGATTAGCTTAGGACAATCCTGGTAGGTGAATCAGTTTAGTTCACTAAGATGGTAAGCCTATCGGGAACATATTTCTTTCTTGACCCTCTTCTGTGCCTTGCAGCGATTGAAAAGATGAGTAGACAGAAGTTTTGGGCGAAACATATTCACCAGATTATAGATGGCGTTGGTGATTTTTCTTTTCCACACTAGCGCCAGTTTCCGCTATTACAGCTTTCCCGTACTCTTTGGAATGAAATTGATCGAGTTAAACAAATTGTTCCCAGGTTTTAACTCCTGAGTTAAGTTTTCTGGTTGCTGGAACAGTCAAAAGTTGCAAAGAATTAAAATGGGTAAACACTCAATACATTTGGGCCAATTTCAAGCAAAAACAAAACAACGCTAAAACAACAGGCTAGCCTAAGTTGTCACCAGGTACATCGATGTAATTCTTCCACCGGGGACTTTGATATTCTATATTCACCAATAAAAAAACAAGACTAAAAGCTTGATTTTGATTCATTTTTCAATCTTTGGGTACTGCCATCTACGGCAGATTCAGGGTTTTTATTCGGTCGGGGGGAGGGTACAAGAAACTTTATAGGACGCACTAAAAATTGGTTTATAAGCTTTTGTTACGTTTTTACGAGCCGGACGAAAATTCCGGTGAGGGATCAAGCACCGTAGCCACCGACCCCTGGATACGCTTTGACTACCATCAAGAAAAGAATTATTAAACAATAATTTTCACAGATATGTGGGGGGGGGGTTAAGGTCAATTTGAGGACCAGGGTAAGCTTTGGATTGTGATGAGACTATACCTTGAAAATATTCAAACGTAAATGAAAGACAAAGACATCGTATCTTTCAAAATAGTCCTAAGTAAGAAAAGACAAATTCTTTTCTTGAATTTATAGTCCGTTGTTCTTTAGGTTTTCACTCTTGCTTTTCATTAATCATTACTTTATACAAGCAAAAATGCTGACCCTTATTCTAGGCTGCTGGATCACAAAGATAATTATAACTTGTTTGCTTTAAGTTTTTCTTCATTTTTTATTATACAATCAGAATGGGAGCTTCAAAACCAAAATTAATTTAATGAGTTAATGATTTAACAAATCATTAACAACAAATAACACTAAATACACTTTTAATCTTATTATTTCATGGATGGAAATGAACTACAAATACAAGTTAATAAAGCATTTGTCGGATACAAGCGAAATAAAACTTAAAAAATAACAGTGAATATCATATCTTTTCACAATTCAGGCAAAAAGCGAGGGCACAAAACACCAGGTAACCTCATAAATGCGAAAAACACGCTGCTGACATCTTCAATCTAGCACTGCTGTGCTAAAGATATAAAGAGGGCAGGAAAGTTGCACCGAGTACACACCGCCGTGTAGGAACCATTTCTTTACCACTTTTGAACATAATTGTAGTCACTTTTCATTGTCTAATAGAACAGAGGTAAACTGAGTGACCTGGCATGGTGTCAACTGAGTACTGATGGCAGACTGATAGCTGGTAGGTGATAGCTGATAGAGTTTATTCAATACAGAAAGTCTCTCTAAGACGCATGAGGCTGACAGGCGAGCCTCTGAGTCTCCATCCCAACATTCTTCAACTGTAATGCATAATGTTGCCATGCCCTGTAAAACGAATAACAATAGGATAATAATTTATTCGTACAGAAGAAAGCAAAGGCTATGATAAAACTAGCAAAACACCAACCACCAAGTGACGTTACAAAACATTCAAAATATAAATACGTAAATGCAATCCAAAATGAACCTAAAATACACTTCTATTGTTCAGCCCTAGTCTCTATAATTTTTCCAGCTTTCGAATTACCCCAAAATCATTTATTATAATTATTATTTTCAGCCAATTATTACTATCAAACAAGCATTCCTTAAAAAAAAAATATTTCCTTGAATCTACCAATTCTTTGCACTCCCCTACATAATGCCCAAAAAAAAACCCCACACATTGGGCAAAAGAACCGTTTTTCTGCTTGACTCGACCTATGTACTTCCTTCTTTCCCCAAATCATAACCCACCTCTCATTCTTATCAAACAGCCCAACTCATCCCTCACACTCCTGCCCAACAGTAAATCTATTCCCCTCAAACCTTTTTGACCTGTGAATACAGATCTAGTGTTCGGGTCTTCGTGCCAAACGAACATCCACGTCCATTCCCTCAACTTCGTCCCAGAACTTAATCAGAAGACAATCCTCCAGTATTCTCCTATCCACCAAATCCCGCACCATTCTTATTCTCATGTAGGGCATAAAACTAATCTGCTTTCGCAAGACAGAAACTAGGAATCTTCAGAAGCTTTTCCAAAAATCTTATAATAGGTATTAGTATTTTAATTCGCAATGAGATCAGCCCTAGGCTACCCTGGACTATCAAATTATTTAACGAACCCTTACCCGAGATCCCTTTTAAAATGCTGTCCCGGAACACTTTCCAACTTAGTAGCAAAATCATACACCCAAATTTCACACGCATAATGCATAATCTAAACTATCTAAGTAAGAAATATTTGTACTTGCGTCTGTATATCATAATTTTTTAAAATTATGCTGATTAAATAATGTAACCTTTCGTAGCCGTCATGGTTAAAGGTCATATCTGACCTTTAACTGCTTAAATAATACGACCTTTCGTTACGTTCACGGCTAAAGGTAAGTCGTATATAAAGGCCAAATATAGCCTACCTCCTTTCTTACTTAGCTGTTTCTTAACTATACAATTAAAAAAAAAAATCTGAGCAATAGTACTATGTCCAAGGCCATATCCAGAATTGTAGTAGCGGGTTTAACCCCCCCCCCCCTCCTCAAAATTTAAATTTTTGTTCGACTCGTAAAAAAGTAATAAAAATGCATATAAAAGAATGTTGTTGTCTTTGGTGAAGTATTATTTGTATACACCCCCCCCCCAACAAAAATACCTCCCTCCCCCGAACAAAAATCCTGGATACGGCATTGACTATGTCCCTCTCTGAAACAAGTCAAATTTTCCACAACTTTTTCGTTCTTATTCAAGCACTTTATTAGTCTGGTATACATTTTCCTAGCAAACAACTTATTTATAACATTCCCAAATGAATGCAAGTGTACTTGTTATTTTAGTCCCCCTTCTTGAATATAGGTGTTTCTATCAGTGTTTTCCACCTTGCTGGCCAATCCATCTTGTTCACTATTGACGTGCAAACAAGTAATACAAAGTGAATCGTCAGAGTACTGCTTCCCTCCGGACCCCCACCAGTATGCCATCCAAGCCTGGAACAGACTATTGCTTTATTTTCTTTAATAAATACATATAAAAAGCAGGTTCCACCACCTGTCTAGATTTTTTCTCTATTGGAATAGAACCAGACCGTAAGGTCTGAGCCATGTCGACACTGGTATATACGCTTCCGACCGCTTCCCACTTACCTTTACATTTGAAGCGGAGCCCACCCGCATTAGTAATACAGTCAAAACAAAGTGGTTTTGCAAATCTGATTGGGACAAAATCGGCTTGGGACAAAATCGGCACCGCTGTTCACATGTGCACGCTGGACGATTTTCTATCTAAAAGTGCCGTTTCAGCTACTTCAAAATAACTTGGATATTCTTCAAAATGGAAAACGAATCCTACTAAATATTTACTGCTCACGGATTATCCATGCCCTGTGTAGTGTGGAAGCCGAAGCCGAACCTCTCCGGAGGGTTCGTATCTCTTCAAAAGTACCTAGGTGGTCCTTGAAACCCGATCATGTGGCTGTGTGTCTAAGTTCTTGTTCGGCTTATGGAGTGAATTTGAGAGGCCACGCTCCGGTCCTGTATATGATACTATGATGTTAAAACAAAGCGCAAGTTCCATTTATTTTCATAAAATAATAATTACAAAAACATCATCCCAAAGGGCTCAATGGTCCGTTATTTGGGAAACGACATAGAATAAATGACTAATGTTAAAACTTGGCATAAACATACTAAACAATGTTTAATTTATAAATCTATCATAGGCAGCGCAATAGCGCTGCCTAAGTAAAGAACGATGTTGACACAATGTATTATTTATTTTCTCCTTCTTCCATACCAGGGCACTTGGTATCGAAGGAGTTGTCGTAGAAACTTAGAAAAGGGCTGATTCGATTGGAAATTGGAACGGCTAGTGCCCTTTTTAATAGTCGAAAGTGATTGGAGGGCAACTAACCCCCTCTCACGCCAACATTTTCCCCAAACACATCCAATCAAAATTTTGAGATAGCCATTTTGTTCAGCGTAGTCGATTTCCAGATAGAAATTATATTTTGAGCAGGACACTCCCCCAAAGCCCTCAGGGCAAGGGTTTGAAGTTATGCCTAGGGGGCATATAGTGTTTTTATAGAAGGCGTTGTTGTAGAAACTTCAAAAACAGCTCATTCGATTGGAAATTCAACGATGTCAATGTATTATTTATTATTTTTTCCTTTAGACCAGGACACTTTGTATCGAAGAAGCTGTCGTAGAAACTTCGAAAAAGGTTCATTCAATTGGAAATTGGAGTGACTTGTGCCCTTTTTAATAGTCAAAAGTAATCAGAAGGCAACTAACACCCCTTCCACGCCCACCATTTCCCGAAACACATCCAAGCAAAATTTTGAGATAGCCATTTTGTTCAGCGTAGTCGATTTCCAAATAGAAATTATGTTTTGAGCAGGACACTCCCCCACAGCCCTCAGGGCAAGGGTTGTAAGTTATGCCCTGGGGGCATATAAGGTTTTTACAGAAAGCGTTGTCGTAGAAACTTCAAAAAACGCTCATTAAATTGGAAATTCAAAGGGCTAGTGCCCTTTTTAATTGTCGAAAGTGATTGGAGGGCAACTAACCCCCTCTCACGCCAACATTTTCCCCAAACACATCCAATCAAAATTTTGAGATAGCCATTTTGTTCAACGTAGTTGAAGGTTCTGGAAATTAGGTCTTTGAGGATGACAACCCTCAGGGATGGCACCCTCAGGAAAAGGCTTGCAAGGTATGCCCTGGGGGCATATAAGGTTTTTATAGAAAGCGTTGTCGTAGAAACTTCAAAAAGGGCTCATTCGATTGAAAATTGAAATGGCTAGTGCCCTTTTTAATAGTCGAAAGTGATTGGAAGGCAACTAACACCCCTTCCACGCCCACCATTTCCCGAAACACATCCACTCAAAATTTAGAGATAGCCATTTTGTTCAACATACTTGAAAGTTCTGGAAATTATACCTTTGAACAGGACACTCCCCCACAGTCTTCAGGGCAAGGGTTACAAGTTATGCCCTGGGGGCATATAAGGTTTTTTATTGAAATCTTTGTCGTAGAAACTTGAAAAAGGGCTCATTCGATTGGAAATTCAAAGGGCTAGTGCCCTTTTTAATAGTCGAAAGTGATTGGAGGGCAACTAACCCCCCTCTCACGCCCACCTTTTCCCCAAACACATCCAATCAAAATTTTGAGATATCCATTTTGTTCAAAGTAGTTGAAAGTTCTGGAAATTTGGTCTTTAAGGATGACAACCCCTCCCCCTCAGAGCCCTCAGGGCAAGGGTTAAAAGTTATGCCCTGGGGGCATATAAGGTTTTTATTGAAAACTTTGTCGTAGAAACTTGACAAAGGGTGCATTCGATTGGAAATTAAAAGGGCTCGTGCCCTTTTTAATAGTCGAAAGTGATTGGAGGGCAACTAACCCCCCTCTCACGCCCACCTTTTCCCCAAACACATCCAATCAAAATTTTGAGATATCCATTTTGTTCAACGTAGTTGAAAGTTTTGGAAATTAGGTCTTTAAGGATGGCAACCCCCCACAGCCCTCAGTAAAGTGCAAATTGTGTTCTGGCCTTGGGAAGGTATAGGGGTTTTGAGCCCAACTCATGTTAATTTCTGCTCGTTTCGAGTTTGACTCGGTTATTTATTGTAATTTATGTTCGTTTTGGGTTTCATTTTTTTTTTATCGATGCTGGTTTGTGGTAGTTTCACGCTTGATAGATTATTTGATTTTTTTTTTTTTTTGCTCATTTTTGGTTCCCAAGGCCAGAACATAATTTGCACTTATATATTAAACTGACAATGCACATTCATTTGTATTTTTTTCAGTAGAGTGCAAATTATGTTCTGGCCTTGGGAAGGCATAGGGGGTTTTGAGCCCAACTCATGTTAATTTCTGCTCGTTTTGAGTTTGACTCGGTTATCTATAGTAATTTCTGTTCGTTTTGGGGTTCATTTTTTTTTATCGATGCTGATTTGTAGTAGTTTCACGCTTGGTAGATTACTTGATTTTATTTTTGCTTATTTTTGGTTTAATAGAGTTCTTTACTTTTCTTTAAAAAACTTATTATGTGGAAAAAGTTTTTTTTAATTAATAAGGAAATAAAATCAACTCACCAACAGTCCACACAAAACAGCGACCCTCCTATCACCCGACAATAGAAAACAATTTAAAATTCTCTACATTATCGAGGATCCAACGCCAACTGTTTTGATGTAATTGTTGTTTTCTCAGAGAGACTAAAGGATATTCCTAATGAAACTTGAAAGTTTTAACATAAAAATAAAGCGGGTAGCGATCCCTCGATGCCTACACTCCCAAGTGAAAAGCAGTGGACGGAATATCTTTCTACTGAATTTTCACCACCCGTTCCTCTGCTAGAGGAAACTTTTCCGGTTCAATTAAATGAAGCTCTTTGTGAAAATTCTCGTAACCTAGGTTTTACTAGGACTGTATCAGATATCCGTTACTACGCAAAGAAAATGAATAGAAACTATCTCGCGGAATTGATAAGCTATGCGGCCTGCAATTAAAGTACGGGGCTGAATTTTTAGTTCGCCATCTAGAGCTGCTGTATCAAATGATTTTTAATCGTGGATTAGTTCCCAATATATTATGTGTCGGTGTTGTTACCCCTGTTCCCAAAAAAGGGGAAAAAAGAAGTAGTTGCAGTTCATACCGGCCAATAATTGTGTCGCCCACCTTGTGCAACTTATTGGAACTGTTGGGGATTGATGATATAAATCAAACTTGTTCAACACCCGCCCATCAGTTTGATTTCAAAAAGGACCAAAAGCAAGTCCATACAATTATTAAAAATGTTTTAGCATGAAATAAGAAAAATAAGAGTGTGGAAAGGGATTCGACAGGGTGGTGTCTCTTCCCCTCTGCTTTATAAGAATAAAGTAGCCGAGGCTTAAAAAAAAGTTACAATTAGTTTGTTTTTAAAGGCCTTGATCTATCACTGCCTAATTATGCAGAGGATATGCTGAAACTTATGCTGCTTCAGAAGAGAGCTTTGATATTCTAAGTTATGAGTATTGAAAAATTGGTCTTGAGTTTTAACCCGGAAAAGACTGAATTTGTTGTAGGAGGAAAGTTGGCCGGTCGTTCACCTACTGAAAATATTCGCCTTGGATAAGCTTTCTATAATGTCTCAGTACCTAGCTGCGGAGGAAAAAACGGAAAAAAAGATGCTCCCCATGAAGATTTTACTAGGTTGCAGCGACTTTCCTTGTTTTTCAAGCCAATAGATTTTCCTCGTTGTTCAAGCCATGAGGCTGTAAGCTTCCTGTACAGCCTTTTTGACCAAGGGAATTTTAATAGTGTACTTTTTGTTTCGATCTGACACCATTTTTAGGGAACCAGACTATTTTTGGGGGTTACTATAGGCCGTGTTCCTCTTTTACTAGGGATAGTTCTCCGACATCCTGTATAAAGAAATATGCAAGTGAAAAAATATTCATTTACCGGATGTCGTTTCCATACATCCTTTATCACGGGTCGCTTCTTTTGATGGACAACACATTCTTGAATGTCCTCCAAAGTTGGGTGTTGGCCGACTTCCGCCTCAAAAGGTAACATGTAGTCCGTGGCTTCGCACTATGAAATTGAAAAATCAATAAAATACAAATGTTTTCTTCGTAAATTAAATCATTTTTCTAAACGAAATTTTTTACATGTGTGCAACATATTTTAACATATTAGCTTAATAAATGTAATTAAAAAAGCAACATATTTGCATCGATTAGTATATCTAATGGTTCTTTTACTAATACCTATTACCTATAACAGTTGGCAGCCATTTGTCAGTTCCAATACGTGTTACGTCAGAATTTATTTCACGGTAGGCTTCCCAAACTCACACTTCTTTCTTACCTTACTCTATTTTAAGCCCTCTCCCCCCCCCCGCGCCCTCTAAAAAGAAACGATTACTTTTGGGTCTGCACAAACCGTTTCTAAACGGCATAGGCATCAAGCCTTCTCCCCCTACCCAATTCATCTAATACGAAGTATAGCCTTGGGAAGCCTGGATAAGTCACTTGCACAGGAACTTATTTCAGCCGGGGTGGGGAGGGGGGAGGAGGGGATAAACCAAAATTTGGAAACAGCAAATTATATGACAGATATTAAGAATAATAAAAAAAAATCAAAATAATCTACTGATTTTAAGGGAGCATGAGCTAGAAAACCCCTTCTTTCCAGCGTACGTGCTTTGTATGGAATACAAAATCCATAGATATACTATTTCGGTCTAAGGATACATTTATACATTCATACAATGCAAGACCTTTCGGCCTACCGTTTCAGTTTACCTGATAATGCCTTACTTCAAAAATGACCTGGAGTTGTTTTAGTCCCTTCCGTCAACATTATTCAGTGATGGGAAGATGGAATCAAGGCTTTTCAAAGGATCAGAATAAAGTAAACTTGCCTGATTCTTCAAGTAATTTCTTTATGTATTTTAGCTATTCATAAGAAAAAGCTTTGCTCTTTTTACGCTCTAGTACTTGAAATCTCCTAGTCCGGATAATCAAATTTGCATGCTGCCGTATCACTTAATTAGCCGCCACACTATAAGACGGGTGAAGGGACTGATAAAAGCCTCTAGGTGTATTTTATGCAAATGAAAATGTTTGTCTGTATACAGCAACTTTCATACAATGCATGACGTCATTGCAATACTATCATGTATCTGTTTAGTCGAAGGGTGCACACCCTGCCCGAGACCCACCAAAATATACCAATGCCCCACCAGTGGGGCGTGTGCCCCACGTTGGAAATCCCGGCTCTAGATGGATGTTGAGGGATGGGGTACAGGGGATATAATTCGGTTGTGCCTGTGCCTAATGGCATCAAACCAGTAGGGGGACCCGAACCTGTTCTCTGGCCAATTAACTTTGGAGCATAATCTCGAACGGTCGTAAGCACTGGCTGAAAAACCAGGGGGGAGGCTGAGTTGGGGAACAGGAGGCTGGATTGACGCCCTGAAATACCGCCTTTATTACGCATTAAAAATTGCGATAATATGAATATTCCGGGAGGCTTCGGGCCTGATTGCCCCTTTCCCTTTCCTGCATTCCGATTAATAAGCAAAAATATATATATATTTTTTTTATGCATCAGCTATAGAAGAGAATAGGCAATTATTACGGTAATTCTACGTTTTGTATACAAAGTTATGCGCCTACTATGATAAAAGTTGGGAATTTTTATTTTTGTCATTTTGCCAATATGGAATTCTTCATTTTGGGTTTGATTTATGAAAAGAATAAATCCAAAAACTACAGCCCTTAAGAGGGAATACAGTTATGTTTGTTAGTCCCACTAACTATACCAGCATATTTTCATTATAGTTTTTTTTTAGCATATTTTCATTAATAGTTTTTTGGCATGAAAATTAGAAACAGAAAATGATTAACACTAAGAACTCCCCTAAAATTCCCTTCCATAACCTAAAACGAGCTAAGAAATAACCACTAGAGAGGAAAAGTGAAAATAACTCACTTTACCTTATATTTACCCTATATATTTCCTTATATTTACCATAAAAATAACTTATTTACCATATTGTCACACATATCACAACTTAAAAGTAATCTTATTAGAAGCTTGGAAAGATCTTAAGCCTACGTGGATTAGTTGCGCCAATTATATATATGTTTTTGGTGGTGGTTTTATTTGTTTTTAGTTTAAATTTGGTTTTTTATCTTGTTCTTCTTGTGTTTGTCTCGCGCTGAAGACGCCTTGTTTTGATACAGGCGAAACATCCGCGTTGTTTTACATTTTTCATCTTTTCTCTCCACTGGCCGCAGTTTCGTTTTTTTTTTTTTTTTTTTCATTGAGTTTTTTCTCTCTGTTGGTTTTTTGACTCCGTTATTAACTTAACTTAAAAGTTGTTAACAAGAAACAAGTAAACTCGCCTCTTTCGCGAGTCGAGAGGACGCAAAACCAATCAGAAGAAGAATAAATTTAATGGGCCAAGATTAGGTACATTAAAAATTCATTAGCTTTTAATATTATGCTCTGGCATCGTGAATTTATTAATGCAAAGCTGAGGTATTTTTAGATTTAAAGCCTTGGAAAATCAATACCTTTCAAGTGCGGCTAAAAGCAATTTATATAAAGGACAAAAAAGGACATTTATCTGATAAATAATTGAGGACAACACCATCTCTGGACAACAATTGAGGACAACACCATCAACACCATCCATTGAGGACCCAACACCATCTCTTGGGAGAAATTATGTTTATAAATTGAGCAAATTTAATCAAAATAAAAATGTAAGCATACAAGAGACAAGTAATTTAGGTCGCTTTTGTCTAGTAAAATTTTTAATTACAAATGACACTAGATCTAGTAAATTCCTTTAAAACGAGCCATTGAACAACTCTCTACGATGTTCCAGGGCCAAGCTATCTGTGGAAAAAAAATGACGTTTAGGCAGAATGCTGTAGTAGCTGCCATGTTTCTTGATTTTTAAACCAATATATTTCCCTTGCTGTTCAAACAAAGGGAAAGTAAGTTTCCTAAATAAGGGTTTCGAACGGCGGTTCTAATGGTTTACTTTTTGTTTTGATCTGAGTCTATTATTAGGAGTTATGGGTTATTATATTTCTTAACATTGGACGTGATCGCCTCTTACTAGGTTGCTAGCTACCGATGCAACTATGATAATGAGTCTCAAAATAAAGGGATCAAATTAAGGGCCACGTTTATCTATTGGATCTTTCCGGCTCGTGTTTTCCTACTAAAACAACTTTTGTTTTGAGCCTGAAAGCCTTAAAAAAACACGACTAAAATATAAAATAATTCAAATTGTTTTAGCCCTTCAGAAGGCAAACCGATCAATTCCACAAATAAAGAGAAACAATTTACAAACATGATAAAGCAGCAGAATACACTGACATGTGTGCAAAAAGTTCCAAAGCTGCCAGTAGCAGAATACTCAAAAGCTGCCGACCCTTTAACAGCAAAACTTGTGTTTTGACAGCTTTGCTTTGAGCAAAATGTATTTTTATATGTAAAATATGCAGAAAAGTAACAAATGTAACTTAGTATAGCTTGCAGTTAGAAATATCAATAGTTTTCTGAATCACAATTAACAATGTAATCTTATTCAGTGGCAAGCCATATACTAGCCATAAATATGCTTCATAATTTAATATGTACCATTTTATCAAAAGTACTGTACCATATTTACTTTAATACTGCTAATGGAGTATAGTATTCAAAGTCTGGAGTATACTGCATATAGCTTACTGCTGTTACTTATGGATGGAGTTGTACACTCCAACGCTATTGGTATTATAAAAATATAAAAATCTTACACGTTCCAGCTTTCCAATTACCTGCTTTAACTGTATGTACAGCTTGATAGCTATAAGCCCTTTAAAGATTCTTTCAACTGACGAATAAACAGTTTTTAGAAAATTTGGCTATTTGTGCGAGATTTGGACAAATATTCACTTTCAGTTGAAGAGAAGTGGAGTAAGTAAAAACTTGTCCACAAGGACGAAGGATAACAACGACTTAAAAGTAAATTTTCACATAGCGACATTGAAACTCAATGAGCTTTTAGTTTAAACAAGTTTTAAAAAGCAGCAGCAAGAGAAGAGATACATCTGTTCTTGCAGAAGAGAAGAGATAAATACATCTCGTGAGAAGAGATACATCACCTTGTAAAAAAAGAATATAAAAAACGAAAACAGTTTTTTTGTTATGTAGTTGCTCTTTTTAGAGTTTTGGTTTCTGTTGGGTCGAGTTACTTACAGTTCATTACAACAAACTATATATATATATATATATATATATATATATATATATATATATATATATATATATATATATATATAATATATATATATATATATATATATATATATATATATAATATATATATATATATATATATATATATATATATATATATATATATATATAAATATATATATATATATATATATATATATATATATATATATATATATATATATATATATATATATATATATATATATATATATATATATATATATATATATATATATATATATTAATATATATATATATATATATATATATATATATATATATATATATATATATATATATATATATATATATATATATATATATATATATATATATATATATATATATATATATATATATATATATATATATATATATATATATTATATATATATATATATATATATATATATATATATATATATATATAAAGAGTCTGAAAATAATATAAAATTTTACAAGAAAACAATCTGGAAATAATACCCGAATTTTTACTTTCCGCTATAATATACAATTTCTTATGAATTATGTTTTGGGGTCGCTTCCAATCAACTACTTCCCGAATTTGAATATTATCTCTAGCTTAATTTTGTCTCGTTAAGAGGGGCAGAGGGAAGGGGCTGCAATTTTTACGGTAAGAAGATTATATTTAGGAAAAGTTTTGAATAGAAAATCCAATTCTACCACTTTTTTATTCTATTTCTTTTATCTCAGGATTAGCCTTCATACAGGGTTATTGCTCAAGCATTATAAGTTGTGGAGGTGGGCCTAGGCATTGAAAAAAAATTCCAACACCCTAATTTGAGCAGAAAATCGATTCCGTAAAATTTCATTCACTTACTTAACAACTTTCCTAAACCGTAAAAAGATCCTAGACTGTAGTTGAACCACTCATTCAAGAATGGATGCCCGCCAAAATATTGCAGGGGGTAGGGCACCAGAATAGCAATGGTGAGGGGATATGGAGGAGGGGAATACATTTGAAGATAAAAAGTTATATGCAAAATAAAATTCTCAAGGAAAAAACAAAAGTACTTAATTTTTACATACCAAAAAAAGCAAAATTCAACAAAGCAAAATTCAACAAATTTTTAAATGGTGAAGATTCCTGGCGAAAAGAGTAATTCCTGTAATCGGTACTTATATATTATACCGCCAACACTCGAGAAGTGAAGTTAGGTTAATTCTAATGAAAAATACCAAAACATGATGAAAATATAATACTTTAGGAACAAATTTGGGCCATATATTTGCACATTAGGATGTGCAAATATAGAGCTTAGAAATTATATTTGCACGTAAACTAACCTATCCTCCACCCCCCCCCCACACACTAATGAATGTGCAAATATATAGCCCAAATTACATAATTCCAATTTATTATGTCACCCGCCAATTGTTTCTTATGCAGACGGATAAAACCGGTTTATTATCGAGTTATACACAGCGTAAACTTGAGTGTTGGCAGTATAATACATAAATACCTTTTAATCCATCACGCATTCTATTATTAGATATTTAAGATTAATATATTATGCCCAAAACCTAGAGCAAAACAAAATAAGACTCAAATTAAATTGCAGAAAATAAGAGAAAAGGTATCATCTTAAAGGGTCCATTAAATTTTTTAGTAAAATGCCGGTTATATGTTGAAAGAGGATAAAGAAAAGGGTATCGGGTGTTCTGTTCATCGAATTTATAGCTCGATAATGAAAATATCTCCAAATTTATCACGAAATGATCTATGTCTTGTTTTCGACGTGCAGTAAATAACTGAGACAAAAACTTGGAAAGTAATGAAAAAATTATATCAAGTTAAGTGGTAGTTACTAGGGGTGGCTTGTCACTAGTGATAAATCACTAGAGGTGATAACCCTGAACGAAAGGGGATTTTTGGGGAACCGATTTTTTTCGAGAAGACAGATTTTTGGGGAAATCCTCAAAAATTCCGGGAAAATGGAAGCACTGGTATTTTCAGAGAAAATCTGCCAATAAATTCTGCTAGGCCATGAAAATTGCCAAGTAGCATTGTTACTGTTCTACCCCACTTTTTGTACGGCAGAGCACAACTTGTGTTTTGACATCTTTTCTTTCAGCAAAAATTATTTTTATATATAATTTTTTTTTCAGACACAATCTACCAACAAATTTGAAACTGCCAAATAGCAATGCTACTTTGCTAGTCCACTTTTTGCATGGCGGTACACTGGTTTTGATTATAATGTAATAATCATTTCTTGGGGAAAATTAAACCTGTAGACCTGATAAGTATACCAGATGTGTCAAAACAATTAAATAAGCATATAGGAAACATTAATGTCTCTTGTGTCTAACTATGACACAAAATAACTCGAGATGACAAACTGCTCTAGACAGCAAAAGAAAAAGACATGGAACAAGAAACAGCAAAAATCACATTGAACTGAAAACTAAATTTTGCAGAACGAAATTTCCGACTTGAAGACAAAGCGAAATCGCAATTGAATGAAGGAGGATGTTAGTTTAGCGTGTGTGAGTCTTTGATTGATTTACTATAACAAACAGGTAAAAGCCTACGGGCTTTTTTCTTTGGAATAGTAAGAGACGAACCTAAGGGAATCAGGCAGCTAAATAAGTCCAATATATGCAATGGTTTGTTCTTCTAATGATCGTCTTTTAATATAAAATTTGATGAAACTTATATATTTAAAATCAGCATAAAAATCTGATTCTTTTGATGCATCTTTAGATAAATCACCGTTTTTTTATAGTTTCGGTTGCTATTGAGCCGGGTCGCCTCTTACTTACAGTTCGTTACCACGAACTGTTTGATAAAGAAACCTGATTACAAACAGGAAAAAGCCTACGACTTTTTCTTCTTTGGTATAGTGAGAGACAATCCTCAAAGAATCAGACAGGTAACTAAGCCTATAATTTGTTCTTTAACAGAAACTTCATTAATCAGATATTTTAATATATCCTACATGGTCTAGCGGTTGGGATGGCTGGCTCTCTCTCACCCAGTTGGCTCGAATTTGATTCCCGGTAAGAGAAATTTTTACTTATGATGATTTCTTAAGGAATATAATGAAAATAATCATGTATACAAGGATTCCTTTTATTACTTCAGTGACTATGGGCTACAGTTCCTTCCTTAATGTAATTTCAGGGCAAAGTTTATCAATAAAGTCCTTACGAGCACTAGGCGAGGCAAGGTTTGCAGGACAGCTCTTTGGCACATTGGCAAACGTAGGAGCTGGGGCAGGGTTAGTTGTTATGTTGGTATCAATTCTAGCTGGCCAAACAGGGCCCAAACGCATCGCATTCTCTAAAAAGCCGTCAATTTCTCGAGAGAGTTCATTAAATTTCGAGAATAAAGTAGCCAAGACTGCCTCCCCGATTGTTGGGGTTTCAGATGGCAAGAAGATCACAAAAGTGGGAGTAGGCAGAGAGTCCTTTGCTGCCTGATTTAACGGTTTACATATGTCAAGTACATTATCTTCATCCTTCGCATATTTCACACATTGGCTCTGAATATTGAGCTCCTTATACAAAAACTCTTTAGCACTGATAATAGTACCATGACAAAAAAAAACAGCTTTTCCGATAATCAGATCAATTTTCGCACGATCAAGCATGGATCTTGTGACAAAGTTCAGCAACGGATTTAAAAGAATCTTCCTATCGTTTTTTTATTATAACAAGAAAACAAAAGGAGATACATCTATCTATCCCTTGAATGTCTTTTACAAAACTTTTTCACATCATCAAGACCTTCCTTAGTAACTACAATTGTTCAGGGCGGTTCACTCTCCCACACTAAAACATAAATCTCTTTTGCATAATTTCGGAGCAGCTCAAAATCGGCTGCCGACAAAAACTGATTGTACAGAATTCCCTCTTGTGAGGTAAGCCTCTCTCATTCCAACTCCCAAAGTCGAATCTGATCCGCAAAAACTGATTTAATCACTGGATCGTCTCTCACCTTTTTACAGTAGGCGTGGCTCTTGATAAAGGCAATGATTTAGGCAGCAATGATGCCGTGTTTGAGTGCCTTGCGAACACTGTCTCTTGTAATCATAGAGAACAATGTACCAGGTAACCTATACATCGGTTCAGCAAATAAGGATATCAAAGCTATTTGTAGTTCAGAGTCTGTGTAGGCAGTAAGTTGATAATTACATTCTACTATCATGTAGCTCTGATTCTCCATTTCAAGTCGATGTGGGGGATGCTCCAGGTATGACACTGAAAGCTAATCTGATAGGATAGAATCGACCATCCTTGCGCTTCCGCTGAAACAGTAGTCCGAATCCTCGCAGGTGTTGAATGAACTCAGCTATTTTGTCTTCCATATTTCTTATACAATAATCTTTTCCTAAAGTCGTAAAACTAAGCTGGAAGAGGAGACTCAGACACTCCACCAAATCCTGATTATGTTCTTCCAAGGACTCCACATATTGAAGGATAAAATTCCACACTTGAGAATCTATATCCATAAGCAGAAACTGAAAACCATCTCTAGTCACTTCAAGCTCTCCCTTATCATTCTCCTATTGATGAGTCCAGCATGATGCAGAATTTTGGCGCTATTTCAAAAAGGCTTATTTAGCATAGAATTTCATACCGATACTTCAAATAATATTCGGGTTTCCTTTGAACATGATCGTCTCTTACTAGTTTTGCTAGCTACCGCTGCAACCTGGATAAAAAAATAAATTTACTGCTCAGACACCATAAATATTTTGCAGTTAAATATAATAATTTTATTTAAAATTTTCAGGAATTATTCTAGTTTCAGTTGACAGATCAGATTTTGTGTTAAAACCCCTAAAAATAACTCCATTTTATATTACTATGTCTACATTCTTTTTTATAATGGTAAAAATCCAAATTTCATTCCAATTTTAAAATTTTCAGGTATTTTTTCTAGTTTGAATTAAGGAATAAAAATTATGTCTCAGACACCATAAATATTTTTGCAGTTTGCCGTTAAATAAAATAAATTTATTTAAAATTTTCAGTAAATATTCTAGTTTTAGTTGACAAATCAGATTTTTTGTTAAAACCCCCAAAAATTATTGCATTTTACATAACTATATCTACATGCTTTTTATATTGGTAAAGTCATATTTTGGTTTTCGTATACAGGAAGATGTTAATAACATTTGCTCCTACAGTTATAGAAAAATGCAGTTTTTCGCAAATAGATGTTCTTTGTAAAAATATTGATTTTATTTCGAATATTTTTTTTTGTTAAATACAAAAATACGTAGATGAGACTAATTCCTGATGTGACAAATTCTGACTCTATTTGATTAAAATTTTCAGAAATTAATCTAGTTTCAGTTGACAAATCATATTTTGTTGAACCCTAAAAGAATTACCGCATTTACAAAAATATATCTACATGCTTTTCATAATGTTAAAAATACTATTTTCACTTTCGTATACAATAAGATGTTAATAACATTAGCTACTACAGTGCTATAGAAAATGGAGTTTTTTGTAAGAAATGATTCTATTTTAAAAACTATTTTGTTTTTAATTACAAAAGACCAGAGATGTAGCAATTTCCTTTAAAATGAGCCATTAAAAAGCTGTCTATGATTTCAAGTGCCGAGCTACTAGCTGAGGAGGAAAAAAAAGAAAAAAAGATGCCGTCGATGCAGAATATTGTGCTTGCAGCCACTTTCCTTGTTTTTCAAGTCAATGAATTTTTCTCAGTATTCAAGCCAAGGGATAGTTAGTTTCCTATATAAGGGTTTTGGACAAGGCAGTTCTAATAGTGTACTCCTTTTTTTCATCTGACTTTAGTTTTAGGAGTTTCGGGCTATTTTGTTTTTTACTACGGGACGTGATCATCTCTTACTAGGTTGCTAGCTACCACTGTAACCCAGATACTATAGTTCCGTGGTTTGTTCTTTACTAGGTTTCAGCTATATCCGATGGAACTAGCGTAGGCCTTATTTATAATAGACTGCATCGATCTTTTGTATAATATGGTATAAATACATCAGTTTCCTTCAAAATGACCCATTAAACAGCTCTCTAGGATGTTCCAGTACCCCGCTGGCTGCTAGAAAAAAAAAAAAAAAAAAAAAAAAAAAAAAAAAAAAAAAAAAAAAAAAAAAAAAAGCCGTAGATGCAGAATATTACGGTTTCAGCCCCTTTTCTTGTTTTTCAAGCTAATAGACTTTCCTCGTTATTCAGGCCAAGGGGCGCTAAGTCTTCTAAATAGGGGTTTTGGACAAGGCGGTTTCTGACAGTGTACTTCTTGTTTTGATCTGACACTATTTTTAGGAGTTATGGGCTATTGCATTTCTTAGTATTGGACATGACCGTCTTTTACGAGGTTGATAGATACCGCTGCAACCTGGATATCATCCTTCATCAGGCAGCGAAGTTATGCAGGTATGAGTTTTTATATTTCTTAACATCGGAAGTGATCGTCTCTTACTAGGTTGCTAACTACCGCTGAAACCCGATTACCGCTGCAACCCGGACTAGGTTGCTAGCTACGGCTGCAATCTAGATAATATCTCTCCTTATGTTAAAATTTCAAACAGGAAAAGGGCTATGACTTTTTCTTATTTGGAATAGTAAGAGAGGAACTTCAAAGAATCAGCAGCTAGCCAAGTCCTATATGTGCCGTGGTTTATTCTTTACTAGGTTTCAGCAATCAACTATAAAAGCCATGATACCGATGAAACTTACATAGTCCCTATTTATTAATAATTATTATGGGCTGTATTATAGGCGTTCTTCATTATAATTAAAAATAATTTGTTTTAGTTACAAAAGGTTTTTAACCCAAATAATTTCCTTTAAAATAAGCCATTGAACAACTCTCTACGATGTTCCAGTGCCAAGCTATCTGTGGAAAAGAAACATAAAGAAAGAAAGAAAGAAAAAAATATGCCGTTTAGGCAGAATGTTGTAGTAGCCGCCACTTTTCTTGATTTTCAAGCCAATATATTTCCCTTGCTGTTCAAGCCAAGGAACAGAAAGTTTTCTATATAGGGGTTTCGGACAAGGCGGTTCTAATGGTGCACTTTTTGTTTTGATCTGACTCTTTTTTTAGGAGTTATGGGTTTTTATATTTCTTAACAATGGACATGATCGTCTCTTACTAGGTTGCTAGCTACCGCTGCAACCCGGATTCCAGTGCCCCGCTAGCTGCAGAAAAAAGGGAGAAAAAGATGCCCTTGATGCAGAATATTCTGGTTGCATGAACTTTTCTCGATTTTCAAGCCAATATATATCCCTTGTTGTTCAAGCCAAGAGACGGTAAGTTTCCTTTAAAGGGGTTTTCGACAAGGCGGTTCTAATAGTATACTTCGTTTTTTTATCTGATTCTAGTTTTAGGAGTTGTGACCTATTTAATTTTTTAGTATTGGGTTTTTTTTTTTAATAGTAGAAAGTATTCGGAGGGAGAATCCCCCCACTCCCATCATTTCCCAAAAATTTCTGATCAATATTTTGATATCAAATATTGGGTCCATAATAGAATCTGGGGCACCCTTGCCCACATAAAAACTATCTCTTTACGGGGAAAAATCAGCACTTGAACTGAATCAACATAAAGAACATCTCCTACTCTAAAAGGATTACACTCTAGAAATCGCAAGTGAGAAATATCACATATCATCCTTAAAACATACACTCAAAAAAAAAAAAAAAAAAAAAAAAAAAAAAAAAAAAAAAAAAAAAAAAAAAAAAAAAAAAAAAAAAGATACATCTAACTAAATCAACTATGACAAAATCAATAAGTATCAGCTAGGCTATAGAGCCGACTCCGTGCGCTTTGGCTGGGTAATTTCGCGAAAATGCGACCATTATCTGTCCAAACAATTTTCATACCAAACATTAATCAAATTCAAAAATCTAATCATTCAGATTATAACCCAAAAGGTAACGCTTCAATCTACTCTTGAGCTGGCTTACAGAGTTACACATATTTATAAGTAGTAGGCTAAATATGTCACTCAGTTATATATTTCTGTATATAACTTAGATAGGCCTAGTCAGTGAGTTACACATATTTATAAGTAGTAGGTTAAATGTGTCACTGAGTTATATATTTCTGTATATAACTAATATAGGCCTAGTCAGTGAGTTATACATATTTATAAGTAGTAGGCTAAATATGTCACTGAGTTATATATTTCTGTATATAACTTATATGCCTAGTCAGTCAGTTACACATATTTATAAGTAGTAGGCTAAATATGTCACTCAGTTATATATTTCTGTATATAACATATATAGGCCTAGTCTGTGAGTTACACATATTTATAAGTAGTAGGTTTAATGTGTCACTGAGTTATATATTTCTGTATATAACTAATATAGGCCTAGTCAGTGAGTTATGTATATTTATAAGTAGTAGGTTAAATATGTCACTGAGTTATTGCCTTTGCAAAACAAAAGTGATCCGTTTATCTGGCCTCCCCCAGGCCATTCAGCATGTCCCCAGGTGGCGATAGGGGAACACTCTACAGATATGTAGGGTACCTCCATAGGAGGCATGGACCAAGGGGGGACCTTGTCCCTGGGGGTCCATAATAGAATCTGGGGCACCCTTGCCCGGGGTCATAAATACAGGCGGAGGAGGAAGAAGGCCCCTCAAATGTACACTCAAAAGGGCCCACTTGTTTATCCACAAGTTCCATGAGTTGCAAACCTTCTCCCAGCAATGGGTTAAATTGCATGGTGATGCAGAACACCATCGCGGGAGGATCCTCTATAGGAGGACAACTGTGGCAGGGCGTAAGATCCAGATCTATGGACAACGGCCTCTGCAAAGGGCTGCCTCGACCTTTTCGGGGTACCTGCAAGACTGGGGACCTTGCGGTCAACTCTTTTCCCACTTGAGGAGTGGCGCCCCTCGAGGAAATTATAGCCTAGTAAACGACACAGCATTCGCACGGGATTCTGACTAATGGACAATTCTTCTGGGATTGGTATGTTTTGATGGGCGTCTTTGGGCTGAAAAACCTCTTCCTAGCTAATTTATCTATTACGGGTTGCCTCCCCGTAGTAGCATAATATTTGTAGGCATGAATATATAATGAGTCGGAGGTAATAGGCTTGAGATTGTCTGTGCAGGATTTCGACTCTTGTTGATAGAAGAGCATCGCCAAGCGCTGAAAACCATGTTGTGACCAAGATGGGCCCAGGATTGCACAAAGCCTCCATTCATGGAGGTCCCAGGGACTTCTTGCTGTCCGGTTCTAAGCCGGCTTAAGCACTTCGGTGTAGACTTGAGAAGATATGTGATCCCCGTCCTGCACTGGTATCCGGGATCATTGCTTTTCCTGAGGCGAAAAAAATTTCAATGATTTAAAGAACATGAAAATTGGAACTTGGAATGTTACGACATTAAAAAATGACTATCGTATCGACATTTTGACTGACGAATTCAGACGATTCGAACTGGATCTATTAGGAGTTTCAGAACTCATATCCCAGGGGTAGGAAGCATGAAATTAGGTGATATAGAATTTGTTTACTCAGGCAGGAAGGATGGGTTACATAGACAGGGAGTAGGGCTCATGATGAATAAGGAAGCTGCTAAGTCTTGTTTAGGCTGGGAAGGTATTAATAATAGAATACTAATTGCTCATTTTATGACTAGAAAGTTCAAGGTATCAGTTATAGTAGTATACGCCCCTGTAGAACCGACTGATGGAGATACTAGTGACTCAGATGAATTTTACTTACAGTTACAGGAGCAAATAGACAAGGTCCCAGGTAGAAATATGATGTTATTGCTGGGAGATTTTAACGCCCAGGTTGGTAGAAATATGGATAGATGGTATCCCAGCTTAGGTAAATTTGGTGTAGGAAAAGAAAACAGTAATGGATACAGACTTTTGCAATTTTGTAGGTATAACAATCTAGTTATAACCAATACGGTGTTTGGTCATAAAATGGCTCATAAGCTAACATGGTATTCACGTGATGGTAAGACAGCAAACCTTATTGATTATGTTATAGTAAATCGAAGACTGGCAGGATCAATACAAGATACTAGGGTATATAGGAGTGCTGTTATTGATGTTAAAAGTAAAGATCACCATCTAGTAGTGTCAAGGGTTAATTTAAAGCTGAAATATCGGAAGGGTAATTACCTCCCGGGAAGTTATGATGTTAGTAGACTCCAGGATGAGAATTTGAGAGAAACTTTCCAGGAACAGTTGAATACTAAACTTGAGAGCTTAAAATTTGATAATGTGGAAGATGGTTGGAATAATTTTAGAAAAAAAAAAAAAAAAAAAAAAAAAAAAAAAAAAAAAAAAAAAAAAAAAATTTGTGAAGTTGCTGAAGGTGTATTAGGGAAGAAAGCTAGAACTGCAGCTAAGAATATTAGTGAAAAAGCTTTAAGTTTAATAGAAAGGAGAAAGGACTTGTACAAGAATTATCTGAGTGATAGATCATATGAAAACAAAAGAAATGTAAAGAAAGTGGAGAAAGCATTGA
The DNA here is from genome assembly GCA_027921565.1 of Artemia sinica. Taxonomy (NCBI): domain Eukaryota; kingdom Metazoa; phylum Arthropoda; class Branchiopoda; order Anostraca; family Artemiidae; genus Artemia; species Artemia sinica. The sequence continues at coordinate 833,284 of CM051264.1, read as the reverse complement.
AATATGAACTAAGGAGGTGTGAAGTGGAGGCCATGGATAAAATTGCCGAGGATTTAGAAGATGCAGCTAGACGGCATAATAGTAAAATATTGTACTGGCACGTTAACAAATTGAGAGGTAGTAGTCAATCCGGACTTGTCCCAGTTAAAGATAGGAATGGGGTGGCAATTAGCGATAAGACAAAAGCTAAAGCGAGATGGGCCGAACATTTTGAGAATTTGCTTAACCGAGATAGAGTTGCAGGAAAAAAATATAGAGGAAAATGAAAAAGTTTGTGATACCTTGGATGTGAAGGAAGATTCGTTTTGTGAGGAGGAATTAGAAACAGTACTAAAAGGATTAAAGAATAATAAGGCTCCAGGTGCTGATAGGGTAGTAAATGAGTTTCTTAAATATGGTGGCTCTGAGGTTAGAAATAAGTTATTGGAGATTATGAATATGATATTTGAAAAAGGGGAAGTACCTAATGATTTAGGAAAACCTTAATTAAGCCACTTTATAAGAAAGGTGATAAAAGTGAGTGTGGTAATTATCGAGGCATTAGTCTGGTCTCTGTAGGTAGCAAATTGCTTAGTAATATGATACTTTTTAGACTGAGAGATGCCGTAGACAAAGTTTTAAGAGAAGAGCAGTGCGGTTTTAGAAAAGGTAGAGGATGTGTTGACCAAATTTTCACTCTTAGGTTAATAATTGAGAAGTGCCTAAGTTTTCAAACACCTTTGGTCCTTAGTTTTATAGATTATGAGCAAGCGTTCGATTCTGTTGATAGAGGAGCTTTAGTAAAGGTTTTATCCTTGTATGGTATACCAGACAAATACATTAAAGTGATTAGTGCTATGTACGAGAATAACACTGCTGCGGTTAAGGTAGGAAATGAGGTTAGCAGCTGGTTTTGTATTAAATCAGGAGTTAAGCAGGGTTGTGTTCTATCCCCCTTTATATGGATTATTTTGATGGACTTTGTTTTAAGGAGCACAGGAAAGGCAATGGGAGACCACGGAATCAAATGGGGAGGAAAAAGTCTCCTGGACTTGGATTATGCTGATGATTTAAGCATCCTAGATGAAAGTGTGAGCAAAATGAATGAAGTTTTAGAGGTTTTGCGAGTTCAGGGTGCTAGTATTGGTTTGAAAATTAATGTTAGGAAGACCAAGTCACTAAGGCTAGGAATAAGTGAAGATGAAAAGGTGACGTTGGGTAATGAAAAGATTGATCAGGTGGGTAGTTTCACTTACCTTGGTAGTATTATTAGTAAAGATGGTGGGAGCAGTGAAGATGTTAAAAATAGAATAGCCAAGGCTCAGGGTGTTTTTTCACAGTTAAAAAAAGTCTGGAAGAATAGGAAGATAAGTCTGCAAACCAAGATTAGAATCTTAGAAGCTACAGTGATGACAGTGGTCAAATATGGCTCTGAAGCATGGACGCTCCGAAAAGCGGATGAAGATTTGCTAGATGTTTTCCAGAGAAATTGCTTAAGGATTGTTCTGGGTACCCGGCTGACTGACCGTATTTCAAACAATAGGCTATACGAAAAATGTGGTTCAATACCACTTTCTAGGTCTATAATGAAAGAAAGGTTGAGGTGGTTAGGGCATGTTGTTCGGATGAAGGATGACAGATTGCCGAAGATTGTTCTTTTCGGCCAACCATCTAGGGCTAAACGGAAAGCAGGTCGTCCCCGTCTGGGTTGGGAGGACGTCATAAAGAAAGATTTAAAGGAAATGGGAACTTCGTGGGCGGGTGTAAAAAGGGAGGCTTTGAATAGATTGGGGTGGAGGAGGAGCGTGCGTAGCTGTGTTGGCCTCAGGCGGCTTGGTGCTGCGATGAGTTGTTAGTAGTTAGTAGTAGTATTGGGTGTGATCGTCTCTTAATAGGTTGCTAGCTACCGCTGCAACCCGGATAATGCGTATTAAAATAAGGGATCGAAGAAGGGGTTCAAATTTCTTTTGGGCTTTCAGACTCGTGTGTTTTCTTACTTAAAGCTAGCGTTTATTCTAAGCTACATGTATTGTTAAGTAATCCGAACTTTAAGACATTTTGCTCATTTCTTCAAAAAATAGGTGGATTAAGAAAAAATTCAATGTCAATACTTACCTCGGGGGTGGAGCATCGAGTCAATATCTCCCAAAGAACAAGAGAAACAGCATACATATCAATTCTCAAAAAAGAATCTCGGTTAAAGTTAATTGCACCTTCTAAAACTTCGGGTGCCATATAGCGTCTGGTACCAACCTAAAAAAAAAACAACTAATAAACGTGCCACTCAGCATGGTGGAAATATAATAGCTTCGTAGAATTAGAAGAAAAGCAGTTGTAAATGTATAAAAAATATTTTGAATGCATAAGCAAATGAGAAAACGAACGACAACGGGAAAAAACGAGATAGATCACTGCCAGTGAAAAAAAAGGAGAATGCATATTTCGGCCAACACCAGGCTGTGTGGAATATGAAAAAAAAACGTTTCTGGCTGCGGTTTACCTCCTTTTTCTTCGTTGTCCTACATTTTTTCGTTTTGTCAAGTTTATCTCATGTGGGGTAAGCTTGACAAAAAGCTTATCCCATGTGGTCTCAGAATCTGGCAACGATTTACCTCTTTTTTCTTCACTCTTCTACATTTTTCAGTTTTCTTCAGCTTGGCCTATGTGGTATCAGAAGTTACTACGAACGTCTGTGAACGTATAAACGATAGTTCCCAACGAACGTATATACAAAGTACAAACACAACTGTTTTTGATTTAACAATGCAAATCATATGCTAAGAAAATATACAAAGTTTTTGTATACACGAATACATTTAACTTGAGCAAACTTAAATTTATTTAAGGGCAATTTAAGGTAGGCCTAGCCTTTGATTTATCATGGCCCAGCCCGGGCCAAGCAAAAAAGGATATCCTTAAATGGTTCGGAACAAGTTAAAAAGAAAAGATTTGAAGGAAGTGGGAACTTCAGATGAGGAAGGGAGTATAAACAGTAAAGCTTTAAATACAGTGGGGCTGAGAAGATATACGAGCAGGTGTGTTGGTCTCAGGTGACCGTTGAATTGTTAGAAGCTGTATTATTTATAACCCAGGAAAAAATATACATACATAATATATATAAATATAAATGGATAATATATATATATATATATATATATGATTATATATATATATATATATATATATATATATATATATATATATATATATATATATATATATATATATATAATATATATATATATATTATATATATATATATATATATATATATATATATATATATATATATATATATATAAACATGAATGTTTTTATTCATGTCCATGGCAGAAGTGCTTTTGAAGACCCAGTGATAGCTCTTTTGGGAGGTAAATTTTTATCTAGGACAAAAGTAAACAGCAATGTTAAAACAAACAGAAATTAAATAAGAAAGTATTCCAATGTGTGCCTCTTTACGGTAATTTTTCACTTTTTTAGTGTTCATAGATGAGAAAGATGTTAGAAAGAAAAAGATGCTAGAGAGAAAGATGTTAACATCAGCAAAAATAAAGCACAAAAAACATAAACAATGGTTGCAAAAAATAAAAAAAAGTGCATAAATAAGTATATAATTTCTGAGTTTTTGGAGAGGCGGGGGATTTTGGTTCATAGCCAATTTCTCAGTTTTGGGAGAGGAGATGAATTTGGGTACATGGTCAATTTCTGAGTTTTTGGAGAGGAGGGGGATTTGGTACATAACCGATTTCTAAGTTTCTGAAAGGGAGATGAATTTGGGTGCATGGTCAATTTCTGAGTTTTTGGAGAGGAGGGGGATTTTGGTCCATAACCAATTTCTAAGTTTCTCGAGGGCACATGAATTTGGGTGCATGGTCAATTTCTGAGTTTTTGGAAAGGAGGAGGATTTGGTACATAACCGATTTCTAAGTTTCTGGAAGGGAGATGAATTTGGGTGCGTGGTCAATTTCTGAGTTTTTGGAGAGGAGGGGGATTTGGTACATAACCGATTTCTAAGTTTCTGAAAGGGAGATGAATTTGGGTGCATGGTCAATTTCTAACTTTTTGGAGAAGAGGGGGATTTTAGTGCATAGCCAGTTTTCCAGTTTTGGGAGAGGAGATGAATTTGGGTACATGGTCAATTTCTGAGTTTTTGGAGAGGAGGGGGATTTTGGTCCATAACCAATTTCTAAGTTTCTCGAGGGCAGATGAATTTGGGTGCATGGTCAATTTCTGAGTTTTTGGAGAGGAGGGGGATTTCGGCGCATGATCAATTTCTAAGTTTCTGGAAGGGAGATGAATTTGGGTGCGTGGTCAATTTCTGAGTTTTTGGAGAGGAGGGGAATTTGGTACATAACCGATTTCTAAGTTTCTGGAAGGGAGATGAATTTGGGTGCATGGTCAATTTCTGAGTTTTTGGAGAGGAGGGGGATTTGGCACATAACCGATTTTTAAGTTTCTGGAAGGGAGATGAATTTGGGTGCATGGTCAATTTCTGAGTTTTTGGAGAGGAGGGGGATTTTTGGCGCATGATCAATTTCTAAGTTTCTGGAAGGAATATGAATTTGGGTGCGTGGTCAATTTCTGAGTTTTTGGAGAGGAGGGGATTTGGTACATAACCGATTTCTAATTTTCTCGAGGGCAGATGAATTTGGGTGCATGGTCAATTTCTGAGTTATTGGAGAGGAGGGGGATTTCGGCGCATGATCAATTTCTAAGTTTCTGGATGGGAGATGAATTTGGGTGCATGGTCAATTTCTGAGTTTTTGGAGAGGAGGGGGATTTTGGCACATGATCAATTTCTAAGTTTCTGGAAGGGAGATGAATTTGGGTGCGTGGCCAATTTCTGAGTTTTTGGAGAGGGGATTTTGGTCCATAACCAATTTCTAAGTTTCTAGAGGGCAGATGAATTTGGGTGCATGGTCAATTTCTGAGTTTTTGGAGAGGAGGGGGATTTCGGCACATGATCAATTTCTAAGTTTCTGGAAGGGAGATGAATTTGGGTGCATGGTCAATTTCTGAGTTTTTGGAGAGGAGGGGGATTTGGTACATAACCGATTTCTAAGTTTCTGGAAGGGAGATGAATTTGGGTGCATGGTCAATTTCTGAGTTTTTGGAGAGGAGGGGAATTTTTGGCGCATGATCAATTTCTAAGTTTCTGGAAGGGATATGAATTTGGGTGCGTGGTCAATTTCTGAGTTTTTGGAGAGGAGGGGGATTTGGTACATAACCGATTTCTAATTTTCTCGAGGGCAGATGAATTTGGGTGCATGGTCAATTTCTGAGTTATTGGAGAGGAAGGGGATTAAGGCGCATGATCAATTTCTAAGTTTCTGGAAGGGAGATGAATTTGGGTGCATGGTCAATTTCTGAGTTTTTGGAGAGGAGGAGGATTTGGTACATAACCGATTTCTAAGTTTCTGGAAGGGAAATGAATTTGGGTGCATGGTCAATTTCTGAGTTTTTGGAGAGGAGAGGGATTTTGGCACATGATCAATTTCTAAGTTTCTGGAAGGGAGATGAATTTGGGTGCGTGGTCAATTTCTGAGTTTTTGAAGAGGAGGGGAATTTGGTACATAACCGATTTCTAAGTTTCTGGAAGGGAGATGAATTTGGGTGCATGGTCAATTTCTGAGTTTTTGGAGAGGAGAGGGATTTTGGCACATGATCAATTTCTAAGTTTCTGGAAGGGAGATGAATTTGGGTGCGTGGTCAATTTCTGAGTTTTGAAGAGGAGGGGAATTTGGTACATAACCGATTTCTAAGTTTCTGGAAGGGAAATGAATTTGGGTGCATGGTCAATTTCTGAGTTTTTGGAGAGGAGAGGGATTTTGGCACATGATCAATTTCTAAGTTTCTGGAAGGGAGATGAATTTGGGTGCGTGGTCAATTTCTGAGTTTTTGAAGAGGAGGGGAATTTGGTACATAACCGATTTCTAAGTTTCTGGAAGGGAGATGAATTTGGGTGCATGGTCTATTTCTGAGTTTTTGGAGAGGAGGGGGATTTGGTACATAACCGATTTCTAAGTTTCTGGAAGGGAGATGAATTTGGGTGCATGGTCAATTTCTGAGTTTTGGAGAGGAGGGGGATTTTGGCGCATAATCAATTTCTAAGTTTCTGAAAGGGAGATGAATTTGGGAGCATGGTCAATTTCTGAGTTTTTGGAGAGGAGGAGGATTTGGTACATAACCGATTTCTAAGTTTCTGGAAGGGAGATGAATTTGGGTGCATGGTGAATTTCTGAGTGTTTGGAGAGGAGGGGGATTTTGGTCCATAACCAATTTCTAATTTTCTCGAGGGCAGATGAATTTGGGTGCATGGTCAATTTCTGAGTTATTGGAGAGGAGGGGGATTTCGGCGCATGATCAATTTCTAAGTTTCTGGAAGGGAGATGAATTTGGGTGCATGGTCAATTTCTGAGTTTTTGGAGAGGTGGAGGATTTGGTACATAACCGATTTCTAAGTTTCTGGAAGGGAGATGAATTTGGGTGCATGGTGAATTTCTGAGTTTTTGGAGAGGAGGGGGATTTTGGCACATGATCAATTTCTAAGTTTCTGGAAGGGAGATGAATTTGGGTGCGTGGTCAATTTCTGAGTTTTTGGAGAGGTGGGGGATTTTGGTTCATAACCAATTTCTAAGTTTCTCGAGCGGAGATGAATTTGGGTGCAGGGTCAATTTCTGAGTTTTTGGAGAGGAGGGGGATTTTGGCGCATGATCAATTTCTAAGTTTCTGGAAGGGAGATGAATTTGGGTGTATGGTCAATTTCTGAGTTTGTGGAGAGGAGGAGGATTTGGTACATAACCGATTTCTAAGTTTCTGGAAGGGAGATGAATTTGGCTGCATGGTCAATTTCTGAGTTTTTGGAGAGGAAGGGGATTTTGGCACATGATCAATTTCTAAGTTCTGGAAGGGAGATGAATTTGGGTGCGTGGTCAATTTCTGAGTTTTTGGAGAGGAGGGGGATTTGGTACATAACCGATTTCTAAGTTTCTGGAAGGGAGATGAATTTGGCGTGCATGGTCAATTTCTAAGTTTTTGGAGAAGAGGGGGATTTTAGTGCATGGCCAGTTTTCCAGTTTTGGGAGGGGAGATGAATTTGGATACATGGTCAATTTCTGAGTGTTTGGAGAGGAGGGGGATTTGGTCCATAACCAATTTCTAAGTTTCTCGAGGGCAGATGAATTTGGGTGCATGGTCAATTTCTTAGTTTTTGGAGGGGGGGGGATTTCGTCGCATGATCAATTTCTAAGTTTCTGGAAGGGAGATGAATTTGGATGCATGGTCAATTCTGAGTTATTGGAGAGGAGGGGGATTTCGGCGCATGATCAATTTCTAAGTTTCTGGAAGGGAGATGAATTTGGGTGCATGGTCAATGTCTGAGTTTTTGGAGAGGAGGGAGGATTTGGTACATAGCCGATTTCTAAGTTTCTGGAAGGGAGATGAATTTGGGTGCATGGTGAATTTCTGAGTTTTTGGAGAGGAGGGGGATTTTGGCACATGATCAATTTCTAAGTTTCTGGAAGGGAGATGAATTTGGCGTGCGTGGTCAATTTCTGAGTTTTTGGAGAGGAGGGGAATTTGGTACATAACCGATTTCTAAGTTTCTGGAAGGGAGATGAATTTGGGTGCATGGTCAATTTCTGAGTTTTTGGAGAGGAGGGGGATTTGGCACATAACCGATTCTAAGTTTCTGGAAGGGAGATGAATTTGGGTGCATGGTCAATTTCTGAGTTTTTGGAGAGGAGGGGGATTTTTGGCGCATGATCAATTTCTAAGTTTCTGGAAGGGATATGAATTTGGGTGCGTGGTCAATTTCTGAGTTTTTGGAGAGGAGGGGATTTGGTACATAACCGATTTCTAAGTTTCTGGAAGGGAGATGAATTTGGGTGCATGGTCAATTCTGAGTTTTGGAGAGGAGGGGGATTTTGGCACATAATCAATTTCTAAGTTTCTGAAAGGGAGATGAATTTGGGTGCATGGTCAATTTCTGAGTTTTGGAGAGGAGGGGGATTTGGTCCATAACCAATTCTAATTTTCTCGAGGGCAGATGAATTTGGGTGCATGGTCAATTTCTGAGTTATTGGGAGAGGAGGGGGATTTCGGCGCATGATCAATTTCTAAGTTTCTGGATGGGAGATGAATTTGGCGTGCATGGTCAATTTCTGAGTTTTTGGAGAGGAGGAGGATTTGGTACATAACCGATTTCTAAGTTTCTGGAAGGGAGATGAATTTGGGTGCATGGTCAATTTCTGAGTTTTGGAGAGGAGGGGGATTTGGCACATGACAATTTCTAAGTTTCTGGAAGGGAGATGAATTTGGGTGCGTGGCCAATTTCTGAGTTTTTGGAGAGGGGGATTTTGGTCCATAACCAATTTCTAAGTTTCTCGAGGGCAGATGAATTTGGGTGCATGGTCAATTTCTGAGTTTTTGGAGAGGAGGGGGATTTCGGCGCATGATCAATTTCTAAGTTTCTGGAAGGGAGATGAATTTGGGTGCATGGTCAATTTCTGAGTTTTGGAGAGGTGGAGGATTTGGTACATAACGATTTCTAAGTTTCTGGAAGGGAATGAATTTGGGTGCATGGTCAATTTCTGAGTTTTGGAGAGGAGGGGGATTTTGGCACATGATCAATTTCTAAGTTTCTGGAAGGGAGATGAATTTGGGTGCGTGGTCAATTTCTGAGTTTTTGGAGAGGAGGGGGATTTGGTACATAACCGATTTCTAAGTTTCTGGAAGGGAGATGAATTTGGGTGCATGGTCAATTTCTAGTTTTTGGAGAAGAGGGGGATTTTAGTGCATGGCCAGTTTTCCAGTTTTGGGAGGGGAGATGAATTTGGATACATGGTCAATTTCTGAGTGTTTGGAGAGGAATTTTGGTCCATAACCAATTTCTAAGTTTCTCGAGGGCAGATGAATTTGGGTGCATGGTCAATTTCTTAGTTTTTGGAGAGGGGGGGGATTTCGGCGCATGATCAATTTCTAAGTTTCTGGAAGGGAGATGAATTTGGGTGCATGGTGAATTTCTGAGTTTTTGGAGAGGAGGGGGATTTTGGCACATGATCAATTTCTAAGTTTCTGGAAGGGAGATGAATTTGGGTGCGTGGTCAATTTCTGAGTTTTGGAGAGGAGGGGAATTTGGTACATAACCGATTCTAAGTTTCTGGAAGGGAGATGAATTTGGGTGCATGGTCAATTTCTTAGTTTTTGGAGAGGAGGGGGATTTGGCACATAACCGATTTCTAAGTTTCTGGAAGGGAGATGAATTTGGGTGCATGGCCAATTTCTGAGTTTTTGGAGAGGAGGGGGATTTTGGCGCATGATCAATTTCTAAGTTTCTGGAAGGGATATGAATTTGGGTGCGTGGTCAATTTCTGAGTTTTTGGAGAGGAGGGGGATTTGGTACATAACCGATTTCTAAGTTTCTGGAAGGGAGATGAATTTGGGTGCATGGTCAATTTCTGAGTTTTTGGAGAGGAGGGGGATTTGGCACATGATCAATTTCTAAGTTTCTGGAAGGGAGATGAATTTGGGTGCGTGGCCAATTTCTGAGTTTTTGGAGAGGGGGATTTTGGTCCATAACCAATTTCTAAGTTTCTCGAGGGCAGATGAATTTGGGTGCATGGTCAATTTCTGAGTTTTTGGAGAGGAGGGGGATTTCGGCGCATGATCAATTTCTAAGTTTCTGGAAGGAAGATGAATTTGGGTGCATGGTCAATTTCTGAGTTTTTGGAGAGGAGGAGGATTTGGTACATAACCGATTTCTAAGTTTCTGGAAGGGAAATGAATTTGGGTGCATGGTCAATTTCTGAGTTTTTGGAGAGGAGGGGGATTTTGGCACATGATCAATTTCTAAGTTTCTGGAAGGGAGATGAATTTGGGTGCGTGGTCAATTTCTGAGTTTTTGGAGAGGAGGGGGATTTGGTACATAACCGATTTCTAAGTTTCTGGAAGGGAGATGAATTTGGGTGCATGGTCAATTTCTAAGTTTTTGGAGAAGAGGGGGATTTTAGTGCATGGCCAGTTTTCCAGTTTTGGGAGGGGAGATGAATTTGGATACATGGTCAATTTCTGAGTGTTTGGAGAGGAGGGGGATTTGGTCCATAACCAATTTCTAAGTTTCTCGAGGGCTGATGAATTTGGGTGCATGGTCAATTTCTGAGTTTTTGGAGAGGAGGAGGATTTGGTACATAACCGATTTCTAAGTTTCTGGAAGGGAAATGAATTTGGGTGCATGGTCAATTTCTGAGTTTTTGGAGAGGAGGGGGATTTTGGCACATGATCAATTTCTAAGTTTCTGGAAGGGAGATGAATTTGGGTGCGTGGTCAATTTCTGAGTTTTTGGAGAGGAGGGGGATTTGGTACATAACCGATTTCTAAGTTTCTGGAAGGGAGATGAATTTGGGTGCATGGTCAATTTCTGAGTTTTTGGAGAGGAGGGGGATTTTGGCGCATGATCAATTTCTAAGTTTCTGGAAGGGAGATGAATTTGGGTGCATGGTCAATTTCTGAGTTTTTGGGGAGGAGGGGGATTTTGGCACATGATCAATTTCTAAGTTTCTGGAAGGGAGGTGAATTTGGGTGCAAGGTCAATTTCTGAGTTTTTCAAAAGGAGGGGGATTTTGGTGCAAAACTAATTTCGAAAGCGATTTTGAAAATTCGTTTGGAACATTTCTTACTAATTGACACTCACTTACTATAAGCATTATATCACGTGATATCAGAGTCAACGCATAAACGTCGACTTAGTAAAGAGCGGTGTGCTCCAGAAACTAAGGGCAGAAACAAGGTTGTATATGAGTCAAACTTAAAACAAACAAAAACTATTAGGAATCACTAAATGAAACCTAAAACAAACCTGCAACAAACAACCAACACGAACTAATAAAGAACAGAAATTACAACATATAAAAGTGAAGCTACGCGCCCCAAAACGCTTTTAAAGCGTTAATAATTTCTGTCTGATAAAAAAAAAATTACCCGTTTAAAAAATATTTTTGCTTTAATTGCTCTTAGAGTACTAGTTGTTTTTCTCATGAAAACGACTTGTATTTCAAACAGTGTGTTTTGCTGTTATAGCATCACCAAGAACAAGTAAAAAATCTTGAAAGAGCCCCCCATCCTGTATTCCGGTAAGCTTTTGATCAATATTTCGGCTGAACTAAACTATAGTTTCATCAAACTATGAGCGTCAAATCAAACAATAATGAAAATATATTTATAAGCATAATACAAATTATAAATAAAATTACACAAAAATATTGACTATAATAAATTATAAAAATAATTCTTATAATTGTAATAATAATTTATTTCGCACCTTAAATAATTCTTAAGTCATAGACAGAATAACAGAAAGTAGTACGAAGAGATAGAGAGAAGAAAAGAGTAAAACAGAGGAGTAATAGAGAGATTCCATACCTGTCCATGAGTATCGCCAATAGACTGACCAGGAGTAAAAATAAATGCCAATCCAAAGTCAGCAATACATGCCGTTAAATCTGATTTCAAAAGTACATTCTTTGACTTAAAATCCCTATAAAAAAAAAAAAATTATTCAAAGCACATCGATAAACAACATAAGAATACGAAATATACAGATAAGATAAGAAATACAAAATGATTAAATGAAAAAAGGATACTAGTGTACAAGCTTTATTTAATCTATGTAATTATTTCAACATTTGGGCTTCACTCCAGCTAATCCCATGAGATATATTGTTTTTCGTGTTTCCTTGTTTTTCTTTGAGAAGAGGGAAGATTTTAAAAAGAACTTTTTATTTATTAAAACGATTCTTAGGGATCTGCTTTGAATTGCCCCTATTCTGTCTGACACTTGACACTTCCTTCAAAATGAAGTGTCAAATGGAATGGAGGAAACCACCCTTATTAGAAATATAGCTTATCGGTAATACTGGCGAGGGTTTTCAACAAAACATTAGCAAATAATTATTTTTCTTTCTTCAATGTTGTTTTTTAAAACCTAATGCGTCATTGGCGCTTTACTGAAAATGGGTTATATTTCAAATATTTTCCTTTGTACTTATTACAACATTGAAATAAAACATAAAAATTACAGTAACATTAAATTTTGAACGAGCTTTCAGCAATTAATATTATTATATGTCAAATATTCAGTTTAATTGTATTAGTTCTTACCAAGATTATTCAAGACAAATATAGCTTCAGTACAAAAAGCAGTTAGGATACTGCCCCCTTTCCTAACGGTAAAAGTCTACAGCCCACTACGTCAACCCTTCCCTACGTCAACCCGCAGTGTTTTTCTTCGTGATACTCCACGTATTGTACCTCTGTATAGTGTGGGTTAGAAATAAATAATAATAATAATTGGTGCTTCACTGAAAACGAATCATATTACAAATATTTTCTTTTCCAGTTTTTGCAGCATTGAAAACTAAATTACAGTGAAATAAAATCTTGAACTGATGATCTTTCAACAATTCACAGCATTATATATCAAACATTCAGTTTGTTTTTTTATTTGTACTTTTCAAGATTGTTCAAAACGCATATAGTTTCCAGTAAAGCGCCAATGACGCGCTAGGTTTTAGACTTTTACAGTGAGAACCCAAACTCTTGTTTGTGGAGATTTTTGTTCATTTCAAGCTTTGATTTGCACATTCAATTTAAGTTTCACTCATTTATATTAGTACCTATTATATGTTTGTTTGCTATGATTGTTTATTTAATTTCTGTTCGTTTTGGGTTTCATATATGCTTCAATAGCAAAATATTTTTTTCGTTTTAAGCTTGATCCGCATATATAACTTAAGCTTTACTTGTTTTAAGATTTATTTATTTATTTATATTAGTACCTGTTTTATTCGTATTTCTGGTTATTTTGGGTTTGAGTTATTGTAGGTTTCTATTTCTTCTGTTATGAAGTTTAATATGGCCTTTAATTTTCTTTAAAAAACTTATATATATGTATATTTTGTCCCTTGCGTAATTATAAGTCTATTATAATTATATTTACTTGTAGGTTGTCTAGGAGTATTGGTTCTTTCCCAATTGTAAGGCTTAGCATCAAATTTCTAGCGGGACTTCGGACTCTGGAACTGGATTGGACTCAGAACTGACCTGGGTATTTTGAGTTATGTCACATTATTTATGACTTAGAATACAACAAGGATATTTTCATATAGCCACTGAAATTTCATTCCGTCCTTCATCAAAAATAAACTCAACAACGTACAATACAACGTACAAATAAGCAAAGTAACCAGTTTTTCTGTAGTACCTAAGATACATTTTGTGGCACAAAATGCCTCTGGGAGGGGGGAGCTTGAGACCCTTAGCCTTCCCAGCGTTCATTAGGATTTGCCAAAATCAACAATTCAACAAACGACATAGAACAAGGGGGGGATCATGCCAAACACTAAGGGGGGAGGGTTTTTAAGACATAGTACCGATCCTTTCTTTTTTACTCCTGAGTACACACTAAATCCTTACGGCCCTCCTTCATCTAACGTGAGTCATATTTTAAAAGAAGTAAGCTCTTTTTCCACAGAGGGAATCAGAAAGACGATTAGCAAGGCCTATGCTACCTTTGAATTACTCTTATTTATCAGCAGTAAAAAATTATATTATGTTTTGTTGAAGCCAATGATCCACGAAATTACAAGGCTCTAAACATCTCCTAAATCCTTACGACCTTCCTTCATGCAATGTAAGAATGTTTGCAACCTTTACCTCCGTGTCTAAACACCTCCTTAATCCTTACGGCCTTCCTTCATGTAATGTAAGAATGTTTGTAACCTTTACCTCCGTGTCTAGACATCTCCTAAATCCTTACGGCCTTCCTTCATGTAATGTAATTTATAATAAGACAGAATGAATAGGAATGTTTGCAACCTTTACCTCCGTGTCTAAACATCTCCTAAATCCTTACGGCCTTCCTTCATGTAATGTAATTTATAATAAGACAGAATGAATAGGAATGTTTGCAACCTTTACCTCCGTGTCTAAACACCTCCTAAATCCTTACGGCCTTCCTTCATGTAATGCAATTTAAATAGGAGAGAATGAATAGGAATGTTTGCAACCTTTACCTCCGTGTCTAAACATCTCCTTAATCCTTACGGCCTTCCTTCATGTAATGTAAGAATGTTTGTAACCTTTACCTCCGTGTCTAGACATCACCTAAATCCTTACGGCCTTCCTTCATGTAATGTAATTTATAATAAGACAGAATGAATAAGAATGTTTGCAACCTTTACCTCCGTGTCTAAGCATCTCCTAAATTCTTACGGCCTTCCTTCATGTAATGTAAGAATGTTTGCAACCTTTACCTCCGTGTCTAGACATCTCCTAAATCCTTACGGCCTTCCTTCATGTAATATAATTTATAATAAGACAGAATGAATAAGAATGTTTGCAACCTTTACCTCCGTGTCTAAACATCTCCTAAATTCTTGCGGCCTTCCTTCATGTAATGTAAGAATGTTTGCAACCTTTACCTCCGAGTCTAGACATCTCCTAAATCCTTACGGCCTTCCTTCATGTAATGTAATTTATAATAAGACAGAATGAATAGGAATGTTTGCAACATTTACCTCCGTGTCTAAACATCTCCTAAATCCTTATGGCCTTCCTTCATGTAATGTAAGAATGTTTGTAACCTTTACCTCCGTGTCTAGACATCTCCTAAATCCTTACGGCCTTCCTTCATGTAATGTAATTTATAATAAGACAGAATGAATAAGAATGTTTGCAACCTTTACCTCCGTGTCTAAACATCTCCTAAATTCTTACGGCCTTCCTTCATGTAATGTAAGAATGTTTGCAACCTTTACCTCCGTGTCTACACATCTCCTAAATCCTTACGGCCTTCCTTCATGTAATGTAATTTGTAATAAGACAGAATGAATAGGAATGTTTGCAACCTTTACCTCCGTGTCTAAACATCTCCTAAATCCTTATGGCCTTCCTTCATGTAATGTAAGAATGTTTGCAACCTTTACCTCAGTGTCTAGACATCTCCTTAATACTTACGGCCTTCCTTCATGTAATGTAATTTATAATAAGACAGAATGAATAGGAATGTTTGCAACCTTTACCTCCGTGTCTAAACATTTCCTAAATCCTTACGGCCTTCCTTCATGTCATGTAAGGATGTTTGCAACCTTTACCTCCGTGACTAAACATCTCCTAAATGCTTACGGCCTTCCTTCATGTAATGTAATTTATAATAAGACAGAATGAATAGGAATGTTTGCAACCTTTACCTCCGTGTCTAAACACCTCCTAAATCCTTACGGCCTTCCTTCACGTAATGTAATTTATAATAAGAGAGAATGAATAGGAATGTTTGCAACCTTTACCTCCGTGTCTAAACATCTCCTTAATCCTTACGGCCTTCCTTCATGTAATGTAAGAATGTTTGTAACCTTTACCTCCGTGTCTAGAAATCTCCTAAATCCTTACGGCCTCCCTTCATGTAATGTAATTTATAATAAGACAGAATGAATAAGAATGTTTGCAACCTTTACCTCCGTGTCTAAACATCTCCTAAATTCTTACGGCCTTCCTTCATGTAATGTAAGAATGTTTGCAACCTTTACCTCCGTGTCTAGACATCTCCTAAATCCTTACGGCCTTCCTTCATGTGATATAATTTATAATAAGACAGAATGAATAAGAATGTTTGCAACCTTTACCTCCGTGTCTAAACATCTCCTAAATTCTTACGGCCTTCCTTCATGTAATGTAAGAATGTTTGCAACCTTTACCTCCGTGTCTAGACATCTCCTAAATCCTTACGGCCTTCCTTCATGTAATGTAATTTATAATAAGACAGAATGAATAGGAATAGTTGCAACCTTTACCTCCGTGTCTAAACATCCCCTAAATCCTTATGGCCTTCCTTCATGTAATGTAAGAATGTTTGTAACGTTTACCTCCGTGTCTAAACATCTCCTAAATCCTTACGGCCTTCCTTCATGTAATGTAATTATAATAAGACAGAATGAATAAGAATGTTTGCAACCTTTACCTCCGTGTCTAAACATCTCCTAAATTCTTACGGCCTTCCTTCATGTAATGTAAGAATGTTTGCAACCTTTACCTCCGTGTCTAGACATCTCCTTAATACTTACGGCCTTCTTTCATGTAATGTAATTTATAATAAGACAGAATGAATAGGAATGTTTGCAACCTTTACCTCCGTGTCTAGACATTTCCTAAATCCTTATGGCCTTCCTTCATATAATGTAAGGATGTTTGCAACCTTTACCTCCGTGTCTAAACATCTCCTAAATCCTTACGGCCTTCCTTCATGTAATGTAATTTATAATAAGATAGAATGAATAGGAATGTTTGCAACCTTTACCTCCGTGTCTAAACATCTCCTAAATCCTTACGGCCTTCCTTCATGTAATGTAAGAATGTTTGCAACCTTTACCTCCGTGTCTAGACATCTCCTAAATCCTTACGGCCTTCCTTCATGTAATGTAATTTATAATAAGACAGAATGAATAAGAATGTTTGCAACCTTTACCTCCGTGTCTAAACATCTCCTAAATCCTTACGGCCTTCCTTCATGTAATGTAATTTATAATAAGACAGAAGGAATAGGAATGTTTGCAACCTTTACGTCCGTGTTTGAACATCTCCTAAATCCTTACGGCCTTCCTTTATGTAATGTAAGAATGTTTGTAACCTTTACCTCCATGTCTAAGCATAACCTAAATCTTTACGGCCTTCCTTCATGTAATGTAATTTATAATAAGACAGAATGAATAGGAATGTTTGCAACCTTTACGTCCGTGTCTAAACATCTCCTAAATCCTTACGGCCTTCCTTTATATAATGTAAGAATGTTTGCAATCTTTACCTCCGTGTCTAAACATCTCCTAAATCCTTACGACCTTCCTTCATGTAATGTAATTTATAATAAGACAGAATGAATAGGAATGTTTGCAACCTTTACCTCCATGTCTAAGCATCACCTAAATCTTTACGGCCTTCCTTCATGTAATGTAATTTACAATAAAAGAGAATGAATAGGAATGTTTGCAATCTTTACCTCCGTGTCTAAACATCTCCTAAATCCTTACGGCCTTCCTTCATGTAATGTAAGAATGTTTGCAACCTTTACCTCCGAGTCTAGACATCTCCTAAATCCTTACGGCCTTCCTTCATGTAATGTAATTTATAATAAGACAGAATGAATAGGAATGTTTGCAACCTTTACGTCCGTGTTTAAACATCTCCTAAATCCTTACGGCCTTCCTTTATGTAATGTAAGAATGTTTGTAACCTTTACCTCTATGTCTAAGCATCACCTAAATCTTTACGGCCTTCCTTCATGTAATGTAATTTACAATAAAAGAGAATGAATAGGAATGTTTGCAACCTTTACCTCCGTGTCTAAACATCTCCTAAATCCTTACGGCCTTCCTTTATGTAATGTAAGAATGTTTGCAATCTTTACCTCCGTGTCTAAACATCTCCTATATCCTTACGGCCTTCCTTCATGTAATGTAATTTATAATAAGACAGAATGAATAGGAATGTTTGCAACCTTTACCTCCATGTCTAAGCATCACCTAAATCTTTACGGCCTTCCTTCATGTAATGTAACTTACAATAAAAGAGAATGAATAGGAATGTTTGCAATCTTTACCTCCGTGTCTAAACATCTTCTAAATCCTTACGACCTTCCATCATGTAATGCAATTCTTATGTATCAAGAACTGAACTCCTTTTGTCTTAGAGGAATATCAAAGGGCAATTAGCTTGGCCTAAGCTAACCCTGAATTACCTCTTATTTGTTTGTGGGACAGACTTTAGGGTACCACAGACACCCATTACCCCTTTATTAAACGATCTTTTTATTTGAAAAAATAGCTAATATAATAAAAAATAGCTAATATCACCTTTATTTAATATCACCATTGATTTTTGAATCAACTTGGTCAAAGTGATGAAAAACTTGAGAGCCTAATTAGAGTAAAGCCAAGACAGATAGTCTATGTGAGAGGGAAAGCTAGCATAACATTTTCAGAATTGCATAAAAATGATTATTTTCAATTCTTAATGATATTCTACTATCCTAGGGCAGAACTAAGACAGATAGTCATACAGTAAAGATAATTTGAATCAATATTGGTTAGTGATGAAAGACTTCAGAGCCTAATTAGAGTAAAGCCAAGAAAAATAGCCTCTGTGAGGGGCAAAGCTTTCATAACTTTTCTATATTTGTATAAAAATGATTATTTTCACTTCTTGATGATAGTCTATCATCCAAGGGCAGAACTAAGGCAGATAGTCATACAGTAAGGGTAATTTGAGTAAACTTGGTCAAGTGATGAAAGACTTGAGATCCAAATTAGAGCATAGCCAAGATAGATAGTCTCTGTGAGAGGGATTGCTGGCATAACTTTTTCAGAGATGTGTAAAAATGACTACTTTCACGTCTTGGTGATAGTCTATCATCCTAGGGAGATCGAATTACTGCAGAGAATTGCAGCAGAACCAAATATGCATATTCTGTCAACAGGAAATCCAAATCATCGGTTTTAACAAAGATATTTTATCAAACACTTGGGTGTCATGTAATATAAGGCCTTTGATCAAAAGTCACAAGTTATATTGGTGTTTGCTGAAAGCTGTGCCAAGGAGTGGTAGGGCAAAAGGTGGAAGGGGAAACATATTGACCTTCATTGCTTCTTGGCAAAAATAATTTTTTCTTACAAATACGTACGCGAAGGGAGGATCTCAGTATCTTTTTATATCATGACCCTAATTTTGTTGTATTATTAATTTACAATTTGTAATCCAATTGTTTCAGGCGGTTAGGTAAAAATATACATATTGATATAATTTAGCTAGAAAGAGAGTGAACACATCACTAGATGCCTTTTTGTGCTCTTTCCAAATTCAATAGTCGCTTCTGGGGCAAATTAGGTTTTCATCCCTTAAAGGGGCTAAAAACAGCCCAAAGTAACAAAAAGTTTAAAAATGTATTTCTAAAATACTGCCTAGTGAAAAAAAATGCCATTTGTAGCTGACTCAGGAACGGTAATTATTATTTTCATTAGTCTTAACAGTAAAATGTTACTTTGAAAACAAATATGCAGAATTTTTTAAAAGTGCCTCAAACCTCTCAGCAAACACACAGGAAAAAAAAAAAAAAAAAGAGCACCACTGGAAACACCATTTTTTAACACCCTATATATATAGCCCCCATCTTGAACAACGGATACTTATAGCCCCCATCTTGAACAACGACAGTTCAAGGGTTCTATGGGCAGCACTGATACGTCCTTTTCTTTTTTTCTTCTTTTTTTTCTTTGTTGCTAACAGGGCAGTGAAACATCAAACAGAGAAGTTTAAGACCTCGTTTAAAAGCTAATTTTTTATGCCTAATTAATTTTTAACTAATTTTGTAACTTTAAAACATAGTCTAAAAACTCAAGATAAGGTAATAAAGTTATTTTTTGGGGCCCCATTAAGGGCTTAAAATAGAATTTGCCCCAAAAGCGATTATTGAATTTGGAAAGAGCATAAAAAAGCATTAAGTTATTTGCTTACTTTCTTCCATGCTGAATTATATGAACATGCATATATTTACCATTTTTGAGCTTGCAACCCCTTCTCCAAAAAAGAATTGCGTATGTAATTGCTCTCTCCAATGAAATGTTTCAAATCAACGTTTTTGATATGAAATTCGGCAAAAAGGTCACGGGAAATAAATCATAGGTTGCTTTGCATTAAGACAAGTTATGTGAATCGATCCCAAATATCAGCACTTATTTTCTTAATTTAATAAGCGACTCTTCAAAAAAAAAAAAAAAAAAAAAAAAAAAAAAAAAAAAAAAAAAAAAAAAAAAAAAAACCTGTGAGCCACAGCTGGTTTAACAGAGCCATCTTTGGCATGAATCTCCTCATGCAAATGCGCAAGACCTCCTGCCATACTTTCTGCTATTCGGCAAGCTTCGGGCCAGGTTACAGTGTGAGACTAAAAAAAAATCGTTGATTAGAAATTTATAGATAAGCTTTTTTGTCAATTAGTTTATTGATAATGACTTACTTGACTTGAAGCTCTTGCTCGGCAACGTCACCAGCGTAGAGGGAACCAGACGTCAGCGCCGTTAGTCGTCCCCAGAGTGGCCTGTTTTGGGCGATGGTAGGAGCTTCGTTGGGGTCGATGCACCACGCAGTGAGTGGATTGCGGATGATATCCACCCATCTCGTATGTAGTCTACCTCTGGGGCGTTTCCAGCCGTTTTGCAGTTGGCTGAAAGTCGAATAAAAGTCGGACAGGTGTTTGAGTCGGTAGGTTAAGTAAATGTCCGTGCCAACGTAACGAGCGGGACTCAAGCTGTTCAGACAGGTGTGGTAATTTAAAGGACCGGAGGATGTCCATTTTACGAACCCTGTCGAGCCAACTAACGTGTTCGATTTTGCGGAGGTGTTTTGTCTGGACAGCATCTATCTTCATCATCTGTGACTGAGTCAAAGACAAAATCTCTGAGGAGTACAACACAACACTTGCTACCAAGGCAGAGTATATACGAGCTTTCGAAAGACGGCTGATCTGGGATTTGTCGAATATTGCCCTCATAAGACGAACAAAAAGGCGTTCGTTCGCCTTTGCCACCCTTGCTGATATCTCTGCATCTATACTTGCATTTAAGCAGACAATTGAACCAAAGCAGGTGAACTGTTTGACTATTTCAACATTTTGGTCACATACTTCTATAGATGTAAGGGGGCTGTATGGTGTCTTGTCCACAGGCAATATTTTTGTCTTGGTCCAGTTTACATTTAAACCAAGTTTTTCTGCAGTTGATGCTAGCGTTTCCAGGGCAGTTTTGATGTCACCGAGAATTTCTCATACCAATGCAACATCGTCGGTGAAGTCAACATCCGACAGAACTCTTCCAGCAAATTCGATCCCGTAAGGATACACCAGTAGTGTTTTGCTGAGAACATGGTCCATGACACAGTTGAAGAGTTCAGGAGCAACAGCGCAGCCTTGCCGAACACCATTTTTAATTTGAAAACGTTAAGAGAGCTGGCCATTTACAATGACAGCACTTTCGGTCTTATAGTAAAATTCTTTTAAACAGATTGACAATCTTCTTAGGTACACGAGCAGATTGAAGGATCTGCTCTGAAGGATCACGAGCAGCCACAGCGACTGTCTGTCGACAGCGTCGAAAGCGGATCAAAAATCGACAAAGGCAATAAATGCCTTCCTTTTATATTCTAGAGTTTTCTCTATCAGCTGTCTAAATGTATGGATTTGCTCAGTAGTAGACCGACCCGCTGCTAATAAACTAATTTTACTTAGGAGTACGCTTAACCAAACATAGAATTACTATATTGAGACCACATAAGATTTGCTTGCACTCCACTTGGATTTCTTTATTTAGACTTAAGTTCACCTAATTAAGGTTTAAAGTTAAGTTTTAAATCTTTTTAAATTATTCTTTATTAAATAGTTCCTCCGTTCTCAAAATATATTTAGTCTAAAAAAAATTTTTAACCTCAATTTGTATCATAAATTTCAGGGGCTTGGACGTTTTTTATTCATTGTTGTCACCCCTGTTCCAAGAATATTTGACGAGGTTTCGTCGACACCCGGTGCGCCGTTTTTGGCACTAGAGAATAAAGGTTCTAAGTAAGTGTCCCTTCTGTGCGTGGGTGTTTTTGTTCTTTTTTTAATGATTCACTTTTTAATGTGTGTCAATAGCGTAAAAGATCATTGGTTTACAAAAACGTTTGTTTTCTGAACTTTTGGTTTCAAATATTATCGCACTACATGTAATGTAAATTGTGCAAAAGACATTAATGTATAGTAAATGCTGATTGAACGAACTTCTTGTTTCTTTAAATACATTTTTTTACATACTGCGGAATTACCATGGTACGTATATAAACCGTGTACGTATATATACCTGTTTATATATAAAAGAGGTATAAACCACAGTATATAAATTATAGGCAGTATGATCTTTCCCTATCTCACCCATTATAAAAACCCAGACCGAGGTTGCACCTCTCCAGAGAGGTGCAAGCGACATTAGATCTTTTCACGGGTAGACAAGTCAGGTTTCTCTTAAACACGAAACTTGGCTTCAACGTTGGAATACTAAATTTTGAAGAAACTAATTTTAAATTAATTTATTCCAATACATATATGAAAATCGGTAATTAGTAGTGCAATGTTGTTATTAGATGTTTTTAGGAATTAAAAGTAGGTTTCGAAGTTTCAAGTTGGTTTCAAAGGCATTTCGAGAAAGTTTCTGCCAAAATACATTTAAGGGTAATCGGACCGCTGATGGCAGATCAAATGAGAGGAGCTGTTTGTACGCGCTAATGCAAGAATAAGTGGGAGGAGCTGTTTGTTCGCACCGAGAATGAAGAGCCAGAAATTATCTGCGGTAAATTTACTGCTATATCTTTATACTGTGGTATAAACATTGTAAAACGCTGCTGATCTGTAGTACAATGCTCCTTACTCGTACTAATTTTCAAAACTTTTTCCGAAATAAGTTTTTCAAAGAAGAGTAAAGAACCAAATTGAAAGGGACTTAAAAATTTGTGTTTACTTTTTTTTTCAGTCCTCATAGAAGAGCATGCTCTGCGTTTTTTTTTTTTTTTTTTTTATGCCAGCTTGTCCTTTTCACACGTTAGATTCTAACGTGTAACGTTAGAACATAGAACATTGTAACGTACTAACGTTGAAAAGATCTAATGTGTACCGTAGAACGCGAAAAATCACCCTCTCCCCGCGCCAAAAATTTTCCCCGAAACACTCCCTTACATGCAAAATTGAGCAGGCCGACGAGATGTGGAAATTGCTACATTTTTGTTTTTCAATTCTTTCATTGACAATGAAATTATCACAAAAACAAAATTTAAAGCATTTACGTTTGCGGTAAAGCCGTATCCAAGAGGGGGATTCGGGATTTGAACCCCCCGAAATATTTGTCCAATTCGTAAAAAAGTTTTCAAAACTTTTTCCGAAATAAGTTTTCAAAGAAGAGTAAAAAAAAAACAAATTGAAAGGGACTTTAAATTTTGTGTTTACTTTTTTTCAGTCCTCATGGAAGAGCATGTTCTGCGTTTTTTTTTTATGCCAGCTTGTCTTTTCCACACGTTAGATTCTAACGTGTAACGTTGGAACGTAGAGCATTGTAACGTACTAACGTTGAAAAGCTCTAACGTGTAACGTAGAACGCAAAAAATCAAGCGTATTTCTCCCGCAAAAAATCACCCATCTCGGAAAGTCACCCTCTCCCACCGCCAAAAATTTTCCGCGAAACACTCTTACATGCAAAATTGAGCAGCCGACGAGATGTGGAAATTGCTACATTTTTGTTTTTCAATTCTTTCATTGACAATGAAATTATCACAAAGACAAAATTTAAAGCATTTACGTTTGCAGTAAAGCCGTATCCAAGTGGAGAGTAAGGATTTGAACCCCCCCCCCGAAATATTTGTTTAAATCATAAAAAACGTAAAAAAAAATGACTATAAACAAATTTTTCATTCGTTTGCATTCTTAAGACAAGTTTTTCTGTGAGCACCCCCCCCCCCCCCCCGAACAAAAATCCTGGATATGTCTATGTTTTGCAGTTATATTCTTAAATTAATGCATTGTCAGAAAAAAAAAAGTTTGTCAAAGTACTAAACGATCTGTGCTAACCTTAAGGTAGTCACAAAGTGATCCAAGCTCATGGAACTCCGTGATAAGTAGATACTCTGCTTGAATGTTGTCTCCTCGCTTTTCAGCTCCTAAAAATGTCAGGATATTCTCGTGCTCCATCAGTGGCAGTTTATACACTTCTCTTTCTGCAAACCATGACTGCTTATCCTAGTCAGAAAAAGCAGAATGAAAAAGCTAGGTTAAAACATACTAAGCAAACTTCGACACCCTTACAAAGTACATTAAGATGTAATTAATGTACTTTTAAGATGTTCATACATCTTAATGCATATTAATGCAATTAAGATGTTCATACCCACCATTCAGATTTTCAGTGGAGCTCTTTGCTGAAATATCTTGAGAGGCTAATAATTCAAAGATATTAATAATAATTAATTATAAAAATAATTAATAGATATTAATCAAGATAATAATAATTAATTATATAAAAATAAACTCCATTAATAATAATTAATCAATTAAAAGCAGTGTCTTAATGTACTTTTAAGATGTTCATACATCTTAATGCATATTAATGTAATTAAGATGTTCATACCCACCATTCAGATTTTCAGTGGAGCTCTTTGCTGAAATATCTTGAGAGGCTAATAATTCAAAGATATTAACAATAATTAATTATAAAAATAGTTAATAGATATTAATCCAGATATAATAATTAATTATATAAAAATAAATTCCATTAATAATAATTAATCAATTAAAAGCAGTGTCTTAATGTACTTTTAAGATTTTCATACATCTTAATGCATATTAATGCAATTAAGATGTTCATACCCACCATTCAGATTTTCAGTGGAGCTCTTTGCTGAAGTATCTTGAGAGGCTAATAATTCAAAGATATTAATAATAATTAATTATAATAATAATTAATAGATATTAATCAAGATAATAAAATAATTAATTAATTATAAGTAAAAATTAAAAATCTCCATTGATAATAATTAATCAATTAAAAGCAGTGTCTTAATGTACTTTTAAGATGTTCATACATCTTAATGCATATTAATGTAATTAAGATGTTCATACCCACCATTCAGATTTTCAGTGGAGCTCTTTGCTGAAATATCTTGAGAGGCTAATAATTCAAAGATATTAATAATAATTAATTATAAAAATAATTAATAGATATTAATCCAGACATAATAATTAATTATATAAAAATAAATTCCATTAATAATAATTAATCAATTAAAAGCAGTGTCTTAATGTACTTTTAAGATGTTCATACATCTTAATGCATATTAATGCAATTAAGATGTTCATACCCACCATTCAGATTTTCAGTGGAGCTCTTTGCTGAAGTATCTTGAGAGGCTAATAATTCAAAGATATTAATCAAGATAATAATAATTAATTATAATAATAATTAATAGATATTAATCAAGATAATAATAATTAATTATATAAAAATAAACTCCATTAATAATAATTAATCAACTAAAAGCAGTGTCTTAATGTACTTTTAAGACGTTCATACATCTTAATGCATATTAATGTAATTAAGATGTTCATACTCACCATTCAGATTTTCAGTGGAGCTCTTTGCTGAAATATCTTGAGAGGCTAATAATTCAAAGATATTAATAATAATTAATTATAAAAATAATTAATAGATATTAATCAAGATATAATAATTAATGATATAATAACAAACTCCATTAATAATAATTAATTAATTAAAAGCAGTGTCTTAATGTACTTTTAAGATGTTCATACATCTTAATGCATATTAATGTAATTAAGATGTTGATACATCTTAATGCATATTAATGTAATTAAGATGTTCATACATCTTAATGCATATTAATGTAATTAAGATGTTCATACTCACCATTCAGATTTTCAGTGGAGCTCTTTGCTGAAATATCTTGAGAGGCTAATAATTCAAAGATATTAATAATAATTAATTATAAAAACAATTAATAGATATTAATCAAGATAATAATAATTAATTTTTATAATAATAAACTCCATTAATAATAATTAATAAAATCACCCCGAGCCAAAAATAGGGGAGAAATTTGTTTAAATAAAGCTTTTTATTCCTTATTCCATTTAAGAATCTTAAAACTAAATATGATTTTGAATGTTAATAAAAACCTGCCCAAAATAAAGAACATATCTCATACTTTCCTTAAAGATTGAGTTACGGTATGAGAAAGGAAAAAGGAAAAGAAAAGATTTTTATTCCTTATTTCATTTAAGTGTCCTATAATTGAGAACAATTTCGACACTAATATCGACCTATCCACAACGAAGAACGTATCATACACTTTTCTACAAACCCAAGTTAGCGTAGGAGGAAGAAAAATAAGAAAAGGACAACATTGTGAAGAACAAAGAAAAACGAGTTAAACTTTAAGCCAGTGAAACAAAATGGAGAGAAAAAGTAAATATTTTGGCAAGTATCTCTTCCAAGCCGACTTCACAGCTAAGAAAAAAAAAATATAAAAGAACAGGCTTCAAAACACTTAATAACACATTCCAACAAATAATTCAAATCAATATAAGAAAACCAAAAAAACTTAAAAGTTCAAATAAAATACAGAATATATAAAACTATAGAAAGACAAAATCATAATAAAATAGCTATATATCTCACAAAATAAGAAATATATAAAATAAAAGAACATATGATTATCAAATATAACAGTTTTTTAGAATGTACCCCCCCCCCCCTTGATGGGGCCAGATATAGCCGAAGACCGTATACGAAAGTGTGTCGATTTTTTTTAAACTGGATTTATTTCGCATTATGAACCGTAGTTTATGAACCGTGTTTATGAAAAGTAGGCACAAAAGACAACAGTAAATCCACAAAACCTACATATTTTTTATAGCCTAGGGCTATATATGATCCGATTACGAGGGAGGAGGCTGGGACAATGTTATGACGGTAACGATTATTATATTTGAAAAGATCACTGAATGAAAGATCTAGTGTTATATTTCTTTTTTATTATTTAATTTATACCCTATAATAAACCTAAAGTGATTCTTCTACTGCTAGTTTGAGCTCCTGTAGCTTTTCTCCAATTGTGGGTGGGTGCGTCCAAATTGCAATTCACTGAATGTTCAAGGGATCTTACACACACTACCGCCAGGAGTGGGATTAGTTTAATCCGTTCCGGAATAAAAAATAGAAACAAATTCATTCCTATAGTTGATTTTGCTACAATGTACAGTGTATGTATTTCAAAGCCTATAAAAAAAGGCTAGGACAAAAGGCTGGGAGCCAACCATAGGCTTGGAGGTGGGGGTCACAAAGAAAAACAACCGCATTTGTAGGCCATTATATTCAGTTTTTCTGAGAGTAAATCTTCCAACTGCTCAATGATGAAAATCCCAACTGATCTTATTTGCAGTCAAACGAGTTGAAAACAGCAAAACGGGGTAGTCGGGTTTATTAACCAGATTAACGAGAAAGCTATGACAAGCAATTTTCTTGCCAAAAAAAAAACACACTTTTCAGAAATATTTTCCCGTAACTCTCTAAGCAATAGAAGCAAATCCGCCAAACTTTACATACTTTATAGAGCTATTTATATGCAAGGAATAAAAATCAAACGTAATTAGTTTATATTTTGTGGATTAACTGACCAAATTCTAGTTCAGCAAAATTGCACAAATTAATCTTTACCTCAAAGTCAACGGGAAGATAATCTTTCAGCACCCCCAAACACAGGTTAGAGAAGTCAAACTCTTCGTCAAAAAAGGGACAATTGCTTGAAAATAGCGTAAAGTAGGATCCTCTATAGTTTAGCCATATAAAAAATTATTGTCATGTTCTCTCTTACCCACAAAACAATGAGCTGATTCGAATATAATTATGTAAAAAAAAAAACAAAGGGGGTTGTATTAAACGGGTAAGTAGGGGAGCTGTTTAGGGATTTAAGGGGAACACAACCCCAAAACAATATTCAGAAAGTCCCTCAAGTCATACTTTTCCTTCGTCATTGTCACTGGTTGAACAGCTTCTACGATTGTAGATCACGTATAAATATTATTTTTTGCAACCAAAGACATTTTTTATTTGTAAAACTATAAATTATTTCTTAATTTTCACAAAAACTAATTCTCCTCTAATTGTCTTTGTTAAGTGGAATTTTACTCCGAAATATTTCATCTGACGCTCGCAAAATGCGACGAGTAATCTGCTAGTGACACTGATATTATCTCGGGCTAAATATAAGGATTTATCAAGAAATCTCATAAAAATTTAGCAGTTCCCCGGTCCCCGCTTTGCATGAGCAGGTTTGTTACTTACTGTTCAGATACTCTTTTGTGTAGCAGCTTCAACTGAGCAATGGTGTCGAGCGCACTATATTTCCAATTTATGGGTAAGTTATATTAAAATTATGGCAAATATCTTAATAAATTAATATTAACTTAGATATTTTAATGGGTATATAAATATTTTGAAATCTTTCTGTCAATATTATTTTTTCTCTACCTTGACACTAGCTAGCTTAATTAATTCTAAACGAGGATACATAGATAGATAAACGTATTTCTATACACAAAAGACACACAATAAATATATATAAGACGTGGAAATCTCCAACAAGACAAATTACAAAGCCCACAAAAACTAAATACAAAGCAAAGAAATACCTGATTTATAGAGAAAATAACTTGAAAAGTATAAAGTTTTCTTTCTTTCTAAGCATTTATCTACACATCGATTATTGTCGTTGGGTTACAACATAGAAGAATGTCACGAAGCTCCACTTAAATCCTATGTAAATATTTTTCCCTTAAATCAGAAAACACCGAGCACTCCCGGAGAAAATGGTCCAAATCTTCATCATCCCCCATACAAAGGGGACAAGCATACCCCCTTTCAGAAAATATTTACTAATAATTTCAGCCCCACTTCCTGCACGATACAGACATAATTCTGCAGGTTGCTCCAAAACTTTATAATTTTATCGGTTCTCTAAACACAATTTAGAGATACATCACAATGTAACATTAATTTTTCAGGTTGTCCCAAAATTTTATAATTTTATCAGTTCTCTAAACAAAATTTAAGGATACAACATAATGCAACATTAATTTTGCTGGTTGTCCCAAAACTTCGTAATTGTATGGGTTCTCTAAACACAACTTAAAGATACAACACAGTAATTACTCGGTTGTCTCAAAAATTTACAATTTTGTCAGTTCCCCAAACTACTACTACTACAAACAACTCACCACACCACCAAGCCGCCTGAGGCCAACACAGCTACGCACGCTCCTCCTCCATCCCAATCTATTCAAAGCCTCCCTCTTTATACCCTCCCAGGAACGTCCATTTCCTTTAAATCTTTCTTTTTTGACATCCTCCCACCCTAGATAAGGAAGACCTGCTTTCCGTTTAGCCCTAAACGGTTGGCCTAAAAGGACAATCTTCGGCAATCTGTCATCCTTCATCCGCAGAACGCGCCCTAGCCACCTCAACCTTTCTTTCATTATAGCCCTTGAAAGCGGGATTGAACCATATTCTTCGTACAGCCTACTGTTTGAAATACGGTCAGTCGGCAGGATACCCAGAACAATCCGTAGGCAATTTCTCTGGAAAACATCTTAGTCCAGTAAATTTACGAAACTCTGGGACAAAATTGCAATATAAAAGATTTTTACACCGTCTTGTAGAGAAAAAATTATGTACGACATATCATAAGTCCCCAAAAACCCCCTTGGCGAAACAGGGTAAAAAAACAGGGGGAAAGGGGGAAAATTAGAAAAATTCAGGGGCAGATTTATTGTGCGCTCAAATTTCATGTCTGCTCTTTTTCTGCGCAGAGAAATCGAAAAAAGAAGGTCATGTTGTTTTATCGCTGGACTTGGTTCGATTTCTCCCTTTAGCGGGGGAGGGAGGAAACAGTATCCTCAAGAGTTATGCGATATGGCTGGGCAAAATGTCGCCCCCAAGGTTTTTTGACTCGATGATTTCAAAAAACATAATATTAGACTCGTATCTTGCTTTTCTGCAGTGTTTTCACCGTAGGGGAAACAATGCATCAGGCCTTCAGAGTACGTGGGCAGATTTACTTCGACTATATAATAGAAACATAAGACAAAATTAAATGTAAAAAAGGAAACAAATCAGGTAACTTCGGTAATCACAGCAAAAGATAATTACGGTTTTTATTGAACTAAAAAGGATAAGATCAAGGATTTGTACTAAACATCGTCTTCTTCATTGTTATCAACAAAAACATCTTTATTGGAACACGCCTTCCCTTGGCAGTCTTTGCAAGGAGGTGTCCAAGGCAATTCATTTTTTTTTTGCACCTACAGCGTGAACTGTCACAGTTGGAACGCGTGCAGCTGCAACGAATCACATTTAGGAGATGAGGCAGAGTAGGTTCGATGTTTGTCATGATTGGACTGAGGCGTCCGTCAAGTAATCTCCAACACCAGTCTTTCGGGTCGAGTTCTGACGCAGTATTACACCATTCCATTACCTGATAGAAGACTCTATAAGAATGAAATTTCACAGACGGTGGAGTTGGTGGAAGTCTCTCTGGGTTCACAAAAATTGGTGTCTTTGAGCTGTTCAGTTTTTCAAGAAAAACCCTGTACCTAGCTTTGTTGAGACCCTCCCCTTTCTTAGCCTTGTAGAAACACAGCAAAATATTTTTACCGTCTTGCTGGACTTCTTCCTTCGTAGAGCGCAGATTAAGGAATACTTCACAGTTATTCCTAAATTCTTCATGGCTTTTCAGGAATGGCAGGACAGCATGCTCTCCTATTCCAAACAAACAGGACGTCGTGTCGCAACCAAGAAAAGCGCGGCCAACAAGAATAGAGTGACCAACCTGTCCCAGCAAACTTTTGATAAAATTGATATGCCAGTATTTAGTTGACAGCGCTCTTGACTTGGTACTGGTTTCGAATTAGAGATCCCTGGCTTCCGGAGGCAGGTGATGGAGGAGAAGGATCAATAAATCAGTGTCGATCCCGACTACTGCGGTTACCCTTTCCTTGGCCGCATTAACACCTGTAAATGCAATCAGAACGCCCGCATCTCTCTCTGCATGAAGGACAGTGAGGCCGGCTTGGACAACCTTCTTACCAATAGCTCGAATAATGTTCTGCTTATTGTTGGGATTCCGTAAGAAGTCCTCCTTCTTCCTTTGCAACTTCATACTCAGTGTAAAATCGACGGTCGGACACGGGATACCTTTCGCTCGTCTAACCTAGGTGACATCTTTGGTAGACGGACCTGAAGTGTAACCATCAAAGACGATGGAAGTGTTTGAATACTTCTGTGTCGAGAATGAAACGTAACTTGCAAATCTGTTCGAAAGAGTTTCCTGTTTTTCATGGAATATGCTGGAGCAGCCATCCGCCATCGATCACGTATTTTTCCGGCTCTTTTGATAGGACGTTCACAGGTTCTGCCTTTGCTAATTTCCAAATAGCTTTCGCTAGCTCCGCTTTATCTGGCTGTCACGGCAGGCTTGACGATTCGAAAAGGGCGGTAGGGTAGCTTGAGAGTTTCTTCCATATCCCCTCCGGCTGTAGTTGCCGCTGCTGCAAGACGTTGGAACAGAAGACTTGCGTCAATTTGTATGTCTTCATCGTCAGCTTCGGAAATGTTGCCTTAATAGGCCATCGTAATCGCTTTGCTTTTGCGCTTGAAGATGTAGTGATCGGCATCGACGTCGTCCATTGACTTCAGAATTTCTTTTCCTATCGCCTTTGCTGCATCCGTGTTGACATCCCTTGCTGCTGTCATACCATTCGATACATTGCGCAATTGAGTGCAGTTGTCGTACGGACAGGACTGCGCAAAAGGAGCTACAAAAGCCTTTAAGTCCTTTCTATCCGAGCTGGTCTTGCGGAAACGTGCTGGTCACATGACACGTACTCAACGCCGGTGAGACTGCATAAGTTCATTTATTTCAGCTCGCACTGGCATTGACATTGTCCAGATCAACCTTTGCGTCTCACTCATTCCATTTCCCCTCGTGAGTCCCATGCTTGTTTTCACTGACCTCATCAGTACTTGCTCAATTACTAAGTCGGAGGAGAGCCCAGCCCAAAATCTATCGCTTCTTCAAATGACAAACAGCCCATCCGCGATGTCTTTATACAGCTTCTGGTTACTTTCTTTCAGCTCTTCCATTTGCTGAAGAAATATTTTCACTGATTTCGTATACAGGTTTTGGCCTGCAGCTGCAAAGTAAGGGAGCATCTCAGAGAGATGCTTGAAGATACTGCACCCAGTTTCCAATCCGTTCTGCCCTGATGGCCTTCTTAAGCACCCCAAACATTTCTGGATACTGAAGCCGTATTTTTCAGTCCTGTTGTTCTCCAGCGTGTCTTGAAACTCGATCATTCGTGTTTGGATTCGACACACTACCTCTGCATTGGATACGTCTTCAGGGGTTATTTCCTCATTCAGTAGAGCCATACATATTGCCGAAGCTTCTGCAAAGTCTTGATCCCTCGCACGTATCGAAATCATTCGATTTGCAAATGAGAATGATCTGCCATGCTGAATCTATAAGCTCGTGCGCTCTCATGGCTCTTGAAACAACCTTACCGCTAAAGATATGCTTAATGGTGTTACCGGCATATAGGCATTCGAGCACTTCTTTTATTCTGTTTCCGTCATCAAGTGCCCTATCGCTCCAAGAAAGCTCATACTGCAACGGAGACCACCGATCATTGTAACTGCTGCGTTGAGAGGACTATCAGCAGGCTCAGCATTGATGATGTTCACCGCTTTCATGTGCAAAGGCTGGTCGAAAGTAACAACGGTACCATTCCGTGCTGGCGTGCTTTATCGGAGATAAAACGTAAGGTCGTGTATACACAAGAAAGATCGGAGGGACTATAGTCGATCAAAGACAGAAAAACAATCAACGAAGCGCCTTTGTGTGATCCAGGGAGAATTGCTTGCCTAAATCCACTCCATCTGACCCGTTTCGTGTCATGTATCCAGCTTGCATGCCATAGTAGGTCAATGCCATCGATCTTGTCGTCGAAGGTGATGGTCGGGATGGGTTTGTACACAAGACTGTTCTCCTGTTGGCTTCTGTTGTAGAAGTAGAAAGGCACTTGTCCAACCTGCAGGAGTACTTCAAGGTTTACAACTGCTCTATGAATTATGATCGGAAATTTGGGTAGCCTTGGTGTGGCAGCAGCTAGAACACCCATCCCATGGAAAGTACCTTTTCCATCGATAGTGCAAATGTCGTGGTCGACATTGTCGCCAATGAACTGGATGAAGGTTTTAGAAGTCATCCTTGGATATTCTGTACCATGAATTACTGCGGCAGAACGCTCTAATCGAAGCAATTTAGAATAAGAAGTAGAAAAATCTAGCCTATTCATCTGGTCGATGAGGAAACTTGAACCAGATTGCTTGTGTAGCTGGACTCCAAGGTATACTTGTAAAGGAGCGAGCAAAGATCGGGGACGGCAAGCCTGAATTATTGCTTGGCCGATTGAACCTACCAGTAGGTAGTGAATCTCCAGCAAACAGGAAAAGAGAAGCACCAGGGAATAGGATATTAAATTAACGTCCAAATGGTGTTAGAGGGTTTCAAAACCGAGTTGATAGACCTTTGTCTCCTCTCCAAATTCTGTAGAGCCGTCTGACTATCTTTTCCCTTTAGAGGATATCTTGATTTCCCCCTCTTTTTCCCTTGTAACTGGAAAACGGGGGAAAGGCTATGACAGAGCAATCAAACTAACATATTCATTCTTCTCGCACTGGGAAACCCCAGAAAACAAGTCTTGTAGACTGCTGTAAAGGATCTTTATTTACCCTCTCTTTTCCCCCTGAAAGTGGGAAAACGGGGGAACGGGGGTATTACACAGCAATAAAAAACGCATATTCGATCTTCTTGGACCTAAGAGCATCAGGAATGCCATTCTCAACATAAAAAACTACCGGTCGTAGATTTTCGATTTTTCCCCAGGATTTTTCCCTTTCCCCCCGTTTTTCACCCTGTTCTGCCAAGGGGATTCTTGGGGACTTTTGGTATGTTGTACAGAATTTTTTTTCTCTACAAAATGGTGTAAAAATCATTTATATTGCAATCTTGTCTCAGATCGTCGATTTTTTCCGTAGATTTACTGGACTATCTAGTAAATCTTCATCCGCTTTTCGGAGCGCCCATACTTCAGAGCCATATTTGACCACTGTCATCGCCGTACCTTCGAATATTCTAATCTTGATTTGCAGACTTATATTCCTATCCTTCCAAACTTTTTTTTAACTGTGAAAAAAAAAAACACCTTGAGCCTTGGCTATTCTACTTTTAAAATCTTCACTACCCCCACCGTCTTTACTAATAATACTACTAAGGTAAGTGAATCTGCACACCTGGTCAATCTTTTCGTTACCCAACGTCACCTTTTCATCTTCACTTATTCCTAGCCTTAATGACTTAGTCTTCTTAACATTAATTTTCAAACCTATTCTAGCACCCTGAACTCGCAAAACCTCTAAAACTTCATTCATTTTGCTCACACTTTCATCAAGGATGCTTAAATCATCAGCTTAATCTAAGTCCAGGGGAGTTTTTCCTCCCCATTTGATTCTGTGGTCTCCCATTGCCTTTCCTGTGCTCCTTAAAACAAGTCCATCAAAATGATCCATATAAAGGGGGATAGAACACAACCCTGCTTAACTCCTGATTTAATACAAAACCAGCTGCTAACCTCATTTCCTACCTTAACCGCAGCAGTATTATTCTCGTACATAGCACTAATCACTTTAACGTATTTGTCTGGTATACCATACAAGGATAAGACCTTTGCTAAAGCTCTTCTATCAACAGAATCAAACGCTTGCTCATAATCTATAAAACTGAGGACCAAAGGTGTTTGACAACTAAGGTGCTTCTCAATGATTAACCTAAGAGTAAAAATTTGGTCGAAACCAACTCTACCTTTCCTAAACCGCACTGTTCTTCTCTTAAAAATTTGTCTACAGCATCTCTCAGTTTAAAAAGTATCCTATTACTAAATAATTTGCTACCTACAGAGACCAGACTAATACGTCGATAATTACGACACTCACTCTTATCACCTTTCTTATACAGTGGCTTAATTAAGTTGTCCTAAAATCATTAGGTACTTCCCCAATTACATTTGTCTTCTCACAAAAGTTGTTTTCCCAGTTTGAAAAGAAATTATCAGCAGCTACCGTTGCTATCGGAATAATTTAAGTGAGAAACCCTTGAAGTCAATATTTCCGTTTTTCCGCCTAATTTATAATATTCTTCTTCAAGAAAAACCGAATCAATCCTTGGAACAGAAACAAATATTTAATATAAAGTATTGTGTAACGAAAAAAAGTGTTATTGTATACTTTTAATTATTATTATTTCTAGATGAGGTTTTTGAGTGTTATGGAACATTTAATGATTGACAGTCAAGAGCGTTCCGAGAGAATACGAATTAGTACGGTGCATTGTTACACCAAATGTTTCGTTTAAGAAAATCGATACAAAAATTGAAAGGAATCTTTTGAGGAATGGTCTTTTCCAATTTGATCATAAAGTTAACCTAGTGGTGAACTCACTAGGTTGAACTAGGTGAACTAGTCTTTGGGCAAGTTACCAAAAATTTCGCTAAATTCTGCTTTAGCCTGAAAATAGTAGCTGAAAAGCACATTAATGTAATTTTTTTTACACTCCATTCATTTTCTAAATAAGAGCCAAAATACGCCGCCTCTTCAGATTCTATTCTCAATAGTTAATCTAATGTGTTCCTTCAAACGTTAGGGGGTCAGGGGTCAAACCCCCTTGGGGTTCCACAAAGACCTGAAAAAGTAAGGCTTCAATATACTTTTTTGAGCTTCAAACACTACCAGCCTCCCAAAATTAGATGCGAGAGCTCACCACTAGGTTGATACGATTTCGAATTGGATCGAATTGGATACAGCTCATGTTTCTCTAAGGAAATCAGTTATTTTATATTCAACATATACTCTATATTCAAAAGAACATTTAAAACTGTTCTGCTTTTCTAACCCAATTTCTTAGGGCAGACTTACAGATTACACAAAAAATTCTAACTTTTTTTTAGAATCCAATTAGAATCCAAGTAATAAGCAAGGGATGTACCTATGCTTTAAATAAATCTGCTCCACAATAAATCAAAATTAGCTCCCTCATAAGATAGGAGATTAATATTCAAACCCCCCCCTAAAGACTCACTCCAACTTGAAAAATAAAGGCTACTTTTTCAAGCTTCAAACACCACCAACCCCCAAAATCAGTGCAGGAGTTTACAACTAGGTCAACGCAAAAAACAAATTGGATAGAGTTCATGGATACAAAAATCAATTATTCAAAATTGGCTATTATCTGCAGTGGGGATATTCAACAGAACAGTTAAGACTATTACTTCTTCTATTTTTAACAATTTTTTTAGGTCAAAATTTTAAATTAAATAAGAATCCAAATAATAAGCAGGAAATGTGCCTATGTTCTAAATAAATATGTCCGTAACCATTACCTGTGGTGGAAATATTTTAACAGCTACAACTTCCGCCTTTCTCACAGCCTTCCAAACTGCGCCAAAACGTCCTCTTGCTTTGACCTCCATTAAATGAACAGGAATTGTGTTCTGTGTCAGAGATGGACTCTCGTAGCATGTCGTGTCAGAGGTTGGAAGCTAAATTTAACAAAAATATTAAAAATTTTCTAGTTACGTGATAATGTCATAATTTTTCGCATTTCTGATCCCAAATCGGATCGTTTTTTTTTTGTTTTTTTTTTCTCTCTTTTTCTTTGCATAGGACTCGTTGGAGTCTATTTAATTAATTTAGCTTATTTAATTTATCTTATTCATTTAATTCTAACTCTTGTATTCTATATTTCTTATTATAGATTAATTTTCAGCCTTTCAAGCTTAATCACTGTTCAATTTTGTTTTTAAAACCTCGGTTTTGATTTAATTTGTGTTTTCTTATTTCTAAATAATAAAAACAATTCATTTCTTATCCAACAGAATGCATACATTTGATTTCCTCGTTTTGGTCAATTTTTATTTCCCTGTTTCGTTTGTTCTAACATTAATATGCTTAATAACGTTTACGAATCAAGTCAATCCATTCCTGAAGCAATTAGAGGAAGAAAACCGAAACCATCTATCCAATCAGACGAAAAACATTAATCTCACTGTAAAAAATATGATTTATTTAATTTTAGTGTAAATCTTTTCTCAAAAACGGGACTATATTTTTTTTTCTTTTTTTTTTTTTAATTGGTATACTACCATTTTCCGGTGAGAAAAAACGATCTAGATAGGGTCACGACTTTGGGAATATTAGTTTAGGGCCTTAATTAATTTTGGAAAAAAACATTTTTCATTTAAATGATGTTACAAATACCCGGACGTTTAATGCCCTGATGGTTTTATTTTCTACATTGAATAAAATAAAATGGAATTAAGGAAATGAAGAGATATAAGGAAATCAAAAGAAATAAAGAGGTTAAGAAAAAAATATCTTTCTTTTCACCGAGCGAACGTCGGTCTCATGGTTCTGTCACATTAAGAAACAAAACAATTTAACTCGCAGAACAACTAGAGCAATGCAACACATATGAATATATTATAGAAAAAGAAAATATATAAGGAAAAGAAATATTTTACATATTTCTTTTTTCATTGTTTGTAAGGAAGGTTTAAAAAA
Organism: Artemia sinica; assembly: GCA_027921565.1. NCBI lineage: Eukaryota > Metazoa > Arthropoda > Branchiopoda > Anostraca > Artemiidae > Artemia > Artemia sinica. Next base: position 795,950 of record CM051264.1, on the reverse strand, counting down.
AGCGGCTATATACCTCAGTATAATTAATACGGAAATATTCAATTACCCTTTGTGTGATATACCCACCCCTTTTATTAAATGTTAATGTTTGACCGAGTTAAGTTCGGTGACTGTTAATTTTTATTTAAAACCTAAATTTGTATTTAATTTGTGTTTTTTCCAATTTCTAGACAAGGGAAAAATTCGTTTCTTTATCCAAATTTTTTCTCATTATCAGAATCAAGCTTTAAATAACGTTTCGAACCACAATCAGTCTTTTCTCGAAGCAAGGGAGCAAGAAAAATCAGAGAAAAGCGGAAAAAATCCATCCTATAAGATGAAAAGAAAACTAAAGCAAGGGAGCATAAAATATAAGAGAAAAGGAGAAAAAGAAAACTAAAGCAAGGGAGCAAAAAAATCAGAGAAAAGGAGGAAAAAACTAAAAAAAAGTCCATCCCATTAAATGAAAACAAAACTAAAGCGAGGGAACAAGAAAAATCAGAGAAAGGGAAAAAGCATAAAAAAATCCATCCCATTAAATGAAAAGTAAACTAAAGCAAAAAGCAAGAAGAATCAGAGAAAGGGATTAAACAATAAAAAATCAATCCCATTAAAGAAAACAAAACTAAAGCAAGGGAGCAAGAAAAATCAGAGAAAAGGAAAAAATCCATCCAATTAAATGAAAAGAAAACCAAAGCAAGGGAGCAAGAAAAATCAGAGAAAAGGAAAAAGTCCCATTAAATGAAAAGAAAACTAAAGCAAGGGAGCAAGAAAAATCAGAGAAAAGGAAAACAAAACAAGAAAAATATTATTTGTGTCATTAAGCTCAGTGTAGGAAGCAACATTAAGACCATAATGACATTCTACAACCAAAGCTAACGAAATAATTCTTGATATATACTCGAAATCACTTAGACATGCCATTTTACACAATTCCTTTAAGGTTTTGAAAACAGACTATAAAATAGTTTTATTCGTACGGAAATATTCAATTACCGCTTTAACGTTTTCTAATTGCCATAATGAATATGATTAATTGGATACAATTTATTGATTGCCGATCTTTCGTTTGTTTTTAATGTAGAAAAAACAGTAAGAAATAGAAATGCTAGTCTAAAACCGAGTTCAGCGTAAGATGCTGCATCAAAACCAAAATGAAACGGAAAAATCAGAGCTAAAATAATAAGACATTTTTATTAAATAGGTAATGTAATACGCAATAAGTAATTTCCTTACTTAATAAGCACAAGATTTAAAAGTGAAAAACTATTTAATTAAAAAGATAAGAATAACTGACTAATTTTTATTAAATATTTTGTTAAAATATTTAATCTAATTAAAAGAAAATTAGGGTTTTAAAAACGAATAGGCCTACATTTTTTTTACCGACTCTTTTCTAAATAATAAAGATTGTGGAAAAGCAAAATGCTAATTTAAAAAAGTCAACATTACCTCATTGAATCGAGATAATTTCTTTTTCCTATACATCCAGTAGCCAATGGCAACAGAAAAGGTAAGAACAATCAAAATGGCCAAAGTATAAATTAATGCATTGATTACAGCAATGGAAGGATTGTGTCGAACTGGAATTACTGAGAAGAAAAATAAGTCAACTGGAGTCATGTACACAAACATACTTGTAGATCATAAATCTACACAAATGTACCTGAGGGGGGAGGATTTAGCACCGTAAATGAATCTGAAGACAACCGTCCTGGAAAAATTAGAAACACAGTATTCGAAAAATGCATTTTTTCTGTATTTTGAACCCAACCATTAAGAAAAACTTTAAATCTTAACCTAAAGCAGCACTGTAAAATTTTTTAGATTTGAGGAAAGTTTTGCCACGGAAGATTTGGGCAGCAAAGCACTGCATATATGACAAACATGATACAGCTGCGTTACATACCTCGTTTGTGACAACTTCTGCGATATTTATTTAAGAGATTTGACTAGTACGAAAACCTTATTCAATACTTATTTAGGAAATGAATAAGTATATTTCCATATAATACTTAAATAATACTTAGTAATATACATAAATAATATATAGGCCTATAATTATTTTTTTTAATATATAAATAATACTTAAATAAGTATATTTTCAAGCCACATCAATAAAACGCTACAAAGAAAACACAAGATATTAAAATTCTATCCACTCCCCCTTATTTTTACCAACGTATAGCTTACTGATAAACTGAATATAAAACCGTAAAACAACCTAAAACACCTTTAAAGAAGACTTATTAGGAAAAACAGATGATTCGTATTCAGTTGCTTTTTATTGTTTTCTAAGTCTCGGGTTTTGTTGTTTTTTTTTTTTTTTAATGAATGTATAGTCAGAATCATTTTTCTAAAGTGTAAGGTTTAAACCCGAAAATTGCAAATTATTTGTAAAAGGGTGCCCAGAAGATCATTAAAAAAGAATCTTAAACAAAAAGATCATTAGAATCAGGCACGTAAGCAGAAATCTGTTTCGGGGGGGGGGGGGGGCAAATCCTTCAAATCCCTTATTCTGTGAGAAGTATAAAAAAAATTATGGGAAAATAAAAAAATTCACATAAATTAATGACTACAAGAGAATAGGCAACAAAAGCTGATCGATCAAATCAATTTTTAACTTTCTTTTTAATTCTCAGCTTCATAGAAACATTGCTCAATACGCGTCAATAACACAAAATAAGGCTACAAAGTACTCGCAGCAATTTAAATCTTCTATTCTTTTTTCGCAACTGTTCTCTAAAATTCCAAAGCTATTAGTCTTAATTAGTTTTAGTCTTTAATCTTAATTAGTCTTAACTTTTAGTCTTAAGCATTAACTTTTAGTCTAAGCATTAGCTTAGTCTTAACTTTTCCATTTTAGATTGATCAATAAAAGAGGGCGAACGAACAGACGCAAAACCTTATATAGAACCTTTATTCGTTAAAACAGTAACAAACAATAGATTTGTAAAAAAAAAGGAAAAATTAACTACAATATTGAGATTTTTTTGGAGGAAGGAGGGAGGTTAAAACATCTTCTTCGCTGAACATTTGCCTAGACGACAGTAGGTCAAATTGAGCTTGGTTTTACTGAATAACAGTAAAAAAAAATCTCAATCATAGGCAGCGCAATAGTGCTGCCTAAGCAAAGAACGATGTTGGCACAATGTATTATATATTTTTTTTTTCATACCACGGCACTTCGTATCGAAGGAGTTGTTGCAGAAACTTCGAAAAGGATTCATTCGATTGAAAATTGGAGTGGCTTGTGCCCTTTTTAATAGTCGAAAGTGATTGGAGGCCAACTAGCATCCCCCCCCCCACGACCAACATTTCCCCAAACACATCCAAACAAAATTTTGAGATAGCCATTTTGTTCAGCGTAGTTGATTTCCAGATAGAAAATATGTTTTTGAGGAGGTCACTCCCCCACAACCCTCAGGGCGAGGGTTTTAAGTTATGCCCCGGGGGATATAAGAATATCATTGAATATACCCCAGGGGGATATAATATAAGAATACCCCAGGGGGATATAATAAAATACATTGTGCCGATGTTGGCACAATGTATTATTTATTTTTTTTCCTTTAGAGCAGGGCACTTCGTATCGAAGAAGTTGTCGTAGAAACTTCGAAAAGGGCTCATTCGATTGAAAATAGAAAGGGCTGATGCCCCTATTAAGAGTCAAAAGTGATTGGAAGGCAACTAACACCCCTTCCACGCCCACCATTTTCTAAAACACATCCAATCAAAATTTTGAGATAGCCATTTTGTTCACCGTAGTTGATTTCCAGATAGAAATTATGTTTTTGACGAGGACACTCCCCCACAGCCCTCAGGGCAAGGGTTGTAAGCTATGCCCTGGAGGCATATAAAGTTTTTATTTAAATCTTTGTCGTAGAAACTGGAAAAAGGCCTCATTCGATTGAAAATTCAAAGGGCTAGTGCCCTTTTTAATAGTCAAAAGTGATTTGAGGGCAACTGAACCCCCCTCTCACGCCCACCTTTTCCCCAAACACATCCAATCAAAAATTATAGATAGCCATTTTATCCAACGTAGTTGAAAGTTTTGGAAATTAGGTCTTTAAGGATGACAACCCCTCCCCCTCACAGCCCTCAGGGCAAGGGTTGTAAGTTATGCCCTGGGGGCATATAAAGTTTTTATTGAAAGCGTTGTCGTAGAAACTTCAAAAGGGCTCATTCAATTGTAAATTGAAAGGGATAGTTCCTTTTTCAATAGTTGAAAGTGATTGGAGAGCGACTAACGCCCCTCACACGCCCACCATTTTCCCAAACACATCCAATCAAAATTTTGAGATATTCATATTGTTCAACGTAGTTGAAAGTTCTGGAAACTAGGTCTTCTAGGATGATAACCAACTCAGAGCCCCCAGTGCAAGGGTTGTAAGTTATGCCCTGGGGGCATACAAGGTTTATATAGAAAGTTGTTGTAAAAATTTCAAAAGGGCCCATTTGATTGGAAATTGAAATTGCCCTTTTTAATAGTCAAAAGTGAGTGGAGAGTAATTAACCCCCTCTCACGCCCACCATTTCCCCAAAAACATTCAATCAAAGTTTAGATATAGCCATTTTGTTCAACGTAGTTGAAAGTTCTGGAAATTATGTATTTAAGGATGACAAACCCCTCAGAGCCCCCAGGGCAAAAGCTATAAGTTATGCCCTGGGGGCATATAAGGTTTTTTATAGATAGAGTTGTCGTAAAACTTCAAAAAGGGCTCATTCAATTGGAAATTGAGAGGGCTAGTGTCCTTTTTAATAGTCAAAAGTGACTGGAGGGTAACTAACCCCCCTCTCACGCCCACCATTCCTCCAAACACATCCAATCAAAATTTTCACACAGCCATTTTGTTCAAGGTAGTAGAAAGTTCTGGAAATTAGGTCTTTGAGAATGACTACCTCCCCCCAGCCCTCAGGGCAAGGGTTGTAAGTTATGCCCTGGGGGCATATAAGGTTTTTTTTTAAAGTGTTGGCGTAGAAACTTCAAAAGGGGTCATTTGATTGGAAATTGAAAGGGCTAGCGCCATTTTTTAATATTTGCAAGTGACTGGAGAGCGACTAACGCCCCTCTCGCGCCCACCCTTTCCCCAAACACATCCAATCAAAATTTTGAGATAGCCATTTTTTTAACGTAGTTGAAAGTCCTGGAAACTAGGTCTTAGAGGATGACAACCACCCTAACAGCCCTTAGGGTAAGGGTTGTAATTTATGCCCTGGGAGCATATAATGTGTTTATAGAAAGCGTTGTCGTTTCAAAAAGGGCTCATTCGATTGGAAATCAAAAGGCCTAGTGCCATTTTTAACAGTCGAAAGTGATTGGAAGGCTTGACATTTTTGTAGTACAGATCGATGTGGGTATAATGTATTATTTTTTTTGTTGTTGTTTAGACCAGGGCACTTCGTATCGAAGGACACTGTGTTAATGGTAATTCCCAATCAGACATCTCAGCAGTATCCCAAGAACAACTGAGGGTATTACGAGTTGTTCAAACTTTCGGGGCTACTTCTGCTCTTAAAATTTAACCAAATCAAAACAGCGTAAGTGTATCCAAGCTATCAAAGAATGAATGTACAAATGAATGTACATTGTCAGTTTAAAATACATATGCTAATATTTAGTAATCAAAATGTTAATGTTATTTGATTTATTAAAGTTATAAAAGTAAAAGCATTTATATTTTTTTCAGTTAAGTGCAAATTTTGTTCTGGCCTTGGGAAGGCATAGGGGTTTCGAGCCCAACTTATGTTAATTTCTGCTCGTTTTGAGTTTGACTCGGTTATTTATTGTAATTTCCGTTTGTTTTGGGTTTCATTTACTTATCCATGCTGATTTGTGGTAGTTTCACGCTTGGTAGATTATTTGATTTTATTTTTGCTCATTTTTTGTTTAATGGAGTTCTTTGCTTTTCTTTGAAAAATTTATTTTGTGGATAAAGTTTTTTTTTTTTAATTAATCACGCTATAGAATTGCTTGCTGAAGTAGTTTCGCTGCACGTCTTAAAGACGTGGATTTTCGCTCTAAATGTATCTGCGCGATCCTAGAGTGACAGAACTTACTTACCACTTTCTAAGTTCGAAGGCTTGCTGACTAACGTTTGATTGGGATTTATTGAAAATTCTGAATTGCAGTTATTTTCAAGGCAGCAACAATAGTAAGTTTTGATTGTACTATTTTTTGAACTTCTCAAGTCTCCAAGGCAAGAAGAATTTCCACAATCCCGATGACCATATGCACAACCCTAGAACATAAATCATAATTGTTTTATAATAACTGATAGGGATTGGACAATACAATTCACAGCAGAGTATGAAAACTCCGATTCTACTCGAATGTATGTCTTTTTTCAAAAAGCTCTCAAATCAAGGCTGCCCCGCCCCCCCCCCCCTCGATCCTACAAACAGCTAAAACTCAAAATGTGAAGCCTATTCTCGCAAAACCGGCTTTTTAAAAGTACAACAGTTCTGCTCTTGTTTTATGATTTACCAAAACCACAACTCCACCTCCCCCTTCAATCATACGTCTGCTTCTATTTTCATTTCTTTTTCTTCCTACTAGAATTTGATCAACCCCTCAGAATGTCACTACATTTACGCATAAAGATTATGCTGCAGTTTGATCCATTAAAAACTGGTAGGACCTATCTTCAACCAAAACAATAACGGTCGAATAGCCTTTCCAAATTCCTTCCAGATGTGTAATGCTCGTATGGGTAATCCAAAATACTCTTAGGACCTAAGTTCAACCAAAAGAATGATTGCTCGATAGCAAAATGCTAGTAGGACCTATATTCAACCCAAAAAATGATGGCTCAATAGTCTTTTCCAATCAAAATGCTCGTAGGATTTAAGTTCAACCAAAACAATGATTGACCTAGAACCCGTAATAGAACCAGCAGGACCCATGTTCGATCAAAACAATGATGGTCAATAGCTTTCCCAAATACAATTCCAAATGCATCAGTACTAGCAGCAGTCACAAGCAGCTGGTGGAAGTCGACATTACTCTTTACGGTGAGTAACACCTGACAGGAGACCTTAGTCAAGGCTGTGGTGTAAAAATACCTCTTTTTGAAAAACTAAGTTTTAATTCTTAAATTTCACATAATATGTCCTTCAATGAGGAAAACCATATGAGCGGCTACTATTATTCTTCAATTATAGAAAGAGACAATACGAACCTGTCACATCAAAGTATTCATTTTAACAAAAAATAAGAAAGAAAAGAAAGAAGGATTTATTGAAAAAAAAACATATAAACAAAAAATTATTGCTGCCTCCCCTAAAAAGCAAAGCTTGTCCGTGGGGGAAGTAGAAAAAAAAATCCTTAAAACAAAGAACACTTGGCCACCGACACCACTAATACCATCACACTAAACAATAAATACAAAATAATATCATATATTATACTTCCTTTGGGAACATCATATCAACAAAAACTCCACAATAAATAAATCAATCAATCAGTCAAAACTCATATTCAGCAAAAAGCAGTTCCTTAATGATTTTTCTAAAAATATTGGGGTCACCAATAGTCTTAATATCACTATTCAAACTATTCCATTTCCGCGTACCTCTATAAAAAACAGAAAACATGAACGGGAAGATATACCTCTAAGTACACAGAAGTCCGCGCTACCCCTTGTATCATGAGAATGAACAGTAGACCTAATGGCCAATAAATCACCAAAACAACGAGGCTGAACATCCTGCTGCAGTCCAAAAATAAACCACAAAACATAGAATTCACGAAGGCCTGCAGCCGGCAAAATTTTTAAAGTTGGGTAAATTTCTCGAACAGACATACGTGGAGATATACCGGCTAAAATTCTTACTGCATGATTTTGTAGAACTCTTATTGGTTTTAGGGTAGAAGAAAAAGTAGAGAGCCAAATACTCGAACAATAAAGTATATACGGGTGTATTAAAGAAAAATAAAGATGGCGAAGGACAGACTTGGGAAAACAATGTTGGAGTTTCTTCATTATACCGAGATTTCTTGCCAGAATTTTGCTAGTTAAAGTAACATGTTCCTTAAAAGATAAGAGTTTCATCTATTACAATCCTAAGGTATTTAAAAGACGCAGTCCGTTTTATAACGCCATTGGGCATATCTAATTGCTGGATCCATGGGTAAAAGTTTGATGATCGTGAGAAAATAACAAAGTTAGACTTAGCCAAGTTAATCCTTAATTTATTTACCCTCAGCCATGCTATAATTCTATTAACTGATTCCTTCATGGAAATCTGCAGCAGCTCCGCTGTCTTAGCTGTGCTAATGGCTGTTGTGTCATCGGCAAAAAGTGAAACTGTTTCATTAGTCGGGTTTACCGTTAGTTCATTTATTCTATAGCAAAAATTATTTAGACAATTTGGTAAATCATTAATAAATATCAAGAATAATATAGGACCGAGAACTGATCCTTGCGGAACACCTATTTCAATACGCTTTTTTTTCGGAAGAAGAATCATTTAGTTGGACATACTGATAACGATTACTTAAAAAACTTCTTAAAAAATTTAATGATTTACCCCTCAAACCATACACCTCACACTTCTTAAGTAGAAGTTCATGATCCACAGTGTCGAAAGCTTTCATCAGATCTAAAAATATAGCACCTATTTTAAAACCTTTATCTAATACATCATTAATAATAGTTGTCAAATAAATCATCGCCTGTTCCGTTGTCCTTTTTCTACGGAACCCAAATTGTGTCTCTACCAGTAACTTATGATCCTCCAAAAAAATTTTTTTAATTTCATCAACTGTTAGAAGTCTAAGGTGAAGAGACACATCAATGGGGTCCCTCAGTAAGGACTCGGACGTTGGATCACCACTATCAGGTACAACTGACATAGCTAAATTCAGACCAATATTCGAAAAATAACTCTGAAATTCATTGCATATGTCCTTTTCAGAATTCAAAGTCTTTCCCATTACACTAACTAATTCATCAGGTACACTATTTATTTTTAATCCAATCACTTCTTTTATTAGTCCCCAGGTTTTCTTAGGGCATCCTTCGACCTCCTTAAACTTTTTCTCAAAATATTTCTTTTTTTCATTTCTTAAAATTGTATTCAACCTATTTCGATAAATTTTATATAATTGCTTATTTTCTTGTGTCGGGTTAATTATTTGAGCTCTAAACAATTTATCTCTTACATTTATTTGCTTCAAAATCACAGGACTGATCCAAGGTTTTTTACTTGAGTGCTTTCTATTAAACGGTTTCAATATGACTACTTGACTTATCAAACTCTGCAACTTTTCATAAAATAAAACAAACTTTAAATTTGCGTCCTGAACTTCGCCTAGAACATCGTACCAATCCACCTTTTCTATACCATTTTTAAGTTTTACCATCGCACTTTTACTGATCACTGGAATCCTTGATTTTTTGCCTTTAACCACCTTCGTGACAGTTCTAAAGCTAGCTGAAACTCCAAAGTGGTCAGATACATCGTTGATAAGGACCCTGGGAAGACTCAAGGGTACATTATAAAGGATGTTATCCAGAAGCTTAGCTGATGTTCCCGTAATTCTTGTAGGGATATTTATACAAGGATGAAACCCATCAGATAAACTTCTATTAACGAATTCAGTGCTAGCAGATGACTGATCTATAAGGTCAATATTAAAATCCCCCATAATAAAACATGGCATAGAGTTAATCGGAAGTTTCATTAATTGTTCTTCAAATAGGTCCATAAAGTCTTGGAGCAGGCTCTGTGGGGGTCTATATACTACAACAATACAAAAGTTCAAATTCTCTCTAGTTGTATGTAGAACAAAACACTCGCAAACTTTCTCTCTATATATTGTAAGATCTTCTCTTATTGAAACCTTATAATCAGCCTGAATGTAAGCTGCTAGGCCTCCATGTTGGTAATACTCTCGATTCCTTACATATAAATTATAACCAGGGATATGTAGTAATTGCAAGTTATTATCATTTAACCACGTTTCAGTTAAAGCGATCACCTGAAAGACATTAGTATTTATTAATTCCGATAAAAAATTATGCGCAGAATTTAATCCCTGGCAATTCAAATGAAAAATGTTAAGGCCAAAATGGCTCCTATCACAATACAAGGGTAGTGCCCCTTCTTTAAAAATATACCTTGATGGTTCATTTGTGAAAATCTCGGTAGCATTAATATCTAAATTTCTATTTATCCTTTCATTGACCTGGCTGGAAAAATCAACCCTTCGACTTTCAAGTTGCAGGACATTGCTGTTCCCAGGAGGTAAAACAATATCTCTAGCCATCATCAATAAAAGTTAATGTATGTGACGGTAGAGGGTGGCGGTGGCGAAAAAAATCATTATCTACTAAACATATATCTAGACCTAGATAAATACAAAAAAAATAACAAAATATATTCCGTCAAAGCGGACATACAATTTAAAAAAACACATTATTGCAAGTTTCATGGCACAAAGCAAAACCATTCAAAAAGACATCAGCCCACTACCACCCACTCAAAATAATTTCACATTAACAAACATTTTAAATTATTTACTCAAAAATAAAAATTATCAGTAACCGAAACATTTCAAATTCATCACAATCAACTTTTCCATATCTATTTGATTAAACCAAGCGAAAAAGAAAAGATAATTAATCAATAAGTAAACTAAACACATTCAATAAAACACTCATTTTTTAGCACCTCTGGAAGCTGTGGAGGGAGGAGGCTTATGTGCTAGTTCTTCAATCCATTCATCACACGTAACTTCACTTTCATACCACCCGGACGTTCAAACTGAAGATATTGTGGAACTGTGTTTGATACCCATGAAATGATACCCATCGTTTTGAGACACAATTTTTTTTCATATAGTTTTTTTCTTGCCTCTCTCACAGAAAATGGGGCATCATCACTCACATAAATGCTTCCCTGGTTTGCTATCTTTCTTCCTTTAAGCTTCTTCCCATTTTTAAGGATTTCAATCTTGTTTCCACCGTTTTTTACATTAACCTTAAAATATTTCTTATCCTTTTTTATTGCAACAACTGAAAAATGGGGTATCACTGGTAAACTTAGTCCATCCGTACATATCTCGGTAAACATACGTTTGGCTTGATCTTCATCCTCACAGACTGCATTCCATACAACCACCTTGTTTTCGTTAGGCTGATATTCTGCAGCCATAAGCCTATCAGACATGCACAGGGTCATTTCTTTAAAATATTTAACTTCTGACTGCAGGTTAAAATTATCATTTTTCAACAAAGAAATGTCATTTTCTACACCATTTGTACAAGACTTAATCCCGGAGAATTCAGACCTTAAGGCTATTTGCTCTGATTCAATTGCTTTTATTCTATTTTCTACTACAATGAATCGTTGTTCAATTGATTGGACTGAGCTACGAGTTTCACGCATAATGTCCATCATCTTTGCAAAGTCCTCTGATAGGGTCATTAATGAAACCTGAGTTGTCACTGGCTTCCATATATCCGGATTTCCTGACGTATTTGGGGTGCTTGTAGCAATATCCTCGCTAGAATCAATATCTTGACGACTCCTTTTATTTTTTGTCTTGCCCATCTTAACTTAGTAATAGCTAAAATTGACTTACTGGCAAAAGAAGAAACCACCATTCCTAAATCAGTCCTTTTTCCCCACTGTACTATTGCTTTAATCTCATATCACGAATAGTTTGAGCCTTAAATCACTTTGGAGGAATAATAGCTAATGATTTCCGTTGTTGAGTTTTATTTAGGGAAAGGCTTGTATTTTCAGATTGTCTTTTATCAAATTGTACAAAGTTTTCATTATATCACAGCATGCAGATAATTTAGCAATGATCCATCGTCATTCATTTCATTACGTGATTCATAGAGTGGGCGATAGCAAGCAATACGGTCTTAACCGGTTGAGCTATGAATCATGACTGACCCTCGTCAAGCAAAAAAAAAATGAGTAGTTCACTTTTAACAGTCTCCAAATAGACAGAACTAGACGTATTACTCTAGTTACAGCGATAAATTATAGCTATATAAGCCTTTGGTAAAAGTACATGTACCGGGTTTTATTACTATCTAACTATCCGATATTTCAGGGACTTGCACTTTCAAATGGGCCTGGTGTAAAATTTGGAGAATTTTGGAGGTCCAGTATGTGAAAATTTAGGGGGACAAGTTAATTTCCATTCTTTTTTAAATCTATGAGTGTAACAAGTTTTACTGCCTAGAATTTTGCTCCTTAAAAACTCGATTTTTACTGCGGTTTTGAGTTTTTCAATTACAACTTTAGATACCTATAAAAAAAATTAATGATCTAAAAGATTATTGAAACTTTTAAAGAATGTATTAGAGATAAATTGGAGAAATAAAATTCCCACTTAGCAAAAGTAAAAACATCCAAAGTTAGATGCAAATACAAAAGTAAATGCTGTTAATCTTTAACTACTCGGATATAACTGAAGTATTTCATTAGCTTTCCGGATTTGGGATCCCATGTTAAAGTTTCGAATCAGAATTAATTTCCCCTTTTCACGCACATGAGTCTTAATTTTAAAGTTTCTAAAAATTCTTTTTCGGTGCAGGTTCTTTCTTCTTCTTCAGTTAGAAATTATGGGCTTTTCAGTGAAACTATTTAGCCCTCTTCCTTTTCTGTGTTTATAAGGGGTGTGTTGAACATTTAAATGTTACTGCTATTTATAGGTCTTATAGTTGCTCCTTAGGTTCTAGGAACCCAAGTCAATAATACGAGTTCAATACTCTTTGTGCAGGTTTGGTCACCCAGGCTTTTAAATGATGGTGGTAGTTTTGGTGTTTGAAACACTTTATCAGTTTATTTTGAAGGGTAAACTATGCAGGCGTTAGCACATTACATTCGAATAGGCAATGGTTAGGTGTTTCATTTCTGATATTGCAGGATCTGCAATATGGGGATGAGGGAGTTATATCTGCAGCATTTGGAATTTTATAAGAGAAAGCCTGCAGGTTAAGGCCATTTTAGCCTGCACATATTCTATGGTAAATTTTGGAGCAGAAATTTATTGGAGAATGGTGATAAACTTGGTTAGGACGACCAGTTCTATTTTCATCTTCTTCTTCTTCATTTTACAATTAGGGATGAGACGGTATCAAAACATTTTTGATTCTGATACCGATTCCACATCACAGTCCCGGTTTCCGACACGATTCGAGTTCTTAGCCAAATTGGGTATGCAATAATATCAAAATATTTTTATCTCCACTTATTGGAGAGCCTGACAAAATATCCCTTCTACCAAAGTATTATTTTGGGTTGTTTCGAGTATGATCGCTCCTTGATTTTTTTTTTTTTTTTTTTTTTTTTACGGAATGCGTGCTTTTTTTTGGTGATACATATTAGGCAACAATTTGATTCCCCTTTTCTATCCAGTTCAATACTTACATGCTTAGAGACATTAAAAAGACTATCAGTCCTCTCTCCAAGCAAATATAGGTGATAATACTGAAACCCACCCATTATCTATGATGGAACTAAAGCAAGGAAGAACGGGGAGGAAACAGAAATCATAGATAGGAAGATAAAGAGGAAGATAGGGAGGGGGGCTATGCATGAGAAACAGAGTGAGAGAAAAAAAGAGAAATAAGCGAAGACTGAGAAGCAGGAGAAAACGATAGCAGATTGAGAAAATGCAACCAAGAGATATTAAAAACATTACAATTGACCAAAAAAAATATCGGGAGAAAAAACTACAGAGGGACTTGAAGAAAAGTATCACAAAATAATTTAGAAAATATTGACTGGGATGGAATTTCAACGTGAAATAGAAGACATTATTGTAAAACTGGAATTCTTATGGTGAAGATGGATCGGGAGGTAGGTGTCCTTGCCCCCTTTGTCGGGAGTATGGGGATGACCTTGAACATTTTCTGAGTAATTACCAAAGTTTGGATAATTTAAGGAATAGTTTTTCTTAGGGGGGGGGGGGGTGCATCACGGCTCCAAGGTATCTTTGGAACCTCTTCTAGGGAGCTAATTATTGCGGTGGAAAGTTTTATAGAGCGGTTTTAGAGGCACAGAAGTTATAATTTCAAATTTTTGAGTGCTATTGTTTGATTTGTTCAATTTTTTATATATTTTTTCTGTCTTTTTTTGTGTATATGGCCACTGCCATTTAAATACGTGTATATATATGCATTAAAAACTGCTGAGGCTAGCGTTTCAATGACTGGAAAAAGCTAGCTTAATAGAAACCATGTTATAGCAGCTGAAGTTGGGCTTGGAATCCAAAGAATAGATTAGGTTCGTCGTTATGCAATGTTTTTCAACCAACAGTTTATGGTAAAAACAGCATAATAAATAAGGGGGCTCAAATCCCTTTACATATTGTTGTAAAAATTGTGACGCGTATCAAAGCAGCGCGCTGTGAAACATCAGCACTAGAAAGCAGTTTGCTTTGGAACGCTTTTGTAAAAAAAAGAAGATGATAAGTTAAGAATACATAAACAAAGGCTACTAATAACCAGAAATAGTTAACAAAAACTCGACAGTATCAAGTGTAAATGTTTTTAGCAGTTTTTCAAAACGTCAAACACGTTCAAGACAAGTATAGTACTGAGAGATCTAAATTTGCTCCGAGTGGTACTGGGATGCTCAAAAGGATCTAATTGATAAATTTACTCCTATCCAATTAATAGAAAGAAACCTGAAATTTCATTTAGTCGAAAATTATCTAATTTAGCGTCTATTTAATAAGATAAAGTTATTTGTATGTTTTGTTACTCTGGGTGAATGTGGGCCTCTCGGCTATCTTCTAGTATTAATTTATATTTAATAATATTAATATTTTTTTATGAACCCTGGGCTAGCTGCTACTTTCATATTACTTTTGTGCTATCGTCGCGTATATCTTTGTACCGTCGCGTATATCTATATGTACCGTCGCGTATATATATATGTGTCTTTACCGTCGCGTATATCTTTGTACTTCAGTGTTGTTTGTTATTTTATCTTTGTCTAGGCCCAGTTTTTCGAGCATGTCTCAGCATGGGCCTGTGTCAAATATGTACATGTATATGTGAATAATAAAATGATTGAACTTGAACTAGGTATCTTACCCTAGAGACCCTCGAAGGTCAATCTAACAGATTTATAACTATTAGATTGGGAAAACTAGTGAGATTATAATCTCACTAGGTCCCAATCCCGATCGCAGGACCAAAACCCAATCAAGCCTCCGGTGCGTTTTATCTCTGAAGAGCTTATTAAATGTAGCCACAGCCTAATCCATTGTGTGTAGGATGCATTAGCAAAATATTGTGTTTTCAGGAGAACAGGGGCGCAATTTGCTATGGGGCGCCTCCAGACGCCTAGTCCCCCCCAGCTGAAATTTAGTTTTGCAAAAAACTCTTGTCAAAACTAAGATAAGCCTGCGTAATTCAAGTATCTAGAGAAAAAGGCCAGTTTTCTTTAGTATATCTTTGCATTTATGGTAATATATGGATCATTTTTCACTGTCATTTTCACTTGATTTAGGAAAATTGGCTCCAACATTCCCCCCGCCCCTCAGGATTCTGACGAAATTATGCGACAGCAGGGAACGGGAGAATAATACTTCAAAGAAGGTTAATTTTCAGGGACAGACATAGGCTTCTCAAAATCAAATCTTTGAATGCTATTTTTTTTTTTTTTTTTTTTTTTGGCTTAAAGATCCTGATTCAATCGTTACCTTTACATTTTAACGAGCTTATTCCCTAAAATGGATATTTTAGGGAAATTTAGGGATATTCTCGGGAAATCATATTTAGAGAATATGATTACTCAAATTAAAAAAAAAAAACAGGTTTATTGTCAATAAATTTATAAGTTTTTAGAGATTTATGCTAAGTCTGCACTAAAATACGACTAAAACAATCTTCATACTCAAGCACATAACGTTACTGCCCCACCAGAAGGTCGTATGAGACGTTTTTAAACTTCTGAGATGATTGCCAAACAACCGTTGCTCAGCTGTTCTTTAAAGTATAATCAGCAGGGCAGCGTTTGTTCAATAGGCTGATCCTTATACATCGATCCTTCTCATCTACACTGCTTTCCTGATCCTCCATTTGAGGACAGCTTAACAAATTTTTTTTGGCAATTATCCAAAAAGCGTAAAAATATAAAACCTTTTGGCGCGATAGCCACGATAAGAAAGCACCAAAAAATCCGGCATATTTTCTCTACTAGATTAGTGCATTAAAATAAAAAATAAATAAAAATAAAAAACTAACACTAAAATTTTCTCCTTTTTTACATTCTTTGTTGTTTGTTGTATAATTCAGGTTGAGCTGAAACCTATAAATGGTTCAACTGTGGCCATTTTTAGAATTTATTTATGTGCAGATTTACTGAAAAGCTGAACAAAATTGCTAATGACGATGACACATAATAATAATGAAAATGACGTAGACAATTTCGGAGACCACGCTGCCTTTCCATGACGATAAATAAAAGTTCAAATAGGGATAAAATCCTTTTAATCGACAGTGTCTCGCAAACAGTGATAGCTGATGACGGTCTCTGCACATGTGACCGAAATATCTGGTATTTTTGTTAATTTCTATCACAGTTTGTGAAACAATGTCGATTAAAAGGATTTCATCCCTATTTAAACTTTTATTTATAATAATGAAAATCGTAATGAAAATGCTAATGATATTCGCAATTCAATAAATATCAATAAAAAAATAAACAATGAAAAAGAGTGTAATATAAGTATCACTTCATGCAGCAATGACAGGATTCTGAAGCCTAAAAACGGCTAAGAAGACCAAGTTCCTAACTTCCCCAATACAGTTGACACAAAATCCCCTCCCCCTTTTACGCAAATAAAAAAGCCTACAAAAGCTCTTTTTCGTGTTTTGACTACTTTAAAGGAACTAACAAGCGAAATAAGGTATCCTTAACACATTTCAAAACACTTTGCCTAAGAATACCCATTTTATTTTATTTTTTTTATTTTTTTTTTATTAAAATATTGGCATTTGGACATTTTCCAAGCTGCTTTTTAAGATTTATTCAACCTCTTTTCAAATCGTATTCCTTTTCAGGTTATTTACCTACAAATTGTTTTACCCATCATTTGAAAAATCCAGCATTTTTCTCTGTTAGAACGATTAGCGCATTAAAATAAAACACTAGCAATAAAATTTATTTCTAATTTTCTTTGTTGTTAGTTTTGTAACTCAGGTTAAGTGGATCTACTGAATAGTTCAACTGAGGTTTTCAGATTTAGAAACAGGTGAGTAAAATTATAACAAGGAATTAGACACTTGCCTTTAATGAAACTTCAACTTGTCCATTACCAGGGTTGACTTTCCAAGCAACATAGCATGATGCACCATTATTTTCACCAGTGCAAAATTCTTTATGGCTACATTTTTTAGCCTCAGGGGAACAATTCCCCGGGCCATAATATTCGCACTCAGTTACAATACCTAAAAATGAAAAGCCTTATAAATCTAGGCTCAATTTGTTTATTTATACGTAAAAAAAATAATAGATCTTCTTCAAATTATAATAAATCTGCCATAAAGAATATACCACAATTAAATAAATTAACATTTAATTAAATGAACAAAAATTATAAATTAAATACTCAGAATTCCCCTGACCATATATTTTCATCTGTACAGAATTTTTATGGCTACATTTTTCAGCCTCAGTAGAACAATTCCCTGGGCCACAATATTCACACTTAGTAACAATACCTAAAAATGAAAAGCCTTATAAATCCTGGCTCAATTTGTTTATTTATACGTAATAAAAATAATAAGATATTCTTCAAATTATAATAAATCTGCCATAAAGAATATACCACAATTAAATAAATTAACATTTAGTTAAATAAATAAAAATTATAAATTAAATACTCAGAGTTCCACTGGCCATACATTTTCACATGTACAGAATTTTTTATGGCTACATTTTTCATCCTCACGAGAACAATTCCCTGGGCCACAATATTCACACTTAGTTGCAATACTTAAAAACAAAGAATCATATAAACTTAGGCTCAATTTTAATCATTTACAAGCAACATAAAAAATAAAATTTTTGAAGCCATGAATATATTTCATGTACTATAATAGTATAAATTTACATTGAATTAAATAAAATAAAATGATAAATTAACTACTCAAAATTCCTTATGGCTACATATTTTAGCCTTAAACTAAAGGCTTATTTTAACCTTAAACTTAAACTTAAATTGAATATGCAAATCAAGCTTGAAACGAACAAAAATCACCACAAGCAAGAGTTTGGGTATGAACTCCTTCTCTCACTGTAAAAGTCTAAAACCTACTGCGTCATTGGCGCTTTACTGAAAACTATATGCGTCTTGAACAGTCTTGGAAAGTATAAACAACATCAAATTGAATATATGATGTATAATGATATTAATTGTTGAAAGATCCATCAGTTCAAGAATTTATTTCACTGTAATTGTATTTTTATTTTCAATGCTGTAAGAACTAGAAAAGAAAATATTTGTAATATAATCCGTTTTCAGTTAAGCGCCAATGACGCAGTAGGTTTTTGGTTTTTATTTACAGTTAGGAAAGGAGGCAGTATCCAAACACTTGTTTGTAGGGAAACTATATTCGTCTTTAACAACTTTAAAAAGAGCTAATAAATTAAATTGAATATTTGATGTATAATGATATTAATTGCTGAAAGCTCATCAGTTCAAAATGTTACTATAATTTTTATGTTTATTTTCAATATTAGGTACAAAAAAAAAATATTTGTCATAAAATTGGTTTTCAGTAAAGTGCTAATGACGCAGTAGGTTTTTGACTTTTACAGTGAGAGAAGGAGGTCATACCCAAACTCTTGTTTGTGGTGATTTTTCTTCGTTTAAAGCTTGATTTGCATATTCAATTTAAGTTTCACTCGTTTTAAGATTTATTTATTAATTTACATTAATATCTATTGTATGTTTGTTTGCATTGATTGTTTATTTAATTTCTGTTCGTTTTAAGTTTCATTTATACTTCAATAGAAAAATATTTTTTTTCGTTTTAAGCTTGATCAGCTTGATCTTCAATCTAAGCATCACTCGCTTTAAGATCTATTTATTCATTTACATTATTACTTGTTGTATGTTTTTGCGATGATTTTTTATTTAATTTCTGTTCGTTTTGGGTTTCATTTATTCTTTAATAGTAATTTCTGGTCGTTTTGAGTTTGAATTTTAAAAGGTATTTGTATCTGCTGAGCTTAAGTTTAAAATGGCCTTTACTTTTCTTTGCAAAACTTATTTTTCGGAACGTTTTTTTTTTAACTAATACCTAAAACGAAGGGCCGTTTCACGCTAATTCGCGCTGGGACTTATTGTGAATTTAATATGGTATTGTTCATTTTTGTTTCGTTAGTTTTATATGGAGATTTAACTGTTGTGTTTTTGTGACCCGTACGTTAATAAAAAAACAAAAAAACATAAACTCAGGCTTAATTTTTTTTTCTCTCTTACAAGCAACAAAAAAACGTCGTTTTCCTTACATAATAATATATTTGCTATAATCAGTATGCAAAAATATAGTAGAATTACATTTAAATAAATAAATGATATGTTAAATTAACGATTCAGAGTGTCCTTCCTTGCTCATAGCTGAATTTTCCCAACTTTCACTGGTCTAATTTGCACTTGTCATTCGGGAAAAGCAGTATTCATAATCCCACTTGTATATACAGAATCATGAAAAATGTTTTATCTTCGGCTTATAAAACTGGCATTAAAAATAACCACAAGCAGCCTTTTAGGAACAACCTTTTTTCAACACAAGAGACCAAGTATTCAAAACAAAAAAACTGAGACATTTTTTTTGGGAAATTGCGGAAAACTTTTGAATAGATCTTACACTGCAATCTTCTTCTCCGCCCCTTGAACTTCAACTAGTGCTTCTAACGAATCACTGCGGGCGTTCCTCTTCCACCCAATCTATTCAAACTTCACTCTTTATTCACTCCCATGACTCCTATGTTACTCCATGTCAAAAAAAAATTTAAAAAATTTGGGAAACTGCGGAAAATTCTTGGATAGACCTTAGAAGGGAATCTTTTTCTCCACCCGTTTAACTTCAACTACTGCTACTAACAAATCGCCACGGGCGCTTCTCCTCCACCCCAATTTAGTCGAACTTCACTTTATTCACTCCCATGAAGTTTGAATTTCCTTTAGATCCTTCCTTATGACCTCCTCCCACCTTCTTTGGGGGAGGATCGGCTTTTCAGGATTACACCATATTTTTCCAACATCTGGTTGTTTGACATACCAGTCAAAAAAACAAACTAGACCAAATTTTGGTAAAAAGGTTTTGTAAAGTTTTCCTTTTCACCAAAAAAGTTTTGGTAAGCTTTTGGTAAAAAGGAAAATCCTTGGATAGATATTAGGACGGAGTCTTCTTATCCAAACCCTCCAAAGAACAATAAAAACAGACAAAAAATAAAAAAAAAGGAAATTACAAAGAAAAGTGTTACAATTAAGACCACAGAATATCACATCTATAAATATAACTGTGATTATTTTGAAAATCGAACAAAGGTAATATATTAGGGAAATATATTTGACAAATGAAATCAATCTCTAATAGGGTGAGTCCTTGGAATGAATCTTTGGGGGCGGGGGTTCATTCCTATCCCGCTTGTGCGCTCATACACATCTTTCTCAATAAAAATGAAAGTATACAGTGTTTGCGAAACCATGCCCTTAATTACTTTTCGAGTTCTTAAAGTTAGAAAACATCAAAACTGCATGAAATTATCATTTCAAAAAAATTCATTTCACAGTAAATTTCAAATTACTACACAAAAGTTAAAACTGACAAGGGACATTAGAAGACTCTATAAGTCATGTGCACAGGAGCAGATTGTTAGAACTTGGAGGGAAAAGGCGCATTACAAAATTCATTCAGATGGGACAGATAATTGGAAAGAAAGCATAATTTGGAAATAAATATCAAGTCTTTTCGTATTTTAGCACTTTTACTTATAACTCTCAAAGTTTTGATTCTTGGATAGATCTTAGAAGGGCCTTTTAATCCAATACCTTCCAAAAGAGTAAAAAAAGAAAGATTGTATAATTTTTTTTGAAATAATAACATACATTGTAAAAACTAGGCCATTTTATTCACAGTGTGAAGGATGGGAGAGGGGGCTTTAAAAACACGAAAAACAGCTTGTACCATTACTTTTCTCTTTTTTAAGCTCTGCCAGAAGACATACTCTACACCCAGAAGACATACCAGACGGAATATTATATTTTTTTCAGGAAAAGTAAAATTAATATGCAAATTTCGTTTTAATTATTCATGTACGGTGAGGCAAAATCAAAGCTGCATTAATTCAAAAACGTTCAGAATTAAATAAAAAAAGCAATTTTTTTTAACTGAAAGTAAGGACGGTTTTGGGAGAAAAAGGGTGCGGGGGGGGGGGGCTAGTTACCCTCTGATCTCTTGACTCTTAAAAAGTGAACTAGAACTTTCAATTTCCAATCCAATGAGCTCTCTATGAAGTTTATACTTGCATCTTTTTCATAAGAACCATATAAGCCCCCAGGGCATAACTTTCAATGCCTACCCCCAGGTCCTGGGGATTGTGTCAACACCTAAGTCTTTGTTATCTGACTTTTGACCTATTTTTAACAAAATGACTATCTCAAAATTTGTGTCGAATGCATCTGGGGAAAAAGGGGCGCGGGAGGGCTAGTTGTCCTCCAATCTCTTTTGACTCTCAAAAACTGAAATAGAACTTTCAATTTCCCCTCAAATGAGCCCTCTCTGAAGTTTATAAAGCATTCCTTCAATAAGAACCATATATGCCCCCAGAGCATAACTTACAACACCTGCCCCCAGGTTGTGGGGGTTGTGTTGACACCAGAGTTTTTGTTACATGATCTTTGAACCATTTAAAAAAAATGGCTATCTCAAAATTTTATCAGATGCATTTGGGAAAAAAGGTCGTGAGGGGGCTAGTCACCCTCCAATCACTTTTGAATCATAAAAAGGGGCACTAGAACTCTCGATTTCCAATCGAATGAGCCTCCTCTGAAGTTTATGTGAAAACACGTTCCATATGAAGTGCCTCTGGGAAAAAAAAAAAATAAAATATTTGAGCGGTATGGCCTTTACTATAGGCAACACTATAGCGTTGCCTCTGATAATCACTTATCTTTTATTGCTGTTGTTTATTAAAATGGTATAATAGCCAAATAAAGTTGAATTTTTTATCCCCCCAGTATTTAATTGACAAAGCAAATAAAATCGCTATAGTTGATATTTAATTGCCAAGACAATCAAATGTTGCTGCAGTTTCAACTAAAGATTAAAGTGAAACAACTGGCTTGGCTCTGAAGCAATCATTTCCTGTTTCTAGCTAATTAGTTAAATAAACGATAGCAATTAAGCAAAAAAACACGAATAACATGAAAATAAACTAAAAAAGAGGAATGAAAACTATATTCTTTACTTACCATAAGATATATCAAGAATGACAACAAAACAAAGAAATCCAATCTCAATGGGTGAATTGATTTTCATAATCATTTTCAACATAACTCAGATAGACTTTCAAGTAGTAGATCCTTCATACATCACCTTTGTAATACAGAAATGCCATGTGAAAAACAAAAATGCAGTTTCATAGTCACAAAAGTGTGCCCTCGCGTCTCTGAAAGAAAGAACAAATAAACAAAAATTTTTACAAAACTTAATTTATCTTGTTGCTAATAGCATAAGGACAATTTTCTACAAGAAGTGGAGAAAAAACAAAAGGAAAGAATACAATAGGCCTAATGTGCCCTCTGTCTTAATGTGGACATATGTAGTCATATCTGCAAAAAGGACAGGGGCATTTCCCTTAAGATCAGCACAAAACCTGAATTAGAAAGGTGAAAAGAGTGATTGTGGTAACTATAGAGGCACTAGCCTGGTCTCTGTAGGTAGCAAATTACTTAGTGTGATGAAACTTTTTAGAATTGAAGATGCTGTAGGAAGAGTTTTAGGAGAAGAGTAGTGCAGTTTTAGGAAGGGTGGAGGATTTGTTGACCAAATTTTCACTCTTAGGTCAACAATTGAGAAGTTTTATCCAACACCTTTAGTCCTCAATTTTATACATTATGAGCAAGCCTTTGAATCAGCCCATAGAAGAGCTTTAGCGAAGGTCTTATCCTTGTATGGTATAAGGCTACCAGACAAATACATTAGTGATTAGTGCTATGTCCAAGAATAGTGCTGCTGCGGCTAAGCTTGTCCTTGAGCTACACTCCCAGGACATTAAGTTAGTAGTTGGTTTCGTATTAAATCAGGAGTTAAGGAAGCCTGTGTTCTAGCACCTTTAGTATGGATCATTTTGAAGGAATTTGTTTTAAGGAGCACAGGAAAGGCAATGGGATAACTAGGAATCAAATGGGAAGTAAAACCTTTCTGGACTTAGACTATGCTGAGGATTTAAGCATCCTAGATGAAAGTATGAGCAAAATGAATGAAGTTTTAGAGGTTTTGCAAGTTCAAGGTGCTAGAAAAGGTTTGAAAATTGATGTTTAGAAGACTAAGTCACTAAGACTAGGAATAAGTGAGGATGAAAAGGTGACACTGGGGAACAAAAAGATTGAACAAGTGATCAACTTCACTTACTTTGGTAGGATTATTAGTAAAAACAGCAGGTGCAGTGAAGATGCTAAGAGTAGAATAGCCAAGGCCCAGGGAGATTTTTTTTTACAGTTGAAAACAGTTTAGAAGAATAGGAAGATATGAAACACAATTTAAAAAGAGAGTCATGCTTTTTACTATTGACTGTTTGTTGTTCACAGATTTAAACAATTAAAAATTACACTTAGCATTAAAATAACATAGCTTCATTTGGTATTAATTAAAAAAAACTTTTCCCACAAAATAAGTTTTTCAAAGAAAAGTAAAAAACTCCATTAAACCAAAAATGAGCAAAAATAAAATCAAATAATCTACCAAGCGTGTAACTACCACAAATCAGCATCGATAAATAAATGAAACCCAAAACGAACAGAAATTACATTAAATAACCAAGTCAAACTCAAAACGAGCAGAAGTTAACATGAGTAGGGCTCAAAACCCCTATGCCTAACCAAAGCCAGAACATAATTTGCACTTTACTGAAAAAATATAAATGTTTTACTTTTATAACTTTAATAAATCAAATAATATTAACATTTTGATTACTAAGTATGAGTATATGAATATTAAACTGACAATGCATATTCATTTGTATTTTTTTCATTAAAGTGCGAATTATGTTCTGGCCTTGGGAAGTCATAGGGGTTTTGAGCACAACTAATGTTAATTTCTGCTCGTTTTGAGTTTGACTCGGTTATTTATTGTAATATCTGTTCGTTTTAGGTTTCATTTATTTATCGATGCTGATTTGTGGTAGTTTCACGCTTGGTAGATTATTTGATTTTATTTTTGCTCATTTTTGGTTTAATGGAGTTCTTTATTTTTCTTTGAAAAACTTATTTTGTGGAAAAAGTTTTTTAATTAATTTCTGTTCGTTTTACATTGACAGTTTTTCAGGGAAAGAGAAAATAATACTTTAAATCTTTTCGTTTTTTTTAAGACTTTATAGTTTGGCCTGCTATTTGTATGCTGGAGAAAAATTTTCAGCAATTTTTACAACATACACCCTTTTAAAAATCTGGACAACAATAGTAGTGTTCAATTTAGTTTCATACCTCCTCTAGCTGACCTGAAATAGAAAACTTGATACCATTCGCAAAAAAAATATGTTTACTTTCTTTGATAGCTTGGATACACTTACACTATTTAGATTTGGTTAAATTTTAAGAGCAGAAGTAGCCCCAAAAGTTTGAACATAATACTCTGAGTCGTTCTTGGGATACTACTGAGATGCCTTATTGGGAATTAGCAATAACAGAGTGCATTTTGATTTTATCTTAAGCTAACATTTAGTTTTTAAACATAATGAGCAAATGGGAGGGTGGGCGTGGGAGGGGGACTAGTTGCCGTCCAATTACTTTCTGCTATTAAAAAGGGCATTAACTCTTTCTCTTTTCAATCGAATGGGCCCTTTTCAAATTTCCTACAAAAAACTCCTTCAAAAAGAATTGCCCTGGTCTAAACAAAAAAAAATAACACATTGCACCCACATTGATCTTTACTATAATTAAAATAAGCTGGGCTCAAAACCCCTATGCCTTCCTAAAGCCAGAATATAATTTGCACTTTGCTGAAAAAATATAAATGTTTTTACTTTTATAACTTTAATAAATCAAATAATATTAACATTTTGATTACTAAATATCAGTAAATGTATATTAAACTGAAAATGCACATTCATTTGTAATTTTTTCAGTAAAGTGCAAATTATCTTCTGGCCTTGGGAAGGCATAGATGTTTTGAGCCCAACTTATGTTAATTTCCGCTCGTTTTGAGTTTGACTCGGTTATTTATTGAAATTTCTGTCCGCTTGGGGTTTCATTTATTTATTGATGATGATTTGTGGCAGTTTCACGCTTGGTAGATTATTTGATTTTATTTTTGCTCATTTTTTTTAATGGAGTTCTTTACTTTTCTTTGAAAAACTTATTTTGAGGAAAAGATTTTTTAATTAATTTCTGTTTGTTTTATATTGACTTAGTCTTTTCAGGCAAAATAAAATAATACGTTAAATCTTTTCGTTTTTTTTTAAGAATTTATAGTTTGGCCTGCTATTTGTATGCTGGAGAAAAATTTTCAGCAATTTTTAACAACATACAACCTTTTAAAAATCTGGACACAAATAGTAGTGTTTAATTTAGTTTCATACCTCCTCTAGTCGACCTGAAATGGAAAACTTGATACCATTCGCAAAAAAAATTGTTTACATTCTCTGATAGCTTGGATACACTTACATTATTTTGATTTGGT
Source organism: Artemia sinica (assembly GCA_027921565.1). Lineage (NCBI taxonomy): Eukaryota > Metazoa > Arthropoda > Branchiopoda > Anostraca > Artemiidae > Artemia > Artemia sinica. Next base: position 770,079 of record CM051264.1, on the reverse strand, counting down.
TAAATTTTAAGAGCAGAAGCAGCCCCAAAAGTTTGAACGTAATACCCTCAGTCGTTCTTGGGATACATCTGAGATGCCTTATTGGGAATTAGCATTAACACAGTGTATTTTAATTTAATCTTAAGGCAACATTTAATTTTTAAACATAATGGGCAAATGGGAGGGTGGGCGTGGGAGGGGGATTAGTTGCCCTCCAATCACTTTCGACTATTAAAAAGGGCATCAGCCCTTTCTATTTTCAATCGAATGAGCCCTTTTCGAAGTTCCTACGACAACTCCTTCCATACGAAGTGCCCTGGTCTAAACAACAACAACAACAAAAAAAATAATAAATTAGATTATATCCACATCGATCTTAACTATAAAATTGTCAAGCCTTCCAATCACTTTCGACTATTAAAAAGGGCACTAGGGTTTTCGATTTCCAATCGAATGAGCCCTTTTTGAGTTTCTATGACAACGCTTTCTATAAATGCCTTATATGCCCCCAGGGCAAAAATTACAACTCTTACCTTAAGGGCTGTTAGGGTGGTTGTCATACTGAGACCTAATTTCCAGAACTTTCAACTACGTTAAACAAGATAGCTATCTCAAAATTCTGATTGGATGTGTTTGGGGAAAGGGGGCGTGAGAGGGGCGTTAGTCACTCTCCAATGACTTTCAACTATTAAAAAGGGCACAGCCCTTTCGATTTCCAATCAAATCAGCCCTTTTGAAGTTTCTACAACAACGCTTTCAATGAAAACCTTATATGCTCCCGGGGCTTAACTTACAAACCTTGTCCTGAGGGCTGGGGGGGGGCTGTCATCCTCAAAGACCTAAATTCCAGAACTTTCTACTACGTTGAACAAAATGGCTATCTGAAAATTTTGATTGGATGTGTTTGGGGGAATAGTGGGCGTGAGAGGGGGGTTAGTTACCCTCCAATCACTTTCGACTATTAAACAGGGCACTAGCCCTCTTAATTTCCAACTGAGTGAACCCCTTTTGAAGTTTTTAAGACAACTCTATCTATAAAAACCTTATATGCCTCCGGGGCATATTTTACAACCTTTGCCCTGGGGGCTCTGGGGGGTTTGTCATTTTTAAATACATAATTTCCAGAACTTTCAACTACGTTGAACAAAATAGCTATCTCTAAACTTTGATTGAATATTTTTGGGGAAATGGTGGGCCTGAGAGGGGGGTTAATTACTCTCCACTCACTTTCGACTATTAAAAGAGCAAATACAATTTCCAATCAAATGAGCCCTTTTTGAAATTTCTACAACAACTTTCTACATAAACCTGTTATGCCCCAGGGTTTAAGTTATGCCCCAGGGCATAACTTACAACCCTTGCACTGAGGGCTCTGAGGGGGTTATCATCCTAAAAGACCTAATTTCCAGAACTTCGACTACGTTGAACAAAATGGATATCTCAAAATTTTGAGTGGATGCGTTTGGTAAAATGGTGGACATGAAAGGGTGCGGTTTAGTTGCCCTTCAATCACTTTCGACTATTAAAAAGGGCACTAGCCATTCCAATTTCCAATTGAGCAAGCCCTTTTTGAAGTTTCTACAACTTGCTTTCTATAAAAACCTTATATGCCCCCAGGGCATAACTTACAAACCTTGCCCTGGGGGCTGTGGGGGGGGTGTCATCCTTAAAGATCTAATTTCCAAAACTTTCAACTACGTTCAACAAAATGGCTATCTAAAAATTTTGATTGTATGTGTTTGGGGAAAAGGTGGGCGTGATAGGGGGGGGGGGGGGGGGGTAGTTATCCTCAAATTACTTTCGACTATTAAAAACAGCACTAGCCCTTTGAATTTCCAATCGAATGAGCCCTTTTTTAAGTTTCTACGACAAAGATTTCAATAAAAACCTTATATGCCCCCAGGGCATAACTTGTAACCTTTGCCCTGAAGACTGTGGGGGGGTCTCCTGCTGAAAGGTATAATTTCCTGAACTTTAAATTGCATGGAACAAAATGGCTATCTCAAAATTTTGATTGGATGTGTTTGGGGAAATGGTGGGCGTTGAAGGGGTGTTAGTTGCCTTCCAATCACTTTTGACTACTAAAAAGGGCACTAGCCATTTCAATTTCCAATCGAATGAGGCCGTTTTTTAAGTTTCTGTGACAACTCATTCTATAAAAACCTTATATGCCCCCAGGACATAACTTACTACTCTTGCCCTGAGGGCTGTGGGGGGGGGGGGTTGTCATCCTCAAAGACCAAATTTCCAGAACTTTCAACTACGTTGAACAAAATGGCTATCTTAAAATTTGATTGGATGTGTTTGGGGAAAAGGTGGGTGTGAAAGGGGTGTTAGTTGCCCTCCAATCACTTTCGACTATTAAAAAGGGCACTAGCCCTTTGAATTTCCCAATTAAATGAGCCTTTTTTGAAGTTTCTACAACAACACTTTCTATAAAAACCTTATATGCCCCCAGGGCATAACTTACAACCCTTGCTTTGAGGGCTATGGGGGAGTGTCCTCTTCAAAAACATAATTTTTATATGGAAATCAACTATGCTGAACAAAAGGGCTATCTCAAAATTTTGATTGGATGTTTTCGGAAATGGTGGGCGTTGAAGGGGTGTTAGTTGCCTTCCAATCACTTCTGACTATTAAAAAGGGCACTAGCCACTCCAATTTCCAGTTGAATGAGCCCTTTTCAAAGTTTCTACAACAACTTCTTTGATACGAAGTGCCCTGGTCTAAAGGAAAAAATAATATATAAAACATTGTGCGAATATTGTTCTTATAAGTCCCCCAGGGCATAACTGAAAACCCTTGCCCTGAGGGTTGTGGGGAAGTGTCCTCCTCAAAAACATATTTTCTATCTGGAAATCAACTATGCTGAACAAAAGGGCTATCTCAAAATTTTGATTGGATGTTTTCGGAAATGGTGGGCGTTGAAGGGGTGCTAGTTGCATTCCAATCACTTTCAACTATTAAAAAGAGCACAAGCCACTCCAATTTCCAATCAAATGAGCCCTTTTCGAAGTTTCTATGACAACTCCTCCAATACAAAGTGTCCTGTTATGGAAAAAAAATAATACATTGTGCCAACACTGTTCTTTACTTAGGCAGCGCAATTGCGCTGCCTATGATATACAACAAAATGTTATGACCAGAAATTTTGAACTGGGGGTCTGAACATTTTGTTTCACTGCACATGGCCAATCCTACTTTATTGAAAGTAAGCTTAGGTGCCCACTGACCTGATCTTAAGGGGAGGGATAGGGTCAAGAACTTTACCAGGAGGATGAGGTGATCCGAGTCTAATAACTCTGATTTTTTATTGATGAATGTTTTTCAATTTCTTAATGCAGGTGTGTAAATAAGCATTCCTTGACAAACAAAACCAATGGATGTTTTGCTGTGGGATACTTTGCTGTGAGGAGGTATACATGTAAGTATTAAAATGTCTGTTCAGTTCAATAGTTTGTTACTTAGATATTTACTTCAGACTTTATAATGCACACCATATACAAATCTCGAAAATTGTCAATACTACTTTGTAAGTTAGAGCATAGATAGTTTAGGAACTCTTTCATTAGAACTTACAGGATTTTCATCTAAGATTATTTAGCCCTCTTCCTTTTTCTTTGTCTTAATGTGGAGTGACAATGTATTACAAGTTACTGCAACTGATTTGCTTGTAGTAGCTCCTTTGATTCAAAGCACTAGGCTATCCTTTTGTAGCTTATATTTCAACTTCAATATTCTTTGAGAGGGCATGGTCAGCCGGCTTTTAACTGAGCGTTGTAGTTTGTGGTGTTTGAGGCCCTCCAATTAATTATTTTGAAAAGTGCACTGTGTGTACTTTTCAAATGCAATTACAACATTACATTCAAATAGGCAGTGGCCAATGGTTTCATTTTTTTATATTCCAGGATCTGCAATCTGGGGATGAGGGTGTGAGGCCAGTTTCTGGGGCCAATATGGGGATGAGGGTGTGAGAGAATTTGACATGAGAAAACCAGTGAGTTGAGGTCATTTGAGTCTGCAGAGCTTCTATGGTAGATTTTGAAGTAAAGTTTGTGGGCAATAGGGATAAACTTGGTTCGTTATTAGTCAAATGGACCTCTGATAATCTCCATTGAGATATGTCTCTTATAGGGGTGGGTCTCCTACTTGGTTGGTCCATAGTTGGTAATTTTTAGCAATTTTATCTGCATGATGATTACCAATCCTTCCAAAGTGTCTAGGAATTCACTGGAGTTAGGCCTTTATACCCTTAAAAAGCAATTGCATTTTTAAGAGTTAGACAGTGAAAAGTATCTGTTCTTAGCTTAAGTTCTGAGCCTAAATCAAGGAACTCAAGGCTTGACATAATGCAAGGATTATCAGAAAGTTTCTCACCAGTTGTTATATTAAGGGAAGGAAGATATATGCCACATGACACAATATTATCCATTTTGAGCCATCAGCATTCTTGCAATGCTCTTCAGAATCTGAGCCATCAGCAATGCTCTCTTTATACATTGTTAGTTAATTCAGCATTGTTGTTGAATTGAACTAACATTCATCATAATTGTTGTAATTTTCTTCTTTTTCTGTGATAATAGAAGTTGGAGGGGCAATCCCATTTGATTTTCCTCAGCTTAGCAGGCTGATATCTATAAATTTTCCCTCTACTTGTAGTATCTGTTTGAAGCTGCAGTTGTCTTTGGAAATCAACAGATTGTTAATGCCTTGAATTTGTATGGAGGAAAATTATTGGTAAATTTTACTAATTAGTGTTGCTTATTTATTTTTATTATTCAATGCAACACTGACCAAAATATGGTACAGCCTGAAAAACCTCTAAATTTTTTCAAAATGGCTTTATTTTGATTTACCTGGTACTTCAATACCTGAAAAACAAAGATTGATAATGCTAATTTGAAAAAAAAAAAAAAAAAAAAAAAAAAAAAACACAAAAATCAGGAATTACTTGTATATAGCCTAAAGAGCTGGAACTGGCGTGTATGCAAGATTTATTGAGGGTAATAAAATATAAATACTTGACAATGTGAATGAGAAGTAGAGCCCAGCCAATATTATCTGGTCAATATGGAAGCCAGTGTCATTATTGGACACCAGAAAAAAAAATATTGGATATTGGCCGTTTTTTTTTTTTTTTTTTTTTTTTATTATTTCTTTATGTGCAAATTATTAAGAAGATGGTGCCAGAACTCCTTAGTTGATTTTTGCTTGTCCAGTCCTGCTAAGTCTGACCATGGTGGAGACAGCAACAGAGGTGAGTCAAATGAAGTCAAAGTATGTTTGTTGTCAATACTTGTCACCTGGTGCAGCAATGTTCAAAATATATGGTGAGTTCAAGAACGTAGAGCCAGAGAAGTTGTTCTTTCTTGTCCCCTGGATCCCAGACACAAGCACCAACCCCTAAATCAAAAGGCACTCAGTAACGTTAAAAGGTGGCTACAAGAAGAAACACAGTCAAACATTGGAAGAAGCAAAATTAGACACTGTGCAGAGGAGTAGGAAAACCCCAAACAGAAGAGAGTAAACAGAGCAAGTTTGATTAAATGGCTTTTTGGTATCATGCTTGCAACTTCAACAAGTGAGAAGAAGAGTCAGCAGATAATATTCATCACTAGAAAGCTACATGAGTGAGGCTGTTATCGACAGGAAAAAAGCCGTTTGTTAGAATGGTGGCAAAATAAAGCAGATGTTTCAAGAGACTGGCACAATTTGCTTGGAAGTCTCTCTGCTGTCCACCCTCTTCTGTCCCAAGCAAGAGTTTTCAGCGCAGTTAGGAACATTTATGATGACAAACAAAGGTTTCCAAAAGGGGAAAATGCTGGAAAATTGTGGTTTCTGCATTACAACTTGCCCCAGTTGCACTGGACTTATTAAGCCCTATCCAGACTAGAACATTATTTGGTTTGGTTGTTTTTTCTAAATTAATTAAAAAAAACTTTTTCCACAAAATAAGTTTTTTTTTTAAAAAGTAAAGAACTCCATTAAACCAACAATGAGCAAAAATAAAATCAAATACACTACCAAGCGTGAAACTACCACAAATCAGCATCGATAAATAAATAAAACCCAAAACGAACAGAATTTGCAATAAATAACCGAGTCGAACTCAAAACGAGCAGAGATTAACATGAGTAGGGCTCAAAACCCCTATGCCTTCCCAAGGCCAGAACATAATTTGCACTTTACTGAGAAAAATATAAATGTTTTTAATTTTATAACTTTAATAAATTCAACAATATTAACATTTTGAATAATAAATATCAGTATATGCATATTAAACTGACAATGCATATTCATTTGTATTTTTTCAGTAAAGTGCAAATTATGTTCTGGCCTAGGGAAGGCATAGTGGTTTCAAGCCCAAACCATGTTAATTTCTGCTCGTTTTGAGTTTGACTCGGTTATTTATTGTAATAGCTGTTCGTTTTAGGTTTAATTTATTTATCGATGCCGATTTGTGGCAGTTTCACGCTTGGTAGTGTATTTGATTTTATGTTTGCTCATTTTTGGTTTAATGGAGTTCTTTACTTTTCTTTGAAAAACTTATTTTGTGGAAAAATTTTTTTAATTAATTTCTATTCATTTCTATTGAGAGTTTTTTCAGGGAAAAAGAAAATAATACTTTAAATCTTTTCGTTTTTTTAAGACTTTATAGTTTGGCCTGCTATTTGTATGCAGGAGAAAAATTTTCAGCAATTTTTTACAACATATCAAACAGTTCGTGGTAACGAACTGTAAGTAAGGAGCGACCCGGCTCAATGGTAACCGAAACTCTAGAAAACGGTATTTTGATACAAATAAATACATCAAAAGAATCACATTTTAATGCTGATTTCAAATATATAAGTTTCATCAAGTTTAATCCTACCCATCAAAAGTTAGGCGCCTGAGAAAATTTGGCTGATTTTCGAAAAAGGGGGGAAAGACCCCCTAAAAGTTATAGAACCTTAATGAAAATCACACCATCATATTCCGCGTATCAGAGAACCCTACTGTAGAGGTTTCAAGCTCCCATCTACAAAAATGTGGAATTTTGCATTTTTTGCCAGAAGAAAGATCACGGGTGCGTGTTTATTTGTTTGTTTGTTTGTTTGTTTTTTTTTTTTTTCCCCAGGGGTGATCGTATCGAACCAGTTGTCCTAGAATATCGTGGAAGGGCTCATTGGAATGGAAATTGAAAGTTCTAGTGCCCTTTTTAAGTGACCAAAAAAAATGGAGGGCAACTAGGCCCCCTCCCACGCTCATTTTTTTCCCAAAGTCACCTGATCAAAATTTTGAGATAGCCATTTTGTTCAGCATGTTCGAAAATATTATAAGTATTTCTTTTAGGATGACTTAATCCCCCGAACTTCCCGGGGGGAGGGCTGAAAGTTATGAACTTTACCCAATGTTAACATATAGTATTGGTTATTTGGAAGTATACAGACGTTTTCAGGGGAGATTTTTCCTGGTAGTGGGGGGGGGGTGGGTCAGGGGTTATGTGGGAGGATCTTTCCATGAAGGAAGTTTTCATGGGGGAAGGGACATTGCTATGAAGGGGACGCCGGACTTCCCAGCATTATTTAAAAAAAGATCATAAATTTAATATAAAAAAACAAGTATTTCAACTACAACAGCAGCAACATCGAAACTTTAAACGAACAGAAAATATTACATATATAATTGGGTTCACCCCGTAGTCAATGCCTCGCTCTTTAAGCCAAAGATTTTTTAGTACTTTCATAAGAGCTATTTATTCTAATTAACGGCCTTTGTGATTAAGCGGTCATTTCTAAAGAATTGGAACAAAATTTGAAGTTTCGCTTAAAGAGCAAGGTATTGACTAGTGGGCGAACCCCCTAATAAATGTATTAAAAATATATGAATATAGAAGTTCGTTACGTAAGTTAATTCGTAAGTTTCGTATATTTATTACTAATAAAAACGTTCATAAATAAAATTAAACAAGTTTCGAGAAAGCCATTTAACTAAATAAAAGTAAATTAATATGAAAATTTTGTTTTAATTATTCATGTACGGTGAGCCAAGATCAAAACCTGCATTTATTCAAAAACGTTCAAAAATTAAATAAAAAAAACAAGTTTTTTAAACTGAAAGTAAGGAGCGACATTAAAACTTAAAACGAACAGAAATTATTCTGTATATGAAAGAGACTGTCCCCTCCGCAACGCCTCGCTCTTTACGCTAAAGTTTGACTCTGTCTCACAACTTTATTTTTTAAAACAATAAAAAAATTTAGCGTAAAGAGCGAGGCGTTGAGGAGGGGACAGTCTCTTTCATATACAGAATAATTTCTGTTCGTTTTAAGTTTTAATGTCGCTCCTTACTTTCAGTTTAAAAAACTTGTTTTTTTTATTTAATACCCTTTTAAAATCTGGATAAAAATAGTAGTGTTCAATTTAGTTTCATACCTCCTCTAGTTGACCTGAAATAGAAAACTTAATACCATTTGCAAAAAAAATATGTTTACTTTCTTTGATAGCTTGGATACACTTACACTATTTTGATTTGGTTAAATTTTAAGAGCAGAAGTAACCCCAAAAGTTTGAACATAATACTCTGAGTCGTTCTTGGGATACTGCTGAGATGCTTTCTTGGGAATTAGCATTAACACAGTGCATTTTGATTTAATCTTAAGGTAACATTTAGTTTTTAAACATAATGGGTAAATGGAAGGGTGGGCATGGGAGAGGGATTAGTGTCCCTCCAATCACTTTCAACTATTAAAAAGGGCACTAGCCCTTTCTATTTTCAATTGAATGAACCCTTTTGAAGTTTCTATGACAACTCCTTTGATACAAAGTGCCCTGGTAAAAAAAAAAATAAAAAAAATACATTGTACCCACATTGCTCTTTCATAGGCAGCGCGCTAGCGCTGCCTAAGTAAAGAACGATGTGGGCACAATGTGTTGTTTTTTTTTGTTTTTTTTTCTCCATACCCGGGCACTTCGTATCAAAGGAGTTGTCGTAGAAACTTCGAAAAGGGCTCATTCGATTGGAAATTGGAGTAGCTAGTGTCCTTTTTAATAGTTGAAAGTGATTGGAGGGCAACTAGCACCCCCCCCCAGGCCCGTCATTCCCCCAAAAACATCCAATCAAAATTTTGAGATAGCCATTTCATTCACCATAGTTGATTTCCAGAGAGAAAATATCTTTTTGAGGAGGACACTCCCCCACAACCCTCAGGACAAGGATTTTAAGTTATGCCCTGAGGGCATATAAGATCAATGTTGACAAAGTACAGTTTATTATTATTTTTTTTCTTTAAAGCAGGGCACTTCATATAGAAGGGGTCGTCGTACAGACTCCAAAAGGGGCTCATTCGATTCGAAATCGAGATTTCTAGTGCCCTTTTTAATAGTCAAAAGTGATTGGAGGGCAACTAGCCCCCCCCCTCACGCCAATCATTCCCCCAAACACATCCAATCGAAATTTTCAGACAGCCATTTTGTTTAGCATAGTTTATTTCCAGACAGAAAATGTGTTTTTGAGGAGGACACTCCCCCACAACCCTCAGGGCAACGGTTTTAAGTTATGTCCTGGGGGCATATAAGATTTTTATAGAAGGTGCTGTCATAGAAACTTAAAAACAGGCTCATTCGATTGGAAATTCAAAGGTCTAGTGCCTTTTTTAGTAGTCGGAAGTGATAGGAGTGCAACTAGCCCCCCCCCCCCCCCAAGCCCATCATTCCCCCAAACATATCCAATCAAAATTGTGAGAAAGCCCTTTTGTTTAGCATAGTTGATTTCCAGATAGAAAATATGTTTTTGAGGAGGAAACTCCCCCACAACCCTCAGGGCAAGGGTTTTAAGTTATGCCCTGGGGGGCATATAAGGTTTTTATTGAAGGCGTTGTCGTAGAAACTTCAAAACAGGCTCATTCGATTGGAAATTCATAGGGCTAGTGCCCTTTTTAATAGTCCAAAGGGATTGGAGGGCTACTAGCCCCCCCCCCCTCCCCACGCCCATCATTCCCCCAAACATATCCAATCAAAATTGTGAGAAAGCCATTTTGTTCAGCATAGTTGATTTCCAGACAGAAAATATGTTTTTGAGGAGGACAACCCCCTCACAGCCCTCAGGGAAAGAGTTGAAAGTTATGCCCTGGGGGCAAATAAGGTTTTTATAGAAAGTGTTGTCGTAGAAACTTCAAAAAGGCTCATTCGATTGGAAATTCAAAGGGCTAGTGCCTTTTTTAATAGTCCAAAGGGATTGGATGGCAACTAGCCAACCCCCCCCCCCAAGCCCATCTTTCCCCCAAACACATCCAATCAAAATTGTGAGATGGCCATTTTGTCCAGCGTAGTTGATTTCCAGATAGAAAATAGGTTTTTGAGGAGGACACTCCCCCAAAACCCTTGGGGCAAGGGTTTTAAGTTATGCCCTGGGGGCATATAAGGCTTTTATAGAAGGCGTTGTTGTAGAAACTTCAAAACAGGCTCATTCAATTGGAAATTCAAAGGGCTAGTGCCCTTTTTAATAGTCATAAGTGATTGGAGGGCAACTAGCCCCCCCCCCACGCCCATCATTCCCCAAACACATCCAATCAAAATTTTGAGATAGGCATTTTGTCAGCGTAGCTGATTTCCAGATATAAAATATCTTTTTGAGGAGGACACTCCCCCACAACCCTTTGGGCAAGGGTTTTAAGTTATGCCCTGGGGGTATATAAGGCTTTTATAGAAAACGTTGTTACAGAAACTGCAAAACAGGCTCCTTCGATTGGAAATTCAAAGGGCTAGTGCCCTTTTTAATAGTCAAAAGTGATTGGAGGGAAACTAACCCTCCTCTCACGCCCACCTTTTCCTCAAACACATCCAATCAAAGTTTTGAGATAGCCATTTTATTTAACGTTTACTGAAAATTTGCACTTTACTCAAAAAATACAAATGAATGTGCATTGTCAGTTTAATATACATATACTGATATTTAGTAATCAAAATGTTAAAATTATTTGATTTATTAAAGTTATAAAAGTAAAAAAATTTATATTTTTTTCAGTAAAGTGCAAATTTAGTGGGAAGGCATAGGGGTTTTGCACCGAACTTATGTTAATTTTGGTTTGTTTTGAGTTTGACTCGGTTATCTATTGTAATTTCTGTTCGTTTTTGGTTTCATTTATTTATTGATGCTGATTTGTGGTAGTTTCAAGCTTGGTAAATTATTTGATTTGATTTTCCTCATTTTTTGTTTAATGGAGTTCTTTACTTTTCTTTGAAAAAGTTATTTTGTGGAAAAAGTTTTTTTAATTAATACTGTAATAATGTCAAGCCTTCCAATCACTTTCAACTATTAAAAAGGGCACTAGCCCTTTCAATTTCCAATCAAATGACCCCTTTTTGAGTTTCTACAACAACGCTTTCTATAAACACCTTATATGTCCCCAGAGCAAAAATTACAACCCTTGCCCTGAGGGCTGTGAGGGGGTATTCATCCTCAAAAACCTAATTTCCAGAACTTTCAACTATGTTGAACAAAATGGCTATCTCAAAATTTTGATTGGATGTGTTTGGGGAAATGAAGGGCCTGAGAGGGGTGTTAGTTGCTCTCCAATCACTTTCAACTATTGAAAAAGTCACAAGTCCTTTCAATTTCCAATTGAATGCGCCCTTTTGAAGTTTCTATGAGAACGCTTTCTATAAAATCTTATGTACCCCCATAGCCTAACTTACAACCCATGCCCTGAGGGCTGGGGGGGGGGGGTCATCATCCTCAACAACCTAATTTCCAGAACTCTCAACTACGTTGAACAAAATTGTTATCTCAAAAATTTAATGTGTTTGGGGAAATGGTGGGAGTGAGAGGGGGATTAGTTGCCCTCCAATCACTTTCGACTATTAAAAAGGGCACTAGCCCTTTCAGTTTCCAATCAAATGAGCTTTTGTTGAAGTTTCTACAGCAATGCTTTCTATAAAACATTATATGCCTTTAGGGCATAACTTACAACCCTTGCCTTGAGGGCTTTAAGGGGGTTATCATCCCCAAAGACCTAATTTCTATAACTTTCAACTATGTTGAACAAAATGAACATTTCAAAATTTTGATTTCATGTGCTTGAGGGAATGGTGGGCGTGATAGGGGGGTTAGTTACCTTCCAATTACTTTCAACTATTAAGAAGGGCACTAGCCCTTTGAATTTCCAATTGAATGAGCCCTTTTTCAAGTTTTTACAACAACGCTTTCTATAAAAACCTTATATGCCCCAGGGCATAACTTACAACCCTTGCCCTGAAGACTGTGGGGGGAGTGCCAACTCAACAATATAACTTCCAGACCTTTCAACTGAGTTAAACGAAATGGCTATCTCAAATTTTGACTGGATGTGTTCGGGGAAATGGTGGGCACGGAAGGGGTGTTAGTTACCCTCCAATCACTTTCAACTATTAAAAAGGGCACTAGATATTTCAATTTCCAATTGAATGATCCCTTTTTGAAGTTTCTACAACAACTCTTTCTATAAAAAACCTTATATGCCCCCAGGGCATAACTTACAACCCTTGCACTTTGTGAGGAGACAAATAGTACCTTTATAGACAATTGTTGTTGTCAGTGAATGGAAGTGTTATTTAAGATATTTCCATTGATTTGTGAGGAGATAAATAGTACCCTTATAGACATTTGTTTTTGTCAGTGAATGGAAGACTTATTTAAGATATTTCCATGGATTTGTGAGGAGACAAATAGTACCCATATAGACATTCGTTTTTGTCAGTGAATGGAAGTGTTATTTAAGATATGAATTTAATTCCTACTTATTTATTTATATTTCTTTTCTTTTGCTTTTTCTCTCTCTTTGTGTGTTAGTTTTGTTGTATTTCAATGTTTATTATTTTTAAAGAACATTTTTTTTTTTTTTTTGAGAAAGGCTCCCAGACAAGGGGCCAAAATATTCCGAGTGTTTTTTAATTAAGTGTATTATTTTGTTGTTATTTATTCACTGCTTTAATAAAATTAAAAACCATTTTTCTTGCTTAATTTTTTGTAGATGGAAAGGCAGTGTGGTCTAAGAAATTATTTAAGGGCACTAGCCCTTTGAATTTCCAGTCAAATGAGCCTTTTTGAAGTTTCTACAACAATGGTTTCTATAAAAATCATATATGCCCCCAGGGCATAACTTACAACCCTTGCCCTGAGGGCTGTGGGGGAATGTCCTCCTCAAAAACATAATTTCTATCTGGAAATCAACTACACTGAACAAAATGGCTATCTCAAAATTTTGCTGGATGTGTTTGGGGAAATGGTGGGCGTGGAAGGGGTGTTAGTTGCTTTCCAATCACTTTTGACTATGAAAAATGGCACTAGCCATTCCAATTTCAAACTGAATGAGCCCTTTTTGAAGTTTCTATGACAACTCCTTTCATACAAAGTGCCCTGGTATGGAATAAAAATGTAATAATACATTGTGCCAACATCATTCTTTAATTATGCAGCATAATTGCACTGCCTATGATAAACCTCTTTTGTATTTTTACTTAAAAAAAACTTTTTCCACAAAATAAGTTTTTCAAATAAAAGTAAAGAACTCCATTAAACCAAAAATGAGCAAAATGAAACCCAAAACAAACAGAAATTACAATAAATAACAAAGTCAAACTCCAAACGAGCAGAAATTAACATGAGTTGGGCTCAAAACCACTATGTCTTCCCAAGGTCAGAACATAATTTGCACTTTACAGAAAAAATATAAATGTTTTACTTTTATAACTTTAATAAATCAAATAATATCAGCATTTTGATTACTAAATATCAGAATATGTACATTAAACTGACCATGCACATTCATTTGTTTCCGGTTCCTGAACTTTAAACTGTATGGAACAAAATGGCTATATCAAAATTTTGATTGAATGTGTTTGGGGAAATGGAGGGCAAGGAAGGGGGGTTAGTTACCCTCCAACCACTTTCGACTATTAAAAAGGACACTAGCCCTCTCCATTTCCAATTGAATGAGCCCCTTTTGAAGTTTTTACAACAATGCTATCTATAAAAATCTTAATGCTATCTATAAAAAAAAAGGCACCAGCCCCTTCAATTCCAATCAAATGAGCTCTTTTGAAGTTTCTACAACAACGCGTTCAATAAAAACCTTATATGCTCCCAGGGCATATCTTACAACCTTTGCCCTGGGGGCTCTGGAGGGCTTTTCTTCCTACAACACATAATTTCCAGAACTTTCAACTACGTTGAACAAAATGGCTATCTCTAACCTTTTATTGAATGTGTTTGGGGAAATGGTGGGCGTAAGAGAGGGGTTAATTACTCTCCACTTACTTTCGACTATTAAAAAGGGCACTAGCCCTTTCAATTTCCAATCGAATGAGCCCTTTCTGAAATTTCTACAAAAACTTTCTATATAAACCTTATATGCCCCAGGGCATAACTTACAACCCTTGCACTGAGGGCTTTGAGGGGGTTATCATCCTAAAAGACCTAATTTCCAGAACTTTCAACTACGTTGAACAAAATGGATATCTCAAAATTTTGATTGGATATGTTTGGGGAAATGGTGGGCGTGAGAGGGGGGTTAGTTGCCCTTCAATCACTTTCGACTACTAAAAAGGACACTAGCCCTTTCAATTTCCAATTGAATTAGCCCTTTTTGAAGTTTCTACAACATTGCTTTCTATAAAACCTTAGATGCCTCCAGGGCATAACTTACAACCCTTGCCCTGAGGGCTGTGGGGGGAGGGGTTGTCATCCTTAAAGACCTAATTTCCAAAACTTTCAACTAAGTTGAATAAAATGGCTATCTAAAAATTTTGATTGGATGTGTTTGGGAAATAGGTGGGCATGAGAGGGGGGTTAGTTGCCCTCAAATCACTTTCAACTATTAAAAAGGGCACTAGCCCTTTGAATTTCACATTGAATGAGCCCTTTTTCAAGTTTCTATGACAAAGATTTCAATAAAAACCTTATATGCCCCCAGGTCATAACTTATAACCCTTGCCCTGAAGAGTGTGGGGGGAGTGTCCTGCTCAAGGAATAATTTCCTGAACTTTAAACTGTGTGGAACAAAATGGCTATCTATATATATGATATGAGCATATATATATATATATATATATATATATATATATATATATATATATATATATATATATATATATATATATATATATATATATATATATATATATTATATATATATATATATATATATATATATATATATATATATATATATATATATATATAATATATATATATATATATATATATATATATATATATATATATATATATATATATATATATATATATATTATATATATATATATATAGTATATATATATATATATATAAATATATATATATATATATATATAACAAATCTTTAAATTAGCCAACTGGTATTTTAAGGATAGGAGTCCAGCTGGACATAAGGAAACACATTAAGAAGACAATTCTTACTCCATAATATGGAGAATAATCCTACTTAACACATTTTGCAGGGGGAGAGCCTTTATCTTCAACTTTTTCCTTGTTTTTCTAAGAAATTCATGAATTTCTTAGAACCTATATATTCACAGAATATATACCCCCACCCCCTAATGTGCAAATATATACCTAGAATTGCATTATTTATCTCTGAATAAACCTTGAATCACCTTCACATTCACCAAATTAATGCAAGTTTGCATTAATTAAACTTGCTCCTGATGCAAGTTTATTGGATCAACCTATTTTGTACCCTCCCCTAAAAAAAATCCTAGATCCACCCCTGCCTCTAGAGAGTGTACACTTAAATGAGATGGTATTGACCTTATTAGGTCAGTAGCAAAGATATTAGGCCAGGATACCACCAGATGGCTAATTTGACAGTATATATATATATATATATATATATATATATATATATATATATATATATATATATATATATATATATATATATATATATATATATATATATATATATATATATATATATATATATATATATATATATATATATATATATAATATATATATATATATATATATATATATATATAATATATATATATATATATATATATATATATATATATTTATATATATATATATATAAAATGGCTATCTTAAAATTTAGATTGGATGTGTTTGGGGAAATGGTGGGCATGGAAGGGGTGTTAGTTGCCTTCCAATCACTTTCAACTATTAAAAAGGGCACTAGCTGTTTCAATTTCCAATCAAATGAGCCCTTTTTGAAGTTTCTATGACAACACGTTCTATAAAAACCTTATATGTCCCCAGAGCATAACTTACAACCCTTGCCCTGAGGGCTGTGGGGCAGTTGTCATCCTCAAAGACCTAATTTCCAGAACTTGAAACTACATTGAATAAAATGGATATCTCAAAACTTTGATTGGATGCGTTTGAGGAAAAGGTGGGCGTGAGAGGGGGGTTAGTTGCCCTCCAATTACTTGTGACTATTAAAAAGGGCACTAGCCCTTTGAATTTCCAATCAAATGGGCCTTTTTTAAAGTTTCTACAACAATGCCTTCTATAAAAACCTTATATGTCCCCAGGGCATAACTTACAACCCTTGCCCTGAGGGCTGTGGGGGAGTGTCCTCTTCAAAAACATAATTTCTATCTGGAAATCAACTACACTGAACAAAAAGGCTATCTCAAAATTTTGATTGGATGTGTTTTGGGAAATGGTGGGCATGGAAGGGGTGTTAGTCACCTTCCATTCACTTTCAACTATCAAAAAGGGCACAAGCCACTCCAATTTCCAATTGAATGAGCCCTTTTCAAAGTTTCTACAACAACTTCTTTGATACAAAGTGCCCTGCTCTAAAAGGAAAAAATAATAAACAATACATTGTGCCAATGTTGTTCTTATATGCTCCCAGGGCATAACTTAAAACCCTTTCCTTGAGGTTTGTGGTGGAGTGTCCTCCTCAAAAATATATTTCTATCTGGAAATCAACTACACTGAACAAAATGGCTATCTCAAAATTTTGATTGGATGTGTTTGGGGGAATGATGGGCGGGGGGGGGGGGGTACTTGCCCTCCAATCACTTTTGACTATTAAAAAGGGCACTAGCCACTCCAATTTCTAATTGAATGAGCCCTTTTCGAAGTTTCTAAGACAACTCCTTTGATACAAAGTGCCCTGGTATGGAAAAACCAAAAACAAAAAAATAAATGATACATTGTGCCAACATTGTTCTTTACTTAGGCAGTGCAATTGCACTGCCTATGATTTGGAATCCACAGTGAATTTTTGAGGCTGTTCTTTCATGCATAATAGAATAGGGAGAAACATTTGAGCATGAATATGGTGAGAGAATGCAGGGTTTAAACTTTAAGTAAGGTTTTTTTCATGGATGAGAATTTATCAGCAAATTATATCAGTACAATACTGGTATCAGTATCAGACCCCAAAAATCCGTATTGGTTTGGTTCTAATAGAAGTACCCAGAAATTCAAGAATATTTTGGATTTGGGCGATGGACAGGCCCTCCAGGTGTATATTCCTGGGCTTGCAGTTAAAACTGGAAGCAACTCTGAAAATCTAATAAATAGAAATTATCTGATTCTAATGAAGTGAGAATCTGTTATTATAGTGTTTAGTTTGGAAGAAGACATGTATTATACTGTTACCTCTGAATATAATGAAGTAAGGATTTTGTTATTATGGCATTAAGTTCATAGGAGGACTTAAACTAGAATAGTACCCAAAATTTTGACAGAAACCTGGAGAATGAGCTTTTGGCTATTTTGGAAATTAGTGGATTTAGATGAACAAAACTTTCAGGAATTAACCCAAAGCCTAAATTGTAAACTTGGGGATCTTTTGAAGTATCTATGCCACTCATCTCCTCCAAAGGGTGCTCACCTTTGATGATATTGAACATCCTTTGTTTTATAAAAGTTAAACTTTCAGAAATAGATCTAGAGCATAAAAGCCTATGGCTTTCTCCTGTATTGAACAAAATAAATAAAAATAAACAAAGCTCAAGCAAAATGTTCTGAGGGTCATTTCTTTACTAAGTTCTGATTTATATGGTTCTATAGCATCTGAAAAAAAAGCCAATTGAAAAATTGGGTCAAAGAACTGTAAAAAGAGCCAATAAGGTTTAAAATCCAACTGAAATCTTTTAGAATTATGTTTTTAAAAGCTAACATTAAGAAAAATAAACTTAAATCAAAATTAAGGAGAAACATTTGTTAAAACAGGTCTATCTTCTAGTCTTTATCATTTAAGTCTTAGAAATGCTAAAGCAAGAGGTGTCAAAAGCTAAATGGAGTCTAGGCCTGCTGAAACACACTATCACCAGCCACTCATGTACTGTCTTCCTGAGACTTTACAAGGCTATTGTTAAGCCATTCTGGACTTTGGAACATGTCTGACCTCCCCTCCTACAAGCATGACACCAGAATAACTGAATGAGTTCAAAGAAATGCCACCAAATGCATCACAGATCTGCAAAATATGCTGTATGATAAGAGACTGGAGCACCTAAAGCTACCAACACTGGTCTTCAGATGTCACAGATGTGATATGAAGCTGACCTACAAATATAATAGTCAACCAAACAACACCCTTCTCACAAAACATACAGGTCAACACAACACTAGAGGACACTCACAGGAGCTAGCAAAGCAAAGAGTCAAGACCAGAATGCACCAAAACTTTTTTTACCAAGCATATTTCCAACAACTGGGACAACCTCCAAGACAAATCTGCAACTGCACCCACTAGTGCCTCCTTCAAGTCAAGACTTGACAAAGAATGGAACAACAAGCCATGGAAATATGAGTGGGACAGTCCATCCCTCTCAGATGCCACCTAATGCAACATCACTGGGCCCATTTCACAGTGAAATTCCAAATTAACATCATTGACATGGAGCAGAACAGATCTAGCATGGACCTTATTTGTTCCCAGTGCAAATTAAGGTAATACAGATAAGAACTTAAAAACAGTTTCTTTCTAAGGTAAAAATATCTATTTGTAACACATAAGTTAGAGAGTATAAAAAATGTGCCATTTGTATCTGCCTTCAATGTTTGTCTGAATGTAATAACCATTCCTATTGCATAGCCCCTCTCTGCCCCATCCCTTCACTAATGCCTGGTTATAGTCTAGGCTATTTGCATTATTTTTTGTGCTTATTACTCACCAAAAGCAGGTTGATAATACCCCAGCAATCCACCATTTGGCAGATATGACTTTAAATATATAGCCTACCTATACTTCAAGGTAGATAAGCAGCTCCTGAAAGGTGTCCAGCAGCATGCCACCAAAACACCATACAACCTGTCAACTCTCCCTTACCATGGGAGGCTTGCAGTATTAAAAATTCTAACTGTTACCTACCATAGAAAAAAGGGATGTCATCATAGCATACAAGCATCTACAAGCCAATCTAACTTTAGACATTCTCCCCATTAACTGCAACCAGACAATCCAGGGGAATTACCTAAAAATTTCCAAGCAAACTACTAACTGCAGAGAATGTTATCATTTCTATCCCAACCATGTTGCTTTGCTTTGGAACTCCCTGGGCAATCAAACCATCCAATCTCAAACCCTGGAGTCATTCAAGTGAAATACTGAGTTCAAGAAGGCTCGCCTTCCCTGTCTTCTTTTGCACCCTAAGTGTGCATTAATGATTTTGTCTTTTGATGATTTTTCACACTTTTCTTTTGCCTGAGAAACAAATATGATCCACTAAAAGAGACCCATCATCTGATTTTTTTTGATTTGATGAATTGAAAATTTGTATTCTAAAAAGGCTATAAAAATCTTGCTTCAGAAGCAAGAGGCTATAAAAATATTTTTTGGATATTACAAGTACAGAGCCACAAAGAGAGACCTTTTGCTTTATGTGCAAAGTCTAACTGTATTTTAGATCTGGATATTTAATTAGTACATCAGCATTATAAACAAACCTTTTAGTTTATTCAATGAACAACACATTAATAGGTCCTTTAAAACTAGATGGCTTAGGCTGCAGCCAACATGCATGCAAAACTATTTGTATAGGCAAGAAAATCTATTAAAAAATACAAAAAGTAGAAATATATGAAACACAATTAAGAATTGTAAATACTTTGATATTCCTTGGGAACATATTCAGAGAGTATCACCTGAATATGTCTAGTGTTAATTAAATGACACTAAAGGAAGAAATCACAAATATTATGTTGTTAGACAACTTTATTTATTAGTTTCTTTATCATGAGTTTTTAAAAAACATCAGAAATAAAACCAAACCAAAAATAATCATTTACATCTCAAGAAATTATGAAAATCAGTAAAATGAAAATTCCCAAGTTCTATCATAGCATATCTATTCTTAGATATAGGCCAACAAGGGGCAGAATTTCCAAAATAGCTGCTTATTCTGTTCTATAGCTTGCTTATCACTATAGAAAAATTACACTTGCCTTATTAATACTTAATCATGGACATGCAAAGAGGAAGAAGATACTTAGCCAAGTGGCTCTAGATTATTGAGATTTCTGCAATTTTTGCTTTAATATTTTATATTTTTCCTATAACTTGTCTATTTTTCAAAATGCAAAGGTGATTCAAGGTTTATTTCAGAGATGACTAAAGCCTAACCCATTGCATGGGTAGTGGAACTTAGGTTGACTTGGCAGAGCATCAAGACACAGGAATCTCTTGACACAGGCAGTGAACAGGAATAAAAACATACATTATTCTGTTCTCTGTCTATGCATTTACAAAGCCCAGGCAGTGATTTTGATCTTTTTTTGCAACCTATGCAGGTTTGAAGGTTTTGTAACCTTTATTTATCTCTGAAATAAACCTTGAATCACCTTCACATTCACCAAATTAATGCAAGTTTGCATTAATTAAACTTGCTCCTGATGCAAGTTTATTGGATCAACCTATTTTGTACCCTCCCCTAAAAAAAATCCTAGATCCACCCTGCCTCTAGAGAGTGTACACTTAAATGAGATGGTATTGACCTTATTAGGTCAGTAGCAACGAGTATTAGGCCAGGATAACCACCAGATGGCTTATTTTCAGTATATCAGTAATAATATTTGTATTATAGTATTATATATATATATATATATATGATATAATATATATATCATAGTATACTATCTATATATATATATAATATATATATAATATATATTCTATAATATATATATATATATATATAGTTATAGATATATAATATATATCTATATGATATCTATATATATATAGATATATTAGATATATATATATATATATAGTATATAATATATATATATATATATATCTATATAGTATATATATATATATATAGATATATATATATATCTATATATAGATATATACTAGATGCTATATATAATAAATATATAAATGTATGGTATATATATATATATATCATATAGATATATATATATATAATCCTATATATATATATATATATATATATATGCTATATACGTATATATATATATATATATATATATATTATATATTATATATCGATATATATGATATATATAATAGTGAATATATATGCTATACAAATCTTTAAATTAGCCAACTGGTATTTTAAGGATAGGAGTCCAGCTGGACATAAGGAAACACATTAAGAAGACAATTCTTACTCCATAATATGGAGAATAATCCTACTTAACACATTTTGCAGGGGGAGAGCCTTTATCTTCAACTTTTTCCTTGTTTTCCTAAGAAATTCATGAATTTCTTAGAACCTATATATTCACAGAATATATACCCCCACCCCCCTAATGTGCAAATATATACCTAGAATTGCATTCTCAATCTAAATATAACTTCCATTTGCATCACAAATGAACTTTACTCCCATATTAGCCATGTGGTGGATATCCTTATTAGGCCCATTATCTTGTACTAAGATCTTACATCTAAGATCTCACCTCTTTCTGCAAGGATTTCTGTTCTTTTAACTCATCTTAGTTCTAAGATCTTATAGCTTACTGATGTTAGCAAAAAGTGTGAAGAACACCATTTTTCTGCTGTATAGAACAATAGGACCATTTTTTACTCATCAATGTGCTAAGATCTTACATCTTTTGTCAGAAAATGCTTGAAAGTGAGATCTTCAAACTAAGATCTTATATCTTCTGTCTTTTTTATGCAAATGTCTTTCATCATTCTGCTCTGATCAGCAGTCTAAGAACAATGATGATTAAATCATCAAAGTTCTCTCATCATTGTTCTATATGGCAGAACAATGGCATCTTTCATACTTTTTGCTAACATCAGTGAGCTGTAAGATCTTAGAACAAAGATGAGTTAAAAGAGCAGAAATCTGTAAATATTACCAAATCATATTATTGAATTACAACTAGGCTAAAGTGAATATACCACTTGATGCTTTTTTTATGCTCTTTGTGAATATAATAATCATTTTTGTTGGAAATGAATTTTAGACCCCACCCCTTTATATATCATTTCAGGGCATACATTTGCACATTAGGGGGGTATGGGGAAAGTTTAAACTTACCTCTCATTTACATCAGAAATAAAATGACCCCCATCCCCCTAATGTGCAAATATATACCCTGAATTGGTAGGCCTATATATAGGGGTTGGGGCTAAAATTTATTTCTGACAAAAATGATTATTATATTTGTAAAGAGCATAAGAAGAGGCATTGAGTGGTATATTCACTTTAGTCATAACTAAATAATAAGATTTGGTAAATATTTACCCAGAAATCTTTGCAGAAAGACATGAGATCTTAGTACAAAATAATGGGCCTTGATCTTTGCAGAAAGATCTTATATGTAAGATCTTAGTGCTAAAAAACAGCCCTATTGTTATTAGACTGCTGATCAGAACAGAATGATGAAAGACAATTGCAAAAGAATGCTATAAGATATAAGTTCTTAGTGCTAAGATCTCACTTTTAAGCATTCTTTGTCAAAAGATGTAAGATCTTAGCACAAATATGTGTAAAAGAATAGCCCTACTTTTAATAGGCTAATGGCCATATTGATGTATAGCTTAGATTTTAGGTTTTCTCTGATATATACAATTCTTCTCAATTCCTCTTTGGCAACAAGATGTGAGGGTTTTTGTTTTAGGTAAATTTGCTCAATTGGATACTGTTTTTTTTTTTACCCTAGCCTAGAGGGGTATTTTAGCATGTGATGCAGGCTGGCTAAGTCTGGGACAAGAAAGAAACTTTTACTTTAGTGCAAGATCAGTTCGTTTATGTTTTAAAATGAAACATTTGACAAAACATGGGGATTCAAACAAGTAAATGCCAGAATGAAATAATAGTCCTACAGTTCTCAAGCAGCCCCTCCATAACGCATTTAAAGTTTATTTCGTTTCTTTCTTGAAGAACTAATAGACACAAACAGCGTTTCAAAACTAAGTTGCGAAAAGAAAGCCGGTAAATTCCCTGTGGTTTTACTTGTTGTTGTTTTTAGTTTGCATTCAGATGCTGGATTCTGTCTCATCGTTCGTTTACACATTGCGGAAATCCATGCGGGAATCCGTCCGTTTCCGTTCGAACTATGGCTAAAATAACGCTGCGTTTTAAGGCAAAGATTTTAAATTATTGCAAAAGCATGACCTATGTTCTTACCCCCTTCTGAAAGCTGTTGAACAATAGAGAGCCAAATGACACCGTTTTTCTTAGTTTTTTTTTATAGCCTGGGTGTGCAGGATCATAGAAGCTGGGGTAGCCTTAAACCAAAGTTATAAGATCGTGTAGTTTTTGATAATCCATACTCATGATTTTATTCATTTAAAAATCTTGCCAAGATTCCGTCCTGATTTGACCAAAACGTTGCGGAGAGCTAGAGATTTTTTCTAGCACGAAAACGGACGGAATTTCCGGACGGATTGCTAAATCCGCATGAATTTTCGCAATGTGTAAACGAACCATCCGACTCTGTCCAGGTTTCCCACTCAGAATGGTTGAAAAACTGAAAGTAGGAACTATCGAGCAACATATTCAGAACTGAAAAACCCTATTGAGGTGACAACTATGATTGTCAATTACCTATTTCTGAAAATACACTGGACTTTCAACCATTCTGAACTGGAAATTTGGACAGAGTCTGAGACAGAATCCAGCGTCTGAACGCCCAGTTAATTACATACAATTCAATAAATGTGCCTTAAAAAAGTTGAAACTGATGAACGATGACATCAAACATAAAAATTAGAGATTGATTGGTGATCATTCTTTGTTAAAAGTCCTATGTCAGAGGCAACGCTGTAGCTTTGCCTATAGTAAAGGCCATACGGCTCCAATGTTTTATCATTTATTTATTATTATGTTTTCCCAGAGGCACTTTATATGTAAGGGGTCTTCGCAGAAACTTCAAAGGGGGCTCATTCGATTAGAAATCGAAAGTTCTAGTGCCCTTTTTAATAGTCGAAAAGGTTTGGAGGGTAACTAGCCCCCCCCCCCCCCTTCACGCCCTTCATTCCCCCAAACAAATCCAATCAAAATTTTTAGATAGCCATTTTGTTCAGTGTAGTTGATTTCCAGATACAAAATATATTTTTGAGGAGGGCACTCCTCCACAACCCTCAGGGCAAGGGTTTTAAGTTGTGCCCTGGGGGCATATAAGGCTTTTGTAGAAGGCGTTGTCGTAAAAAACTTCAAAACAGGCTCATTCGATTGCAAATTCAAAGGGCTAGTGCCCTTTTTAATAGTCGAAAGTTATTGGAGGGCAACTAGCTCCCCCCCCCACGCCCATCATTTCCCCAAACAAATCGAATCAAAATTTTTAGATAGCCATTTTGTTCACCGTAGTTGATTTCAAGATAGAAAATATGTTTTTGAGGAGGACAATCCCCCCAAACCCTCAGGGAAAGGGTTTTAAGTTATGCACTGGGGGCCATACAAGGTTTTTTATAGAAGGTGTTGTCGCAGAAAATTCAAAAAAAGCTCATTTGCTTAGAAATTGAAAAGGCTAATGCCCTTTTTAATAGTCCAAAAGTGATTGGAGGGCAACTGCCCCACAGCCCTCAGGGCGAGGTTGTAATTTATGCCCTGGGGGCATATAAGGTTTTGTATAGACAACGTTGTCGTAAAAAAATTGAGAAAGGGCTCATTCCATTGGAAATTTAAATGGCTAGTTCCCTTTTTAATAGTCGAAAGTGATTTTAAGGCAACTGACAGCCTTTCCACGCCCACCATTTCCCCAAACACATCCAATCAAAATTTTGATATAGCCATTTTGTTCAACGTAGTTGAAAGTTCTGGAAATTATATGTTTGAGCAGGACACTCCCCCCATAGCCTTCAGGGGCAAGAGTTATAAGTTATGCCCTGGGGGTATATATGGTTCTTATGGAAGGAATGCTCGTATTAACTTCAGAGAGAACTCATTTGATTGGAAATTAAATGTTCTTGTTCACTTTTCAAGTGTCAAAAGATATTGGAAGGTAAGCAGCTCCCCCCCCCCCCCAAAAAAACGTTTTTTTCGCAAATGCATCCAATAAAAATTTTAAGATATCTATTTTGTTATAAATAGTTCAAAGATCATATAACAAAAATTACGGTGTTGACACAACTGACCAGGGCCCAGGGGCAGGCGTTGTAAGTTATGCCCTGGGGCATATATGGGTCTTATGGAAGGGATGCTCGTATTAAATTCCAAGAGGGATAATTTGATTGTAAATTGAAAGTTTTATTTCACTTTTTAAGACTGAAAAGAGATTGGAGGGCACCTAGCCCCCCCCCCCCCTCCACGCCCTTTTTTCTCAAACTCATCCGATAAGACCTTTGAGATAGCTTTTTTTTATAGTTAAAATACCATATAAAGAAAACTCAGGGGTCAACACAGCCCCCCAGGGCCCGAGGACAGGTGTTGTAAGTTATGCTTTGGGGCAATATATGGTTCTTATTGAAGGGATGCTCGTAAGAAATCTAGAGATGGCTCATTTGATTGGAAATTTAAAGTTCTAGTTCAGTTTTTAGAGTAAAAAGAGCTTGGAGGGCAACTAGCCCCCCCACGCCTCTTTATCCCCAAATGCATCCAATAAAGTTTTGAGATAACCATTAAGTTAAAAATTGCTAAAGAGTCAGATGCCAAAAACTCAGGTGTCGTCACAACCCCCAAGGGCCTGGGGGAAGGCGTTGTAAGTTATGCGCTTACAATTGTTCGTATGAAAGGGATACTCGTATAAACTTCAGAGAGGGCTCATTTGATTGGATATTGAAAATTCGAGCTCACTTTTTAATTTTCAAAATAGATTCGAGGGCAGCTAGCCCCTCCCCCGCCCATGCCTTCTTTTTCAAAAACACATCTGTTGAAAATTTTGAGATAGACATTTTGTTAATAATAGTTCAAATTTCGGATAAGAAAAAATCTTTTGTCAATAGAACCCCAAGGGCACAGGGGAAGGTGTTCCAAGTTATGCCCTAAGGGCATGTATGGTTTTTATGAAAGGGATGTTCGTATAAACTTCATAGAGGGCTCATTTGATTGGAAATTGAAAGTTCTAGTTCACTTTTTAAGAGTCAAGAGAGTTAAACAATCCCCCCCCATGCTCTTTTTCCCAAACCCGTTCGCTACAAATTTTGAGATAGCCAGTGTTTTGGAATTGTTGAAAAGTTAGATAACAAAAACGCCCCCCAGAGCCCGGGGAATAGACGTTGTAAGCGTTGTCCTGGGGCGCATATGGTTCTTATGAAAGGGATGCTCGCATAAACTTCAGAGGGGGCTCATTTGATTGGAAATTGAAAGTTCTAGTTCAATTTTTAAGAGTCAAAAGATATGTGAGGGCAACTAGCCCCCCACACACCCTTTTTTCCCCAAGCCCATCCGATAAAATTTTTATAATACCCATTTCATTAAAAATAGTTCAAAGGTCAGATAAGAAAAATTCCTGTGTTGACGGAACCCGCCAGGACCCGGAGGCAGGCATTATGATTAACGCTCTAGGGGCATATGTAGTTCTTATGAAAGGGATGCTCGCATAAACTTCAGAGGGGGCTCATTTGATTGGAAATTAAAAGTTATTGTTCACTTTTTAAGAGTCAAAAGAGATCAGGCGGCAAGTAGCCCCCCTCCTCCACGCCCTAAATGTATCAGATAAAAATTTTGAGATAGACTTTTTGTTAAAAATAGTTCAAAGTTCTGATAACAAAAAACTCCGGTGTCAGCACAGCCTCCAGGGCCCGGGGTAGGCGTTGTAAATTATGCCCTGGGGACATATATGGTTGTTATGGAAGGGTTGTCCTTTAAACTTCCTAGAGGGCTCATTTGATTGGAAATTGAAAGTTGTAATTCACTTTTTAAGAGTCAAAAGTGATTGAAGGGCAGCTAACCTCCCCCACACTCCATTTATTTTTTTCCCAGAGGCACTTCATATAGAAAGGGTCGTCGTATAAACTTCAAAGGGGGCTCATTCGATTCGAAATCGAGAGTTTTGGGGCTCTTTTTAAGAGTTAAAAGTGATCAGAGGGCAACTGTCCCCCCCCCCCCCAATTTGAGATAGCCATTTTATTAAAAATAGTTGAAAGATCATATAACAAAAACTCCTTTACGTATGGTCATTTCGTTAAAAATAGTTCAAAGGTCAGATAAGAAAAACTCCTGTGTCGACACAGCCCCCCCCCCCAGGGCCGGGGCAGGCGTTGTAAGTATTGCTCTGGGGAATATATGGTTCTTATGGAAGGTATGCTCGTATAAACTTCATAGAGGGTTCATCTGAATGGAAATTATACGTTGTAGTTCATTTTCTCAGTGTGAAAAAAGATCGGAGGGCAACTAACCCTTCCCGCCTTACACGCCTTTGGGTGGGTCGGATGGACAAACCCATCTGATAAAAATTTCAGGTGATAATTTTGTTAAAAATATTTCAACCATCAGATATTAAAACTCCAGGGTTGACACAACCCCCCAGGGCCCAGGGACAGGGCCCTGGGCACTGTCCTTGGGTTCTATATATATATATGTATGGTTCTTATAGAAGGGATACTCATATAAACTTCAGATACGGCTAATTTGATTGAAAATAGAAAGTTCTAGTTCACTTTAAAGAGTCAAAAGAGACCGAAGCTTAATCTAGTCCTCAAATGCCCCTTTTCCCCCAAACCCATCCAATACACATTTTGAGATAGCAATTTGTGAAAAATAATTCAAACATCAGATAATAAAAAGTTCGAGGTTGACACAAATCCATTTTTTCCCTTTGATATTGTTACTTTGATATCAGTTTTGATACTTTGATGAATATTTGATTTTTTTTAAAGTTTGATTTTGAAATAAAGAATTTTTCAAAACTTGAAATTTTTTGCAATCAAAAACGAACAAAAATTAATTAAAAAAAACTTTCCGAAAAATAAGTTTTTCAAAGAAAAGTAAAGGCCATTTTAAACATAAGCTCAGCAGATACAAATACCTTTTAAAATTCAAACTCAAAACGACCAGAAACTACTATTAAAGAATAAATGAAACCCAAAAAGAACAGAAATTAAATAAACAATCATAGCAAAAACATCCAACAAGTAATAATATAAATGAATAAATAATTCTTAAAGCGAGTAATGCTAAGATTGAATATGAAAATCAAGCTTAAAACGAAAAATAATTTCCTATTGAAGTATAAGTGAAACTTAAAACGAACAGAAATTAAATAAACAATCAATGCAAACAAACAAACAATAGATATTAATGTAAATAATAAATAAATCTTAAAACGAGTGAAATCTAAATTGAATATGCAAATCAAGCTTGAAACGAACAAAAATCACAACAAACAAGAGTTCGGGTATGACCTCCTTCTCTCACTGTAAAAGTCTAAAACCTACTGCATCATTGGTGCTTTACTGGAAACCAATTTTATGACAAATATTTTTTTTTGTGCTTAATATTGAAAATAAACATTACAATTATAGTAACATTTTGAACTGATTAGCTTTCAGCAATTAATATCATTATACACCAAATATTCAGTTTGATTTAATAGCTCTTTTTAAAGTTGTTAAAGGCGAATATCTAAAAACAAGTGATTGGATACTGCCTCCTTTCCTAACTGTAAATAAAAACCAAAGCCTACTGCGTCATTTACGCTTAACTGAAAACGGATTATACTACAAATACTTTCTTTTCCAGTTCTTACAGCATTGAAAATAAAAATACAATTAAAATGAAATAAGTTCTTGAACTGATGGATCTTTCAACAATTCATATCATTATACATCAAATATTCAATTTGATGTTGTTTATACTTTCCAAGATTGCTCAAGACGCATATAGTTTTCAGTATAGTGCCAATGACGCAGTAGGTTTTAGACTTTTACAGTGAGAGAAGGAGGTCATACCCAAACTCTTGTTTGTGGTGATTTTTGCTCGTTTGAAGCTTGATTTGCATATTCAATTTAAGTTTCACTCGTTTTGAGGTTTATTTATTAATTTACATTAATATCCATTGTATGTTTGTTTGCATTTATTGTTTATTTAATTTCTGTTCGTTTTAAGTTTCATTTATACTTCAATAGAAAAATATTTTTTTTCGTTTTAAGCTTGATTTTCATGTTCAATCTAAGTATTACTCGCTTTAAGGTTTATTTATTCATTTACGTTATTACTTGTTGTATGTTTTTGCTATGATTGTTTATTTAATTTCTGTTCGTTTTGGGTTTCATTTAATCTTTAATAGTAATGCGACACAGCATTCGCACGGGATTCTGACTAATGGACAATTTTTCTAGGCTTGGTATATTTTGATGGGCGTCTTTGGGCTGAAAAACCTCTTCCTAGCTAATTTATCTATTATGGATTGCCTCCCCGCAGTAGCATAATATTTGTAGACATGAATATATAATGAGTCGGAGGTAATAGGCTTGAGACTGTCTGTGCAGGATTTCGACTCTTGTTGATAGAAGAGCATCGCAAAGTGCTGAAAACCATGTTGTGACCAAGATGGGCCCAGGATTGCACAAAGCCTCCATTCATGGAGGTCCCAGGGACTTCTTGCAGTCCGGTTCTAAGCCGGCTTAAGCACTTCGGTGTAGATTTGAGAAGATATGTGATCCCCGTCCTGCACTGGTATCCGGGATCATTGCTTTTCCTGAGGCGAAAATAATTTCAATGATTTAAAGAACATGAAAATTGGAACTTGGAATGTTAAGACATTAAAAAAATGACTATCGCATCGACATTTTGACTGACGAATTCAGACGATTCGAACTGGATTTATTATGAATTTCAGAAACTCATATCCCAGGGGTAGGAAGCATGAAATTAGGTGATATAGAATTTGTTTACTCAGGCAGGAAGGATGGGGTACACAGACAGGGAGTAGGGCTCATGATGAATAAGGAAGATGCTAAGTCTTGTTTAGGCTGGGAAGATATTAATAATGAAATACGAATTCCTCATTTTATGACTAGAAAGTTCAGGGTATCAGTTATAGTAGTATACGCCCCTGTAGAACCGTCCGACGGAGATACTAGTGACTCAGATGAATTTTACTTACAGTTACTGGAGCAAATAGACAGGGTCCCAGGTAGAAATATGATGTTATTACTGGGAGATTTTAACGCCCAGGTTGGTAGAAATAGGGATAGATGGTATTCCAGCCTAGGTAAATTCGGTGTAGGAAAAGAAAACAGTAATGGATACAGGCTTTTGCAATTTTGTAGGAATAGCAATCTAGTTGTAACCAATACGGTGTTCGGTCATAAAATGGCTCATAAGTTAACATGGTATTCACGTGAGGGTAAAACAGCAGACCTTATTGATTATGTTATAGTAAACTGAAGACTGGCAGGAACAATACAATATACTAGGGTATATAGGAGTGCTGTTATTGATGTTAAAAGTAAAGATCACCATCTAGTAGTGTCAAGGGTTAATTTAGAGCTGAAATATCGTAAGGGTAACTACCTCCCGGGAAGTTATGATGTTGGTAGACTCCAGGATGAGAATTTGAGAGAAACTTTCCAGGAACAGTTGAATACTAAACTTGAGAGTTTAAAACTTGATAATGTGGAAGATGGTTGGAGTAATTTTAGAAAAATAATTCGTTAAGTTGCTGAAGGTGTATTAGGGAAGAAAGCTAGAACTGCAGCTAAGAATATTAGTGAAAAAGCTTTATGTTTAATAGAAAGGAGAAATGACTTGTACAAGAATTATCTGAGTGATAGATCGTATGAAAACAAAAGAAATGTAAAGAAAGTGGAGAAAGTATTAAAATATGAACTAAGGAGGTGTGAAGTGGAGGCCATGGATAAAATTGCCGAGGATCTGGAAGATGCAGCTAGACGGCATAATAGTAAAATATTGTACTGCCACGTTAACAAATTGAGAGGGAGTAGTCAATCCAGATTTGGCCCAGTTAAAGATAGAAATGGGGTCGCAATTAGCGATAAGGAAAAAAACTAAAGAGAGATGGGCCGAACATTTTGAGAATTTGCTTAACCGAGATAGAGTTGCAGCAAAAAATATAGAGGAAAATGAAAAAGTTTGTGATACCTTGGATGTGAAGGAAGATTTGTTTTGTGAGGAGGAATTAGCAGCAGTACTAAAAGGATTAAAGAATAATAAGGGTCCAGGTGCTGATAGGGTGGTAAATGAGTTTCTTAAATATGGTGGCTCTGAGGTTAGAAATAAGTTACTGAAGATTATGAATATGATTTTTGAAAAAGGGGAAGTACCTAACGATTTTAGGAAAACCTTAATTAAGCCACTTTATAAGAAAGGTGATAAAAGTGAGCGTGGTAACTATCGAGGCATTAGTCTGGTCTCTGTAGGTAGTAAATTACTTAGTAATATGATACTTTTTAGACTGACAGCTGCCGTAGACAAAGTTTTAAGAGAAGAGCAGTGCGGTTTTAGAAAAGGTAGAGGATGTGTCGACCAAATTTTCACTCTTAGGCTAATAATGAGAAGTGCCTGAGTTTTCAAACACCTTTGGTCCTCGGTTTTATAGATTATGAGCAAGCGTTCGATCCTGTTGATAGAAGAGCTTTAGTAAAGGTTTTATCCTTGTATGGTATACTAGACAAATACATTAAAGGGATTAGTGCTATGTACGAGAATAACACTGCTGCGGTTAAGGTAGAAAATGAGGTTAGCAGCTGGTTTTGTATTAAATCAGGAGTTAAGCAGGGTTGTGTTCTATCCCCCTTTGTATGGATTATTTTGATGGACTTTGTTTTAAGGAGCACAGGAAAATCAATGGGAGACCACGGAATCAAATTGGGAGGAAAAAGTCTCCTGGACTTGGATTATGCTGATGATTTAAGCATCCTAGATGAAATTCTGAGCAAAATGAATGAAGTTTTAGAGGTTTTGCGAGTTCAGGGTGCTAGAATTGGTTTGAAAATTAATGTTAGGAAGACTAAGTCACTAAGGCTAGGAATAAGTGAAGATGAAAATGTGACGTTGGGTAATGAAAAGATTGATCAGGTGGGCAGCTTCACTTACCTTGGTAGTATTATTAGTAAAGATTGTAGGAGCAGTGAAGATGTTAAATATAGAATAGCCAAGGCTCAGGGTGTTTTTTCACAGTTAAAAAAAGTCTGGAAGAATAGGAAGATAAGTGTGCAAACCAAGATTAGAATATTAGAAGCTACAGTGATGACAGTGGTCAAATATGGCTCTGAAGCATGGACGTTGCGAAAAGCGGATGCAGATTTGCTTGATCTTTTCCAGAGAAATTGCTTAAGGATTGTTCTGGGTACCCGGCTGGCTGACCGTATTTCAAACAATAGGCTATACGAAAAATGTGGTTCAATACCGCTCTCTAGGGCTATAATGAAAGAAAGGTTGAGGTGGCTAGGGCACGTTGTGCGGATGAAGGATAACAGATTGCCGAAGACTATTCATTTCGGCCAACCATCTAGGGCTAAACTGAAAGCGGGTCGTCCCCGTCTGGGGTGGGAGGACGTCATAAAGAAAGATTCAAAGGAAATGGGAACTTCGTGGGCGGGTGTAAAAAGGGAGGCTTTGAATAGATTGGGGTGGAGGAGGAGCGTGCGTAGCTATGTTGGCCTCAGGCGGCTTGGTGGTGTGGGGAGTTGTTAGTAGTAGTAGTAGTAGTTTGAATTTGAATTTTAAAAGCTATTTGTATCTGCTGAGCTTAAGTTTAAAATGGCCTTTACTTTTCCTTTAAAAACTTATTTTTCGGAAAGATTTTTAAATAATAAAAAAAGACAGCAAAATTCAATTATGAAAGATTAGTGCAGGCAAACTAGAGTTTGACCACAAATAAATTACAATAGAAATGATTATTACACCATGTTGTAGAGGAAAAAAAAGC
The DNA here is from genome assembly GCA_027921565.1 of Artemia sinica. Lineage (NCBI taxonomy): Eukaryota > Metazoa > Arthropoda > Branchiopoda > Anostraca > Artemiidae > Artemia > Artemia sinica. The sequence continues at coordinate 736,896 of CM051264.1, read as the reverse complement.
TGAACAATATATCCAAAGTTGCACATTCTAGGTCGACGCAAATCTAGTATTTTTTTTTTGGCATATCGTATCAATTTTTCTCGCTTTCTAACAAAAATAAGTTCCGGTAATTGGTTGTTTTTCTTGAAATTTATTATTATTCCGATGTAAAAAGACGAGACAAATGCGAAAACGGAGTCAAATTTTGTGTACAGTATATAAAAAAAATTCATAATCATCAATATGAGATTTTTACGCTTTCTGTCATCGTGACTCCTTTTTTTTACCAGCCCATCTTTCGCTGGCTAATTGTCGATTTTGAGATCTAATATTTAGTTCGCCCAAATCTGATCGTCGCTGGCTCCATCACCTGATGGGTTGGCCTAAAAAAAGTGATTGCAAGATGTTTCTTAAAACATTAAAAACATTACAAGGGGGAATTCATCTATGAAAATAGTTTTCAGCGGCCGACATTTAAAATCCCTCTTAGAATAAACTATTATCAACACATTTGCTAGTCTTCACAACTGCTATAACTGTCAAATCACCTTCATGAACATTTGAAAAACAGAATCAAACTCCGACTAGTATTTACAACTTATTCTTTGGATTCAGATATATAAGCTTCGACGTTCTCCTCATCGTTGCAACTTACATTTCTTGGACAGTTAAAATATTTTTAACCTTTGCAAATTTTACACGCTGCAGTGAAGCTAAGCCGTTTTAAAAGCAGCTACATCTCGTTGAGCTACAAATCAGTTGACAGGAGCACATCACGATTTCTAAAAGTAGACAAGGGGCTGGTGGGAGGTCAGTAGTCAGTGGACACAAGAACTCATCTTTGTTTCTTCAACCCCATTCCTCGGCTTTAAGTTCAGAATCACTCTATAGCTGAGATTGGTAGAAAATCCTGTAACTATGGAATTTAGCCGCATGAGAAGTTGGTCGTAACTGTTCTGGGTGGACGAACGTGCTTGCAGTAGTCACTTTCCTTTTTAAAAACTTCTCTGTGGAGTTCATTCAGCTTTTCCCCTTTTGACGAGCCATTTTTCATGAGCAGAACTTCTTCTCCAGCAACCCTTACTTCGTAGCTAACTTACTTACTAGCCCTTACTTACTGATCAAGCAATTTGTTTGGGCTCAAACTCTAGTTTGCCTGTACTAATCTTCCATAATTGAATTTTCCTGTATTGAATTGTATATAATTATGGATAAAACAACAACAACAAGTAAAACCACAGGGAATTTACCTAAGATAGTGGAATTATCTAAGCCTTAAGAATTATTAGACTGTATATCTACGAGCCGTCCTCAGTAAGCAACCTACGTAAACAAAATAAAATTTACAACAGAATGGAATCTTTAAAACCAAAGTTGAAAGACTAAAACACTCCCATAATCATTACTTCAACGAAATTCAAGCATGACTGGTTATACAATTCCAATGTCTTAAGGAAATTCCCGATTGTTTTAGCTGTTGTTGTTTTTATGATGGAAATGCAGTGTGAGTAGTTAGGGGGTAATACTCCCATGACTCATATATCCCTTTCAATTCTGGTACCGGAACTTTTTTAACCTACTGAATATTTAGCAAATGCTTAGTAGAGCACACAGGTGTTATTGTTTACATTTTACACAAATATGGTTGTTATGTAATAATTTAGGAGAAGTAATTATTTACATACGGAAATTTAAATTTTTAAAAACATACTGTTCCGGTAGGAAACACCCTTAAGGGTATTTTTCCAGCCGGTTGTCAAGTGGGGAATCCCCGCTTGTAAAAAAATTGATATTAGTACCCCCTCAAAACACTTTTTGTTCAAGATATTTTTCAATTTATTTTTCTTCGAGAAGTTTGCTGAAGGCATTTTCCAATCCACTATTCAAGGCAGGAGCCCCCACATGTAAAAAAAAATGGATCTTAGTACCCCTTCAAGAGGTTAGTCTAATGTTTACTTATGTGGATGACGTTATTTTGTATATCAACGACACTTTTTTTTGCTAGGGCCTACACAGGGGTTCGTTTGCTTCTAAACGTGTAAAACTTCCTGCTGACCAGATATTTATTTTTATTGTTTCCGATAACAAAGGCTTACAACCTTACGTCGTCTAAACAAAATATTGTTTTCTTCCAAGACGCCTTGACGGTACTGCAGCAACAACAGACGGCCATAAACCTCTCAATGTGGTTATTTCCAGTTACAAGACTTGTTTGTTCTCTTACCAGGTAGAGGAATGGTAGAGGCCTTTTTTACCCGAGCGTTTCAAAAGGTTGATTTAACAATGGTAGGCGGTTCAGGATAAGACGTATTTTATTTTTATCAAATTGACAAGCCGCGGTTAAGGATAATACAAAAAATTATTTGTAAAATAAATCTTTGATTTGCGAGAGGAGTGGAGGAAGCTATGATAAGTCTTTTCACAAGGAAAATGTAACTACCTCTAATTTGAGCAGTCACTATTTATTTTGGTGAAGGAGGTGGAGACTGAGCGCAAGTTATTTGGAAAACTAAATAAGTTTAATCTTTATTTCAGTAGAATCCCAGCCAAGAAAGTTTCCTTCTCCAAAGAAACAGAGTGTATGCAATGGTGCAGAGGATATCATGCAAAGCCAAGATGCGGGACGTTCGAGACCTCCAGCACTACCACTACAGAACGATGATTTGAGACCTTCAAGACCTGCGCCCCAATTCACAGCAATGATGCGAAGATTGACAACATTAATAGAACCCTTCTAGTAAGTAAAATCGTAGTTATTGAGGCTCGTAGATTGAAAAAATTAACCATTGTTTACCCCAACAATCACGAAAAATCCCAGCCCCAATATGTTTATGCCTATAAAAGTTGTTTTTTTTAGCGCGGTGAAAATAACCTATTCCTTTTCAAGTTAACAAAGGGAAAATAGCTGAGTTGTTAAAAACCCTGTTCGATATAGTTGAGTGATGGGCTTCAAGCGTCGTTGTCCTCAAAAAACGGTTATATGTTTTTAAACAATGCTAAAATGATAAATTCTTTTTCTGGTCAAAAATTAATTAATCCGGACTTCGATTTCATCCTTTCTTCGCGATTTTACGTTTTAGGTTAATAAAACTGTACCATTTCAAAAGGAAAGTAACTGGGACTCTTGGGCATCTTGTTCGATGCTGCTAACAGAGGAGGGGGATTGAGGCAACTTGTCCTAAAAAATAAAACAGGTTTTTTCATCACTGTTAAAATAATGCATTCGTTATCAAGATAAAACCACACTGTTTCAAAAAGAAAACATCTGGACTATCTGGACTGTTCGAGGGCATCTTTGATAGTTCTGAGGGAGGAGGGTTTGAGGGCTCTGGTCCTCGAAAATAATACAAGTTTATGATCATTGCTAGAGTAACGCATTCTTTTTTAGCTTAATAAAATCATATCTTTTCAAAAAGAGATTAACTAGGACTGTTTAGGGGCATGTTTGATATTTCTGGGGAGGGGTTTGAGGGCCCTGGTTATCAAAAATAAAGTATTTTTTCGTCTCTACTAAAATAAAGCATTCTTTTTCCGATTAAAACCAAACTATTTCAAAGGGAAAATAACCAAGCCATTGGTAACCTTATTCAATGCTGCTAGGAGGAAGTGGAGGCTTTGAGGTCCTAACCATCAAAAACAAAACAGGTTTTTCATCGCTTCCAAAGTAACGCATTCTTTTTCAACTTAATAAAACTGTATCATTTCTAAAAGAGAATAACTGGGACTGTTGGGGGAATTTTAAATAGTTCTGAGGGAGGGGGCTTGAGGGCCCTGGCCCTAAGAAATTAGACAGGTTTTTCAGCACTGCTAAAGTAACGTATTCTTTATCAGCTTAATAGACCTGCACCTTTTCAAAAAGAAAATAACTGGGAGTATTGGAGGGCATCTTTGATATTTCTGAGAGGGGGGTTGAGGGCCCTGACCATCAAAAATAAAAGGGTTTTCCAACATTGGTAAAGTAATAATTTCTTTTCCGGATTAATATTTAATCATCTTCAACCAATAAATTACTTTTTATTCTTTTTCCAGGTTCCCACCGAAATACCAGCAGAGGGGACAGACATTCTATGAAACGATATTAAAACATACTTGATGGAGAATATCGACTTGTCCCCCTCCCCTGATAGGGACGTACCAGCTTTTATTCACAAGTTATTGAAAGATTGGTTTGCAGAGGTGACCAGTGATACCATAATTCCCCCCCCCCAATTTTGATTTAGATGGTCTCATAGCTGATCTTGGGCTTGACAAGGACTATGAACGGATGGATTATTAGCTATCGCCCAACGAACTCGAGAGACTGGTAGTATACCAGGGGGTTATGACAATGTGGTGCAGGATATGAAAACCTCATAATTCTCCATTACCTAAATTTCTATTTGTCGAATTCTGCCTTGCGCAATGTGTGTGTCTTTAGAGCTGAGCTTGGTGATCCATTTAGCACGCTTACGGGGGTAGTATATTTCTGATCCAGTAGATATAGTTCATTTCTATATCGGCAAGATTTGAACCCTTCTTGAAAAACAGACTCAAGAGGGGGAGGTATGAATGGGGTTAAGTCATCCATCGCACAAAAAAAATATTTAATTGAAAAGCCGGGTGAAGTGTATTCGCATTATATGCCAATGGAAATGCAAGCACTTCACGCGGACCAACATAATTTTGAGGGTGTATTTTTTGGCTGGGTGGGTATCATTAGAAGTAAAGTAGATAGCTATAACGGAAAGGGAAGTAATTCAGCGATGTCATTCATTGAAATTTAGATGTTAACGTGGATAAATTTAAAAAGGATTTTACTTTAAGAGGCGGGAGGAATTAGTTGATAAAATATAATGCAGATTTAAAGGCTCCAGAGGTGTACAACAAATTCGTTTCGATATGAGGCTACAGTGCCTCAAGTATGCATTCCTTATCGCGCCCCATAACACACGAGTGAAGAATGGTGTTAGTAAGGCATATTTGGACGGTTTGGCGGTTAATGGGGGTGGGGAGTGTCAGAGTTTCCTAAAGTAGATTTTAACTGTTTAAATGGACAACACTTAACAGCACTTAAAGGAATAGATTTTTTTGAGTGGGCTAATGCACATTAGAGATTGGTGTTACTGTTTTACAGTCGGATACCGAATTTGAGAAGGGAGAATGAGTAAATAAAAAGGAGTTAATTTATCCAGTGAGGGTTCCGTCCATTGAAATAATGAAACACTGGATATGGCTTCTTTATGAGCCTTCTAGTGCACCCAATTCAATCAGGCATTTTTTCCAATTACAGACACTAGTTGGGTTTTATATGGGGGTAAAAATGTCAGGGTTCTTGCTTTGATTGTCCAATGTGTCTGTCTAGATTCCATACTAAGTTCAATTTTTTTACATGTGGGGTTCCCCGCTTGACTAGCGGCTTGAAGAATACCCTTGAAGGTTTTTTTCTACCTTACCCCTATGTTTTAAACGTTTAACTTTGCACTACTGGCTTGGGAAATGCCTTGAGAAAACATCTCGAAGGATAATAATCTTGAAAAATGTCTTGAAGAAAAAAACGTCTTGAGGGGGTACTAAGATTATTTTTTACATGCGGAGATTCCCTTCTTGACTAGTGGATTGAAGAATACCCTTGACGGCTTTTTTCTACCTTACCCCTATGTTTTTAAACGTTTAAATTTGCATATTTAAACAATTGCATCTCCTAAACTCTTTACCTCCAGTCCGACCTGTCTTTTGCAGTAGCAATCGGTAAATATATATACATGATCAAATAATTTAGCAAGGAAGAAAGTGAATACATCACTTAATGCCTTTTTTATGATCTTTCCAAATTCCAAATTCTATCCCTTATTGGGGCCTGAAATGGTAACTTATTATTGTATTATAGTTTTAGAATATACTGTAATGTCTCCAAAATTAGTTAAAAACTTATTAGATATGAAAAAACCTTTTAAAGTAGGCATTAAAACAACTATCTCGGGTTTTCCAGTGCCCTGTTAGAAGAAATAACAAAAAAAAGGAAGACAACAGAAAAAGAGGAAGCATCAGTACTGCCCATGCAAAAACATAATTTTCCTTGTTGTTCAAGGTCGGGGCTAAGTTTCCTACTTAGGGTTTTCAAAACTGATAGCTCCATTGGTGTACAATATATTTTGTTGTAGCGCTTTTGTAAGGGGTTTCAGACTCTTTTTGAAAGCTCCTGCTAATTTGTTTTCGAAATCAAATTTTACTATCAAGACCAATAAAAATAGTTGCGGCTGTTCTTGAATCAGCAACAAATGGTAATTTTTCTCATCAGACAGTATTTCTTAGAAACACTTATTTGAGCTCTTGGTTACTATGGGCTTTTTCGCGCCCCTTTAAGGACTCAACATGGAATTTGCCCCACAAACGATTCCTTAATTTGAAAAGAACAAAAAAAAGCCATCACTTCATCTATTCACTTTCTGTCTTACTAGATTACATGAATATGTGTTTACTTGTAAATCATGGAAACGTACCTTTTAAGGTTGTCCCTTCGTTTGGACTGGGACCTTGCGTGGGGGTGCCTCCACCTATATCCAGTGGAATCAAAATTGAATAAAGTACTGGCAGACGTTTGTGCTGGCATGCAAACTAAATGGCCGAGCCACCATAGAGTTCAGGCAGTGAGCAGAAAAGAGGAGGGGGGGTCTGATTTTTTAGTGTCTGCAAATGGGTATCTGACACAGAGTCGCATATCTACCATCCCATATGATGAATTTTTTAGGTACTCTAAGGAAATTGAACACCAAACTATCATTACAACGCATACATATATTTCAATAATATCCCTATTATTGCTTGTTTCATAGTTCAAATATTTATCATTGCCAGCATTCAACACAACTATACCTTTATCATGTGCACAAGCTTTCTTGGAATGTTTTATTTTCACCTTTTAAAATAAGGTGTGAGTGTTTATACTTCCAATGAACAAATTATAGTGATCGAAAACATATAATAAACTTGTTGTCCTCGATGGCCAGCCATAGATTACCTCGGAGGCAGCCGCAAAGAAAATCCTGGAATTGGCGGAACCAGGAGTGGAATTGGCGGAATCAGAACTGTGGAATTTGGGACAGAAGTGGCGGAACCGGAACTGACGGAACCAGAATCGGTCGAACTGAGGCTGGGACCGACTGAAGTTTTGTGGGGCTCAAACTTTTTGAAAGTTCTTGCTAATTTTTTTTCAAAATTAAATTTTACTATTAAGACTAATAAAAATAATTGTGACCATTCCTGGATCAGCAACAAATGAGAATTCTTCTCATTAGACAGTATTTTTTAGAAACACAGTTTTAAGCTCTTGGTTACTATGGTCTTTTTTGAGCCCCTTTAAGGACTCAAGATGGAATTTGCCCCACAAACAACTACTTAATTTGAAAAGATCATAAAAAAGCCATCAATTCATCTATTCACTTTCTTTCTTGCTAAATTACATGAATACGTGTTTATTTGTAACTCATGGAAATTTACGAATAAGTCTATCTCTCCGTTTGGACTAGGACCTTGCGTTGGGGTGTCTTTACCCATGTCCAGTGGGATGAAAATTGAATAAAGTGCTGGAGGATGTTTCTGCTGGCATGCAGACTAAATGGTCAAGCCACCGCAGGGTTCGGGCAGTGAGCAGAAAGAGTGGGGACTCAGAACAAAATTTGCACTTTACTGAAAAAATACAAATGAATGTGTATTAACAGTTTAATATACATATACTGATATTTAGTAATCAAAATGTTAAAATCATTTGATTTATTAAAGTTATAAAAGTAAAAACATTTATATTTTTTCAGTAAAGTGCCAATTTTGTTCTGGCCTTGGGAAGGCATAGGGGTTTTGCGCCCAACTTATGTTAATTTCTGCTCGTTTTGAGTTTGACTCGGTTATTTATTTTAATTTCTGTTCGTTTTGGGTTTAATTTATTTATCGATGCTGATTTATGGTATTTTCGAGCTTGGTAGATTATTTTATTATATTTTTGTTCATTTTTTGCTTAATGGAGTTCTTTACTTTTCTTTGAAAAACTTATTTTGTGGAAAAAGTTTTTAAATTAATTTCTGTTCGTTTAATATTGACATAGTCTTTTCAGGGAAAAAAATAACACTTTAAATCTTTTCGTTTTTTAAGACTTTATAGTTTGGCCTGCTATTTGCATGCTGGAGAAAAATTTCAGCAATTTTTAACAACATACACCATTTTAAAAATCTGGACACAAATAGTACTGTTTAACTTAGCTTCATACCTCCTCTAGTTGACCTGCTATGGAAAACTTGATACCATTCGCAAAAAAATCTACTTACTTTCTTTGATAGCTTTGATACACTTACGCTATTTTGATTTGGTTAAATTTTAAGAGAAGAAGTAGCCTCGAAAGTTTGAAAATAATACCCTCAGTCGTTCCTGGGATGCTGCTGAGATGCCTTATTGGGAATTAGCATTATCACAGTGCATTTTAATTTAATCTTAAGGCAACATTTAGTTTTTAAAACATAATGGGAAAATGGGAGGGTGGGAGTGGAAGGGGGAAGAGTTGCCCTCAGATCACTTTCGACTATTAAAAAGGGCATCAGCCTTTTCTATTTTCAATCGAATGAGCTCCTTTTGAAGTTCCCACGACAACTCCTTCGAAACGAAGTGCCCTGGTCTAAACAACAACAACAACAACAAAAAATATTACTAATCACTTTCGACTATAAAAAAGGGCACTAGCCCTTTGAATTTCAAATCGAATGAGCCCTTTTCTGAAGTTTCTACGACAACGTCTTCTATAAAAACCTTATATGCCCCAGGGCATAACTTAAAACCCTTGCCCTGAGGGGTGTGGTGGAGTATCCTCCTCAAAAACATATTTTCTATCTGGAAATCAACTACGCTGAACAAAATGGCTATCTCAAATTTGTTTATTGGATGTGTTTGGGGGAATGATGGGCGTGGGGGGGGGGGGGGCTAGTTGCCTTCCAATCACTTTCGACTATTAAAAAGGGCACTAGCCCTTTGAATTTATAATCGAATGGTCTTTTTTTGAAGTTTCTATGGCAACACCTTCAATAAAAACATTATATGCCCCCTGGGCATAACTTAAAACCCTTGCCCTGAGGGTTGTGGGGGAGTGTCCTCCTCAAAAACATATTTTTATCTGGAAATCAACTACGCTGAACAAAATGGTATCTCAAAATTTTGATTGGATGTGTTTGGGGGAATAATGGACGTGGGAGGGGCTAGTTGCCCTCCAATCACTTTCGCCGATTAAAATGGGCTCTAGCCCTTTTAATTTCTAATCGAATCAGCCTTTTTTGAAGTTTCTACGACAACGCCTTCTATAAAAACCTTATATGGCCCCAGGGCATAAATTAAAACCCTTGCCTTCAGGGTTGTGGGGGAGTGTCCTTCTCAAAAACATATTTTCAATCTAGAAATCAACTAGCCTACGCTAAACAAAATGGCTATCTCAAAATTTTGTTTGGAGGTTTTTGGGTGAATGATGGACGTAAAGGGGGGGCTAGTTGCCCTCCAATCACTTTCAACTATTAAAAAGGGCACCAGCCCTTTGAGTAAAAACCAACAAAGAGAAAAATCTAAAAAAAAAAAAAAACAAACAAACGATACTGTGGCCAGTGGAGAGAAAAGAAAAGACAAATGCAAAACAACGCGGATATTTCGCCTTTATCCAAACAAGGCGTCTTCAGCACGAAAGAAACACAAGAAGAACAGGATAAAAAAAAAACAAGATAAAACTAAAAACCAATAAAACCAACACAAAAAAAAAATGTACAATTGGCGCAAACTGATCCACGTAGGGAAAAGATGCTATTATAGAGTTACTTCAGTGAGGACACCAGAGTAACTAAAGATCTTTCATTAGCCCTTTGAGTTTCCAATCAAATGAGCCCCTTTTGAAGTTTCTATGACAACGCCATCTATAAAAACCTTATATACCCCAGGACATAACTTAAAACCCTTGCCCTGAGGGTTATTGTGCATTTTCCTCCTCAAAAACGAATTTTCTATCTGGAAATCAACTACGCTGAACAAAATGGCTATCTCAAAATTTTAATTGGATGTGTTTGGGAGAATGATGGGCGTGGGGGAGGGGCTAGTTCCCCTTCAATCACTTTCGACTATTAAGAAGGGAACTAGCCCTTTGAAATTCCAATCGAATGAGCCTGTTTTGAAGTTTCTACGACAACACATTCTTATAAAAACCTTATATGCCCCCAGCGTATAACTTAAAACCCTCGCCCTAAGGGTTGTGAGGGAGTGTCCTCCTAAAAAACTTATTTTCTATCTGGAAATCAACTAGCCTACGCTGAACAAAACAGCTATCTTAAAATTCTGATTGGATGTGTTTGGGGGAATGATGGGCGTGGGGGGCTAGTTGCCCTCCAATCACTTTCAACTATTAATAAGGGCACTTGCCCTTTGAATTCCCAATGAAATGAGTGTTTTGAAGTTTCTACAACAATGCCTTCTATAAAAACCTTATATGCCCCCAGGGCATAACTCAAAACATTTGCCCTGAGGGTTTTGGGGGAGTGTCCTGCTCAAAAACATACTTTCTATCTGGAAATCAACTTAGCTGAACAAAATAGCTATCTCAAAATTTTGATTAGATGTGTTTGGGGGAATGATGGGCGTGGGGGGGGTAGTTGCCCTCCAATCACTTTCGACTTTTAAAAAGGGCACTGGTCCTTTGAATTTCCAATCGAATGAGCCTGTTTTGAAGTTTCTATGACGACGTCTTCTATAAAAACGTTATATGCCCCCAGGGCATAACTTAAAACCTTTGCCCTTAGGGTTGCGGGGGAGTGTCCTCCTCAAAAACATATTTTCTGTCTGGAAATCAACTAGCCTACGCTGAACAAAATGGCTATCTCAAAATGTTGATCGGATGTGTTTTGGGGAATGATCGGCTTAAAATGGGGGGGGGGGGGGTAGCTAGGTGCCCTCCGATCACTTTCGAATAAAAAAGGGCACTAGCCTTTGAATTTCCAATCAAATGAACCTGTTTTGAGATTTCTACGACAACGTCTTCTATAAAAACCGTTATATGCCCCCAGGGCATAACTTAAAACCTTTGCCCTGAGGGTTGTGGGGGAATGTCCTCCTCAAAAACATATTTTCCATTTTGAAATCAACTACGCTGAACAAAATGCCTATCTCACAATTTTGATTGGATGTATTTGGGGGAATGATGGGGGTGAGGGGGTTAGTTGCCCTCTAATCACCTTCGATTTTTAAAAAGGGCACTAGCCCTTTGAATTTCCAATCGAATGAGCCTGTCTTGAAGTTTCTACGACGACGCCCTCTATAAAAACCTTATATGCCCCCAGGGCATAACTTAAAAACTTTGCCCTGAGGGTTACGGGGGATTGTCCTCCTAAAAAACGTATTTTCTATCTGTAAATCAACTACCCTAAGCTGAACAAAATGGTTATCTGAAAATTTTGATTGGCTGTGGTTTGGGGAATGATGGGCGTGGGGGGGGGGGGGGCTTGGTGCCCTCCGATCACTTTCGACTATTAGAGAGGGCACTAGCCCTTTGAATTTCCAATCAAATGAGCCTGTTTTGAAGTGTCTACGACAACGTCTCCTATAAAAACCTTATATGCCTTCAGGGCATAACTTAAAACCCTTGCCCTGAGGGTTTTGGGGGAGTCCTCAAAAACATATTTTCTATCTGGAAATCAGCTACGCGGAACAAAATGGCTGTCTCACAAATTTGATTGGATATGTTTGGGGGAATGATGGGGGTGGGGGGCTAGCTGCTCTCCAATTACTTTTGACTATTAAAAAAGGCACTAGCCCTTTGAGTTTCCAATTGAATGAGTCTGTTTTAAAGTTTCTACGACAACGCCTTCTATAAAAACCTTATATGCCCTCAGGGCATAACTTAAAACCCTTGCCCTGAGGGTTTTGGGGGAGTGTCCTCCTCAAAAACATATTTTCTATCTGGAAATCAACTACGCTGAACAAAATGGCTATCTCACAACTTTGATTGGATATGTTTGGGGGAATGATGGGGGTGGGGGCTAGTTGCCCTCCAATTACTTTTGACTATTAAAAAGGGCACTAGTCCTTTGAATTTCCAATTGAATGAGCCTGTTTTGAAGTTTCTACGACAACGCCTTCTATAAAAAACCTTATATTCCCCCAGGGCACACATTAAAACCCTTGCTCCGAGGGTTGTGGGGGAGTGTCCTCCTCAAAAAGATATTTTCTATCTGGAAATCAGCTACGCTGACAAAATGCCTATCTCAAAATTTTAATTGGATGTCTTTGGGGGAATGATGGGCGTGAAGGGGGGGGGCTAGTTGCCTTCCAATCACTTTCGACTATTAAAAAGGGCACTAGCCCTTTGAATTTCCAATCGAATGAGCCTGTTTTGAAGTTTCTACGACAACACCTTCTATAAAAGCCTTATATACCCCCAGGGCATAAATTAAAACTCTTGCCCTGAGGGTTGTGTGGGGATTGTCCTCCTCAAAAACCTATGTTCTATCTGGAAATCAACTACGTTGAACAAAATGGCTATCTCGCAATTTTGATTGCATGTGTTTGGGGGAAAGATGGGCGTGGGGGGGGGGCTAGTTGCCCTCTAATCCCTTTCAACTATTAACAAGGGAACTAGCCCTTTGAATGCTCAATCGAATGAGCCTTTTTTGAAGTTTCTACGACAACGCCTTCTATAAAAATCTTATATGCCCCCAGAGTAAAGCTTAAAACCCTTGTCCTGAGGGTTGTGGGGGAGTGTCCTCCTCAAAAATACATTTTCTATCTAGAAATCAACTATGCTGAACAAAATGGCTATCCCAAAATTTTGACTGGATGTGTTTTGGGGAATGATGTGCGTGGGGGGGGGGGGGCTAGTTGCCCTCCAATCACTTTCGACTATTAAAAAGGGCACTAGCCCTTTGAATTTCCAATCAAATGAGCCTGTTTTGAAGTTTCTACGACAACGCCTTCTATAAAAAAAAACCTTATATACCCAAAGTTCATAACTTAAAACCGTTGCCCTGAGGGTTGTGGGGGAGTGTCCTCCTTAAAAACCCATTTTCTATCTGGAAGTCAAGTACGCTGAACAAAATGGCTATCTGAAAATTTCAATTGGATGTGCCTGGGGGAATGACTGGCGTGAGGGGGGGCTAGTTACCCTCCAATCACTTTCGACTATTAAAAAGGGCACTAGAACTCGCGATTTCCAATCGAATGAGCCCCTTTTGAAGTCTCTACGACGACCACTTCTATATGAAGTGCCCTGCTTTAAAAAAAAAAAAATAAACTGTACGTTGTGTCAACATTGATCTTATATGCCCTCAGGGCATAACTTAAAACCCTTGACCCGAGGGTTGTGGGGGAGTTTCCACCTCAGAAAGACATTTTCTATCTGGAAATCAACTACACTGATCAAAATTGCTCTCTCAAAATTTTGATTGGATGTGTTTGGGGGAATGATGGGCGTAGGGGGGGGGGGGGTAGTTGCCCTCCAATCACTTTCGACTATTAAAAAGGGCACTAGCCACTCCATTTTCCAATCGAATGAGCCCTTTTCAAAGTTTTACGACAACTCCTTCGATACGAGGTTCCCGGGTATGGAGAAAAAAAAAAAAAACATTGTGCCCACATCGTTCTTTACTTAGGCGCAGCGCGCTGCTATGATCTATGCTGCGTTGTGATTGTGGTTTCTGGTCTCTTTTAACCGTTTGTAGGATCGTATTTCTCCAGCAAGGTGCGCTTCTCTGCGTAGTGTAATGATTTGCACTAGCATTTGCGACAGCCAGGGCTTCTTTGAATTAATTTTGTGACTGACATCGTCGATGACAAATCTCTGCATAACTTCCGTATCTTTTACTCTTAATACTGTGCTTGCTAGTGTGGAAACATGATTAGCTGTAGTTTCGTAAAAACTTCACTATCTTTCAATGAAATTGGGTAGGATTACATTTGGCGTCATATTGTCCTTTGGTCTGTTTTGATCCGTATAAAGGAACTAGAATTTTCAGTTTTCGATCGAATAAGCCAGCTTTGATTGAGCACTATAGTTTGTCTATAGTTTGTCTGCTGATGTTGGGCTGTGACCAAATAGAACGCTATAATTCCGCCACGACTGACGCAGCCTTGGCTATACGCCAATGAACTTCCATTGCAACCGAGCCGTCGTCTGTAATAACAGATTCAAGGTAAGTGAATAACTTAAAAACTTCTGGTCATGCTGAGGTCTCTGACACCCTTGAAAAAAGATATAACATCGAGTGTTTGTACAGCATCTTCTAACTCATTTGCTTTTTTTCAACAAATTGATGCTTGTCGTTGTGGATAAGTTGGTTTCTGGTCTCTTTTTACCGTCTGTAGAAAGGCTTATCTTCGGCAAGCCGCTCTTCGTTACGGTAGTCCAATTATTTGCACTAGCTCTTGTGACAGCCAGGGCTTCTTTGAATACATTTTGTGACCAACATTGTCGATGACAAATCTTTGCATACGACTTCCATTTCTTTTAATCTTGGGACTGCGCTTGCTAGTGATGTGGAAACATGGGTAGTTGTAGCTTCGTAATGACTCATTATCATTGGATGAAATTGGATAGGATTACATTGCATTTTCAGCATACACTGTGATTTTCCCGCAACCATATTCTTCCACATAATGACTTGTCATTTATAAACGTCTATCGATATTTTTAGTTTTTTTTTCAAGAAGTGAATTTCGTTGAATTTCCAATCGAATGAGCCTTTTTTTAAAAGTTGACCGTTCAGAAAAAGCTTTTCCTTCGTCGAAAAACATACCCCTCTGGAAAAAAGGCACTTCAGATGCACCTGATTTGCTTTTTTGACCCTTAGAAGTACCAATAGCGGCCGGAGCTGCCTTAAAAAGTTAAAACGCGCGTGTAACTTTGCCTGAAAAAGCCATAATGAAGACACAGCCTAACTCCACCAAATAAGTGTTCTCATGATAACCAGTTTTTTTGCCGCTACTTTTTTGAGTTGTAAGGTTTTTTTACCAGAAAAACTTCTACTTGAATTTGACAAAGATGTTATGAACGAAAAGTGATTCAAAGGGTACTATGGATGTAGATCGTGTCTTCGTTATAATTTTTTTAGGGCGAAGTTCCCAGTGCTTTTTTACTCCTTCTGGCAATTTGAATTTTTATTGGTACCTTTAAATCTCAAAGTGCAAAATAGGCAGATTTGAAGTTGGTTATTTTCAACAAATAGATAGAATCTAGTGGACATTATTTTCACCTGAATGACTTCATCAGAGGCAATGCTATAGCGTTGCCTATAGTAAAGGCCATACGTCTCCAACATTAATTATTATTACTTTTGTCCCAGAGGCACTTCATATGGAAGGATGATCCTATAAACTTAGTGGGGGGTGGATCGTTCGATTGGAAATCAGAAGCTCTAGTGTTATTTTTAAGTCAAAACTGACCGGAGGGCAACTGGCCCCCCACGACCTTTTTTCCCCAATTGCATCTGGTAAAATTTTGGGCCATTTTGTTAAAAATAGTTCAAAGATCAGACAAAAAAAAATTCTGGAGTCGACACAACCCCCCAGGGCCCGGGGACAGGCGTTGTAAATTATGCCCCGGAGGCATATATGGTTCTTATAGAAAACTTGCTCCTATAAACTTCCTAGAGGGCTCATTTGATTGAAAATTGAAAGCTCTAGTTCACTATCTAAGAGTCAAAAGAGATCAGAGAGAAACTAACCCCCCCCCCCCCCTACACACACACACAAACACATACTTTTTCACCCAAACCCATCCGATAAAAATTTTAAGATAGTCTTTTTGTTGAAAATAGATCAAACATCAAATAACAAAAACTTCAAGTTTAGCACAAAACCCTATAGCCCTTGGGCAAGTGTCCTAAGTTATGCCAACATATAAGTTTTTTATGTAAGGGATGGCCGTATAGACTTCAGAGGTGGCTCGTTTGTTTGGAAATTGAAAATTCTGGTTACCTTTTTATGAGTAAAAAAGAATCGGAGGGCATCTACCCACCCCCTATACACATACACTCTTTTACCCAAATACATCCAATCAAAATTTTGATATTGTCAGGCTTTTTTAAAATAGCCAAACGATCCTATAACAAAAATTTCGGAGTCAACATAATCCCCCAGGGCCCCGGGGAAGTCTTTCAAATTACACCCTGGGGGAATATAAGGTTTTTATGGAAGAATTGGTCGTATAAATCTCAGAGGGGCTCAAATTATTATCCAATTATCCAAAGGCAGCTAGCCCTTCCCCCAACCTCCTTTTCCCCAAATGCGGCCGATTAAATTTTTATATAGCCATTTTGTTCAGAATATACCGAGGATTACATAACAAAACTCTAGGGATAACACAACCCCCCAGAACCTTGGGGCAACTGTTGTAAATTATGCCCCGGGGGCATAATGGGTTTTTATGGAAAGGATGATCGTATAAATTTTGGGAGGCGGCTCATTCGATTGTAAAACGGAACTTCTAATGCCCTTTTTAATAGTCAAAAGTAATCGGAGGGCAACTAGCCCCTCCCCTAGGAACTTTTTCCCCAAATGCATCCGATCAAAATCTTGAGATGGCCATTTTCTCAGAATAGTTTAAAGATCAGATAAAAAGAACTCAGGGGTCGACACAACCCCCTAGAGCCGGGGGGAAGGGTTGTAAGTTATACTCGGGGGGGGGGGGGGGGGGGGTAGATAAGGTTTTATGTAAGGGGTGGTCCTATCAGAGGCAATGCTTTAGCGTTGCCTATAGTAAAGGCCATACGACTCCAATGTTTTATTATTTATTTATTATTATCATTATTTTTCCCAGAGACACTTCATATGGAAGGGGTCGTCATAGACACTTCAAAAGTAGCTCATTAGATTTGAAATCGAGAGTTCTAGTGCCTTTTTTAATAGTCGAAAATGATTGGACGGCAACTAGCCCCCCCCCCCACTCCCATCATTCCCCCAAACACCCCCAATAAAAATTTTGAGATAGCCATTTTGTTCAGCGTAGTTGATTTCCAAATAGAAAATATATTTTTGAGGAGGATACTCCCCGACAACCCTCAGGGCAAGGGTTTTAAGTTACGCCTTGGGGGCATATAAGGTTTTTATAGAAGGTGCTGTCGTAGAAACTTCAAAACAGGTTCATTCGATTGGAAATTCAAAGGGCTAGTAACCTTTTTAATATTCAAAAGTGATTGGAGGGCAACTAGCCCCCCCCCCCACGTCCATCATTTCCCCAAACACATCCAATCAAAATTTTTAGATAGCCATATTGTTCAGCGTAGTTGATTTCCAGATAGAAAATATGTTTTTGAGGAGGACACTTCCCCACAACCCTCAGGGTTTTAACTTATGCCCTGGGGGCATACAAGGTTTTTTTATAGAAGGCGTTGTCGTAGAAACTTCAAAAAAGGCTCATTCGATTGGAAATTCAAAGGAATAGTAAGTAAAGTAAGTAAGTATGACGGCACTAGACCCTTAAGGTCCAAACCGGCGATGCTGATCCCCGTTGCTAGGCTCTTCAGCCACGGAGTGCAATGGGGGGCTGGGGGCCAGCCATCCTGTGCTTTCGCACACCCTTCCTGCACTCAAAGGAATAGTGCCCTTTTTAATAGTCAAAAGTAATTAGAGAGCAACTAGCCCCCCCCCCTCGCCCATCATTGCCCCAAACACATCCAATCAAAATTTTGAGATAGCCATTTTGTTCAGCGTAGTTGATTTCCAGAAAGAAAATATGTTTTTGAGGAGGACACTCCCCCATAACCCTTAGGGCAAGGGTTTTAAGTTTTGTCCTGGGGGCATGTAAGGTTTTTATAGAAGGCGTTGTCGTAGAAACTTCAAAAAAGGCTCAATCGATTGGAAATTCAAAGAGCTAGTGCCCTTTTTAATAGTCGAATGTGATCACGCCCACTTTTTCCCCAAACACATCCAATCAAAATTTTGAGACAGCCATTTTATTAAACGTAGTTTTAAGCTCTGGGAATTAGGTTTTTGAGGATGACAACTCCCCCACAGCCCTTAGGGCAAGGGTTGTAAGTTAGACTCTGGGGGCATATAAGGTTTTTTACAGACAACTTTGTCGTATAAACTTCAGAGAGGGCTCATTTGATTGGAAATTGAAAGTTCTAGTTCACTTTTTAAGCGTCAAAAGAAATTGGAGGGTAACCAGCCCCCCCCCCTTTAAATCCTATTTTCCCAAATGCATCCAATAAAAATTTTAAGATCGCTATTTTGTTAAAAATAGTTCTAAGATCATATAACAAAAATTCCGGTGTGGACACAACCCACCAGGGCCCAGGGACAGTCATTTTAATTTATGCCCTGGGGGCATATATGGGTCTTATGGAAGGAATGCTCGTATTAACTTCAAAGAGGGATCATTTGATTGGAAATTGAAAGTTCTAGTTCACTTTTTAAGAGTCAAAAGAGATTGGAGGGTAACCAGCCCCCCCCTCCACGGCCTTTTTCCTCAAACCCATCCGATAAGAACTTCGGATTATGCCTTTCGAGTTCTGCCCTTGGGGAATATATGGTTCGTATGAAAGGGATGCTCGTATAAACTTCAGAGAGGGCTCATTTGATTACATATTGAAAATTCGAGTTCACTTTTTAATAGTCAAAAGAGATCCGAGGGCAGCTATCTTGAGATAGAAAATTTTGAGATAGACATCTTGTTAGAAATAGTTCAAAGATCAGATAAAAAAAAATTCTGGAGTCGACACAACCCCCAGGGCCCGGGGACAGGCGTTGTAAATTATGCCCCGGGGGCATATATGGTTCTTATAGAAAACTTGCTCCTATAAACTTCCTAGAGGGCTCATTTGATTGAAAATTGAAAGCTCTAGTTCACTATCTAAGAGTCAAAAGAGATCAGAGAGAAACTAACCCCCCCCCCCCCTACACACACACACAAACACATACTTTTTCACCCAAACCCATCCGATAAAAATTTTAAGATAGTCTTTTTGTTGAAAATAGATCAAACATCAAATAACAAACACTTCAAGTTTAGCACAAAACCCTATAGCCCTTGGGCAAGTGTTCTAAGTTATGCCCACATATAAGTTTTTTATGTAAGGGATGGCCGTATAGACTTCAGAGGTGGCTCGTTTGTTTGGAAATTGAAAATTCTGGTTGCCTTTTTATGAGTAAAAAAAAATCGGAGGGCATCTACCCAACCCCTATAAACATACACTCTTTTACCCAAATACATCCAATCAAAATTTTGATATTGCCAGGCTTTTTTAAAATAGCCAAACGATCCTATAACAAAAATTTCGGAGTCAACATAATCCCCCAGGGCCCCGGGGAAGTCTTTCAAATTACACCCTGGGGGAATATAAGGTTTTTATGGAAGAATTGGTCGTATAAATCTCAGAGGGGCTCAAATTATTATCCAATTATCCAATGGCAGCTAGCCCTTCCCCCAGCCTCCTTTTCCCCAAATGCGGCCGATTAAATTTTTATATAGCCATTTTGTTCAGAATATACCGAGGATTACATAACAAAACTCTAGGGATAACACACCCCCCCAGAACCTTGGGGCAACTGTTGTAAATTATGCCCCGGGGGCATAATGGGTTTTTATGGAAAGGATGATCGTATAAATTTTGGGAGGCGGCTCATTAGATTGTAAAACGGAACTTCTAATGCCCTTTTTAATAGTCAAAAGTAATCGGAGGGCAACTAGCCCCTCCCCTAGGAACTTTTTCCCCAAATGCATCCGATCAAAATTTTGAGATGGCCATTTTCTCAGAATAGTTTAAAGATCAGATAAAAAGAACTCAGGGGTCGACACAACCCCCTAGAGCCGGGGGGAAGGGTTGTAAGTTATACTCGGGGGGGGGGGGGGGGGGTAGATAAGGTTTTATGTAAGGGGTGGTCCTATCAGAGGCAATGCTTTAGCGTTGCCTATAGTAAAGGCCATACGGCTCCAATGTTTTATTATTTATTTATTATTATCATTATTTTTCCCAGAGACACTTCATATGGAAGGGGTCGTCATAGACACTTCAAAAGTAGCTCATTAGATTTGAAATCGAGAGTTCTAGTGCCCTTTTTAATAGTCGAAAATGATTGGAGGGCAACTAGCCCCCCCCCCACTCCCATCATTCCCCCAAACACCCCCAATAAAAATTTTGAGATAGCCATTTTGTTCAGCGTAGTTGATTTCCAAATAGAAAATATATTTTTGAGGAGGATACTCCCCGACAACCCTCAGGGCAAGGGTTTTAAGTTACGCCTTGGGGGCATATAAGGTTTTTATAGAAGGTGCTGTCGTAGAAACTTCAAAACAGGTTCATTCGATTGGAAATTCAAAGGGCTAGTAACCTTTTTAATATTCAAAAGTGATTGGAGGGCAACTAGCCCCCCCCCCCACGTCCATCATTTCCCCAAACACATCCAATCAAAATTTTTAGATAGCCATATTGTTCAGCGTAGTTGATTTCCAGATAGAAATTATGTTTTTGAGAAGGACACTTCCCCACAGCCCTTAGGGCAAGGGTTGTAAGTTAGACTCTGGGGGCATATAAGGTTTTTTACAGACAACTTTGTCGTATAAACTTCAGAGAGGGCTCATTTGATTGGAAATTGAAAGTTCTAGTTCACTTTTTAAGCGTCAAAAGAAATTGGAGGGTAACCAGTTTAAATCCTATTTTCCCACATGCATCCAATAAAAATTTTAAGATCGCTATTTTGTTAAAAATAGTTCTAAGATCATATAACAAAAATTCCGGTGTGGACACAACCCACCAGGGCCCAGGGACAGGCGTTTTAATTTATGCCCTGCGGGTATATATGGGTCTTATGGAAGGAATGCTCGTATTAACTTCAAAGAGGGATCATTTGATTGGAAACTGAAAGCTCTAGTTCACTTTTTAAGAGTCAAAAGAGATTGGAGGGTACCTAGCCCCCCCCCCTCCACGGCCTTTTTTCCTCAAACCCATCCGATAAGAATTTCGGATTATGCCTTTCGAGTTCTGCCCTTGGGGAATATATGGTTCGTATGAAAGGGATGCTCGTATAAACTTCAGAGAGGGCTCATTTGATTAGATATTGAAAATTCGATCTCACTTTTTAATTGTCAAAAGAGATCCGAGGGCAGCTATCCCCCAACCCATCTGATGAAAATTTTGAGATAGACATCTTGTTAGAAATAGTTCAAAGGTTGGATAAGAATAAATCCGGTGTCAATAGAACCCCTCAGGGCACAAGGGAAGGCTTTCTAAGTCATGCCCTAAGGGCATGTATGGTTCTTATGAAAGGGATGCTCGTATAAACTTCATAGAGGGCTCATTTGACTGGAAATTGAAAGTTCTAGTTCACTTTTTAAGAGTCAAGGGAGTTGAACTAGCCCCCCCCACGCTCTTTTTTCCCCAAAACCGTTCCCTACAAATTTTGAGATAGCTAGTGTTTTGGAAATTTTTCAAAAATTAGATAACAAAAACACGCCCCAGAGCCCGTGTGATAGGCGTTGTAAGTGTTGTCCTGGGGGCGTATGTGGTTCTTATGAAAGGGATGCTTGTGTAAACTTCAGAGGTGGCTCATTTGATTGGAAATTGAAAGTTCTAGTTCAATTTTTAATAGTCAAAATATATCCGAGGGCAACTAGCCACCCCCCACAATTCAGTTGAATTTTAAGACCTCTTTCCAAAACTGTTCAACACGCCTTTATTCTTCACCACAAACGAGAGTTTGGCTACTGCCCATTTCCCTAACGGTAAAAGCATACTAAACTACTGCTAAAGCATTCTTTACCTTACCGAAGTATTTTACAAATATTATCTTTTGTACTTATCAGAGCATTGAAAATAAGATGAAATTGCGGTGAAACCCGACCAGGATTTACCAATAGGCCCACTAGGCCCTGCGGCTTTTGCTAAATTTGAAGTTTTGGGGATTTCCTTGAAGATCTTGCAAAAACGGAGCAGCAAAGACGCTTAAGCCAAGAAGTGTCCAAGCTTTAAATCTGACCCTGTGTGAAACAAAGTCTTGAGCTGGTGATCTTTCATCAATTAACATCATTATATACCAAAGATTCAGTTTAATTTTATTAGTTCTTTCAAAGACTATCGATTTATTTTGGAATAAAAAAATTATTTTGGAATTTGGAATTTTGAAAAACATGAAACTTCGGCAATCAAAAACGAACAGAAATTAATTTTAAAAAAAACTTTCTGAAAAAGAAGTTTTTTAAAGAAAAGTAAAGACCATAGAATAGAATAGATAGATCGTGTATTTCAAAAGCCCAAGAGCCATATACACACAAAAGTTATGAAAAATAGAAAAATTACAACAGAGCAAATTACGAAACACACATTAACATGATACATAGTGAAAAATACCTTCTGGTAAATTACCAAAAAAATAACTTTAATTCCATATAATTAATAATAATTAATTGTAAAAACATTTCCTTCTTTCTAATCCCTTCTCTATGTACGCACCAATACGAAATATTGTGGTTGGATTACTACTTTGTAAAATTTTTGGAAGCAGCAAAACAATCCTATGTAAGTAATTTTCCCTTAAATCAGAGAGCACCGGGCACTTTCGGAGAAAATGGTCCAGATCTTCGTCCTCATCCCTACAAAGAGGACACACATACCGACCATCAGGATCACAGTTCATATAATTATTCAGTTCAGTACAGTTCAGATAATTACATGAACTGTGATCAGGATGTACTATCCCCCTGTCGAACACCATTTGCCTGCTCTGGATTGGAAGGCAATTCGCCCTAAGCTGAATCCATCGACATAAAATCATAGCCGGTAAATTGAATTTAAAATAAATTTCCTCTCCAAAACTAGGTTTAACCTGATTATAATGATTCAATGTAGCAGAATTTAAAACCAGCCCTTGCCAATACTGAATTTCTTGACCCTCTAAGATAAATCGTACCTGGCTTACTAAATTTGTTGGTAGATCAGGGGAACCAAGACCGTCATTCCATAAGTAAGCCATTCCCACTCTTTCTAGTAATGACCTAATTTGGGATGGCCACGACGTTTTCGAACCATAGCTCAACATCTGATAATAATCAGCACTTACTAGTCTATCTTCATTACACCTAATGATCTTCAACCAAAATCTAAGCATCAAAATAGACCTACGTAGTTTTAACGAAAACAGGCCCATATCACCTTTCAGAACCTGTGAATGAGTTGTCTGATGTAATCCAAACAGTCTTTTATAATACTGGAGCTGGAGGGACTCCAACTTCTGTGCCGCTTCTCTGCCCCAAATCTCCGCTCCATATTCTAATACTGGTAAAATTTTTGTATTAAATATTCTTTTGTGCATTTTTAGGTTTTTAATTCCCATTATCGTCGGATTTCTAAGAATTGCAGACATGGCCACTTTACCTCTATTAATTAGTTCATCAACATGACTCTTTAAACTTCCATTTTCCGATAAAACAAATCCTAAATATTTTATTCTTTTACTTACTTTCATTTCCTTATTATTAAATTTAAATTTATAATTATCTTCGCCACTTGTTTTCCTTTTTTTAAAAATAACAACTTCACTCTTTTCAACATTCAGCCTTAATTTTTTCATCTGCAAATATTCTTCTATAAGACTCAGAAGCGTCTGCAGATCTTGCGGTGTGCTAGCCACCAAAGCAATATCATCTGCAAATAATAGTAGTGATAGTTTATGGGTCCCTAGACTAACATTCGGAGGCCATCTATTCTCTAGATAATCAACAACATCATTTATAAAAATATTAAACAATTTAGGAGAAAGAGTGCTGCCTTGTTTTACACCCAGCTTAATATTAAAAAACCTAGAAAACCTGTTACCAACTAACATGATTCCACTCACACAAATATACATACTCACTATCAACCTCACAAACAAATGAGGGAGGCCAATTCTAAACAGGGCATCCTTTAATAGCTCTCTGTCGACACTGTCGAACGCCTTGTGGAGGTCCAGAAATCCCACATAAAGACAAGTTTTTCCCTTTCCATATTTATCAATTAATGCCTTTAAAATAAATATTGTATCTACCGTCCCGGACCCTGTCCTAAAACCTCCTTGTTCTTCATGTATTATATTATTTTTATTTAACCATTTAGAAAGCCTTGTATCTAGTATTTTCTCCATTATCTTACTTAAAGCAGGGACTAGCGCTATTAAACGATAATTCATGTGCAACTTAGGGTTACCTCTCTTAAAAAGCGGCATAAGCAATGATCTCTTCCACTCATTTGGCCATTGTCCTGAAGTTAACACCTTATTACAAAGAAAAACGATTATCGACATAAAAATTGAAAGAAAATTCTTAAATAACGTTATTGGTACACCATCAACACTCGCAGCCGAACCTCCTTTTAAATTCTTGAATACGAACTTAACCTTATCATAACTCACTTCCCCTACTAAATCATAATCATGTTCCTTCATAGGATAAACAACCATCTCTGTGGTATGTGTTACCTCTGTAATTCTGCGCAATCACCTTCCAAGCTTTCTAGGTAATCAGGCCATGAGTTGGCGTCTGGAGCCACCTGTGTGTTTCCTTTTTCATTTCCAATATCATTCCTTATATAACCCCAAAACTTCTTAAAATCTTTATTTCTAAAATAATTTGCAATATCCAGTTTCTTCTTAATCTCAAACTCTTTTTTTTTCCTTTTAATTAACCTTTTATAATCTCTTCTTTTATCTTTATATTCGGCTAATCTTAAACTCTGCTCTTCAGGTTTATCACATTCTTTTAAATGACTCAATAAATATCTGACCTTTTCTTTCATTAACTTGTGTTCCAAATCAAAATATTGCTCATTTTTTTTTCTTTTTTTTCAGATTACACGATACTGCACAACTGCAAATTATTTCATTTAACTCCATAATTATACCATTTATATCTTTTCCATCTTCTTCTAACACTTTCAACTTATTTGTTATATGTAACTTCATAAGCTCCCTTTTGAATTTTTCAAAATCATTATCATTTAAATCATATCTAATTCGTTTTCCTAAGCCCTCTAATCTAAGCTCCCCATTAGATAAATTTCTAACTCGAGGAACAACATCCTTAAGCTTCCCAGTCTTCAGCTCAAGCTTAATAGCTCTATGATCGGATCCAACTAAATCTAGTACATCAATATCAATCGATTCAGGTACAAATTTCGTATTAATCAGCGCATAATCTACAACACTTGGAGTTGGGCCCGAAAGGCAAGTGAACTCGCCCAGACCCTTATCATTTCCAAACCTTCCATTCGCAATGATCAGACCATGTTCCCCGCAAAGCGCCAGGAGCTTTCTTCCCCAAACATTTATTTTTCTTTTTTCATCCTTATTACTTCGCGGTAATCTACAAAAAATTGGGACCAAATCCCCTAAATCTGGGATTAATAAATCTGGAACCTCAACCTCAACGCCGGTATAAGCATTGAAATCCCCCATCAAAACGCACTCAAAATCACTATAACTTTCTTGTATTAGCGACAATTCATCATCTAAAATTTCCCAAGTATTTTCTCGATTATAAGAACTATTTTGTGGAGGGATATACACAACGCCCAAAATTAATCTCTTCCCATATTTAAAACAAATACGCAGCCAAAGTAAATTTTCAGATCTACTATTAACTCTTTCATAACCATCAATAGCTGATGATTTAATCAAAACCAAAATACCACCATAATGTCTATTATTTTTTGCTGGTTTACTCACAACCTGTTCAACCAAATACCCTGAGAGAGGTGATATAGGAGAATGATCGTTCCATGTTTCAGTAAACGAAATCACATCAAACGAAAGTAATTCATCATATAAATAAGGCAGCTTATCACGTAGTCCTTGTATGTTCCATGACACTAAACTCAGTATATGGCTCTTTTATTTCCTATGCGTCTACGCTTTCTGTCAGTGCATTAAGATCACTAGCCACTTCTTGGAGTTTCTCGTTCCTGGCCTCTGTCGAGGAAAAGGCAAAATCGTGATACTCACGACTGCGACTATTAATATCCGTTAGCACTCGCTGACTATTATCAACAAAATCACGGGAAAAACCACTGCGAGGTCTTCTGTTAAGTCCTTTTCTTGGAGAATGGTTTCCTCTGGGTGCCATGTGACGAGTGCCTGGTCGATGCAGGTCATTAGGGCTAATAACAGCACTAGCAGGTCTTTTAGTTGCCGATACTGCCTGAGAATAGGCTATTGATGGTATCACTGTCTCGGCATCGCTATTACTGGCATCACTATCTAGCCCCATCGTGATAACAGCAGGGTAATTTGGGAGTCTAGCACTAGGGAGTGGACCAAGATTTTTAACTGGCGCCAAGTTACATTTAACCTCAATCACAGCCTCTCCATCGTACCTGAATAGTCGGCCTCGGATAAACAGCTTGTCACCTCGTAGCATTGCATCACGGCCGTCATTCTGTGCAAGATTCATAATTTTCTTTAAGTGTTTACGGGCTTCTCTTTGTTTAGCTGTGTAATCTGGGGCCACCGATAGACCTGCCTTTCTCAATAAGGAACTATTTCTTAAGATGTAGTCTCTGATTTCGACCGAGTTTAGCTTCACTACTACTGGCCCTGATTTCAATCTAAAAATGTCACGTAGGCCTACATCACATCGACTTATTTTGAGAGAAGGGATAGCACGGTTTAATAAATCCATTATTTCTTGCTTCACAGTATACTCGCCATGGTGTTGCGGAGTATAATTATAAATAATCAAATTTGTTCTTTTCTGCTCTGTTTCGAGCTGGTTGGCTCGTTCAGATATGATTACTAGGTCTGATTTCACATTTTCCAGCTCTTTTTTAATTTCTTCATTTGTCTCAGCATTGCTAGATAGCTGTGTACTAATGTTATTCATCTGTACTTGTAAGGCAGCAATGCTATTCGAAAGTCCAGGAATTGCATTAACTTTCTCCGAAAGCGCTGGTAATAAATCCAATTTGAAATTTATTTCTCGCAAAAACTGCGCATTTTCCATTTTCTCGGCCTCTAATGTTTGGTTTGTCATTTTCACACTTTGGATCTTATCGATGCACAAATGTAGTCCTTAATTTGATCTAGTATTGTAACAAAGCAATAAGTTATTTTTCTTGTTTTCGAAAAAGATATTCACAATTTTGGCACAAAGCCACACACAGGTAAAAATTCGTTACGCAAGCTGTCCAGATTTAATCCTTTATTTTATCCGATTGAATTGCTCTTAACTCTCTGAACTCTGAATCAATACTGAATCATATTAAACTTAAGATTCGAAGAAATAGAAACCTACAATAACTCAAACTCAAAACGACCAGAAATTACTACCAAAGAATAAGACCCAAGACGAACAGAAATTTTATAAACAATCATAGCAAAAAAACATATAGCAGGTACTAATATAAATGAATAAATAAATCTTAAAACTAGTAAAGGTTAAAATGAATATGCAACTCAAGCTTAAAAAGAACAAAAATATTTTGCTATTGAATCAAACAGTTCGTAATAACGAACTGTAAGTAAGGAGCGACCCAGCTCAATAGTAACCGAAACTCTAAAAAACGGAATTTTGATACCAATAGATACATCAGAAGAATCAGATTTTTATGTTGATTTCAAATATATATGTTTCATCAAGTTTAATCTTACCTATCAAAAGTTACGCGCCTGAGAAAATTTGCCTTATTTTCAAAAAAGGGGGAAACAACCCCTAAAAGTCATAGAACTTTAATGAAAATCATATCATCAGATTCAGCGCATCAGAGAACCCCACTATAGCGGTTTCAAGCTCCTATCTGCAAAAATGTGGAATTTTGTATTTTTTGCCAGAAGATAGATGCATGTTTTTTTGTTCGTTTTTTTTTTGCTTTTTTTTATTTTCCCAGGGGTGATCGTATCGATCCATTAGTCCTATAATATCGTGATAGGGCTCATTCGAAAGGAAATTAAAAGTTCTAGTGCGTTTTTTAAGTGACCAAAAAAATTAGAGGGCAACTTGGCCCCCTCCCACACTAATTTTTTCTGAAGTCACCCAATCAAAATTTCGAGATAGCCATTTTGTTCAGCATAGTTGAACATCTAATTGATAGGTCGTTGATGATGACTTAATCCCCCACTGTTTCCGGAGGAAGGGCTGCAAGTTATAAACTTTGCCCATTGTTTACATATAGTTTTAGTTATTGGGAAGTATACATGCGTTTTCAGGAGGAATTTTTTCTAGTGGGGGGTCGGGGTCAGAGTAGGGGTTATGGGGGAGGATCTTCCTATGGAGGATATTTCCTTGGAGGATGGGACATTTCTATGAAGGGGTAACTTAAAACGAACAGAAATTATTCCGGATATGAAAAGGGCTGTCCCCTCCTCAACGCCTCGCTCTTTACGCTAAAGTTTTTAATTGTTTTAAAAAATAAAGTTTTGAGACAGAGTCAAACTTTAGCGTAAAGGCGTTGAGGAGGGAACAGCCCCTTTCATATACGGAATAATTTCTGTTCGTTTTAAGTTTTAATGTCGCTCCTTACTTTCAGTTTAAAAAACTTGTTTTTTTATTTAATTTCTGATCGTTTTTTAGTTAATGCAGCTTTTATTTTGGCTCACCATCATTGAATAAGTAAACAAAATTTGCATAAAATTTTTACTTTTCTTTCGCTAAATGGCTGTCTCTAAATTTGGTTCTGACGTAATTTACAAATTAACTTACGTAACGAACTTCTATATTCGTATATTTTTCTTCTGGCAAAAAATACAAAGTTGCAGATTTAAACAGATATGAGCTTGAAACCTATGTAATAAGGTTTTTTGATACGCTGAATCTGACGGTGTGATTTTCATTAAAATTCTTTCACTTGTAGGGGATGTTTTCCCCCTCTTTAAAAAATCAGGTAAATTTTCTCAGGCTCGTAGCCTTTGATAAGTAATACTAAACTTAATAAAATTTATATATTTAGAATCAGCATTATAAGCCCATTCTTTTGATACATTTATTGACATCAAAATTCCGTTTTTAACAGTTTCGATTACTATTGAGCCGTATTGCTTGTTTTTTTTATTGTTTTTTTTTATTACGTATATGTTATTACGTATATGAGGGGGTTCTCCCCTTAGTCAATACTACGCTCTTTACGTTAAAAGTTAAAAAAAAATTTTAATTCACAAACCCCTGAATCACAAAGGCCGTTTAATTAGAATAGATAGCTCTTTTGAAAGCACTAAAAAAAACTGTAGCGTAAAGAGCGAGGTATTGACTTGGGGGAGAACCCCCTCATATACGTAATAATTTCTGTTCGTTTTAAGTTCTAATGTTGCTTCTTACTTTCAGTTGAAAAAACTTGTTTTTTTTTGCATTTAATTTCTGATCGTTTTTTAAATAATGCTTGGAAATCCGGCGCCCCCTTCATAGAAATGTCCCTTACCCCAAAGAACCATCCTCCACGGAAAGATTCTCCCGAGTAACCCCCTCCTCCAGCCCCCCCCCCCACCAGAAAAAAACCTTTCCTGAAAATGTCTATATACTTCCCAATAACCAATACAATATGTAAGCAATGGGCACAGTTCATAACTTGCAGCCCTTCCCATGGGAACTAGGGGGATTAAGTCATCCTAAAAGACATATTTATTAGATTTTCGACTATGCTGAACAAAATGGCTATTTCAAAATTTTAATTGCGTAGCTTTGAGAAAAAAATGAGTGTGGGAGGGGGCCTAGTTGGCCTCCAATTTTTTGGGCACTTAAAAAGGGCACTAGAACTTTTAATTTCCGTCCCAATGAGCTCTCCTACGATATTCTAGGACCACCGGGTCAATATGGTTACCCCTGGAAAAAAAAAAATAAAAAAAAATCTTTCTTCTGACAAAAAATGGAAAATTCCACATTTTTGTAGATGGGAGCTTGAAACCTCTACAGTAGGGTTCTCTGATGCACTGAATATGATGGTGTGATTTTCATTAAGGTTCTATAGCTTTTAGGGGGTCTTTCCCCCTTTTTTCGAAAATCGGCCAAATTTTTTCAGGCGTGTAACATTTGATAGGTAAATTTAAACTTGATGAAACTTATATTTTTGAAATCAGAATTAAAATCTGATTCTTTTGAAGTACCTATTGGTATCAAAATTTCGTTTTTTAGAGTTTCGGTTACCACTGAGCTGCGTCGCTCCTTACTTACAGTTCGTTACCACGAACTGTTGGAAAGGTCTATAGACTAATGCGTTATTGGTACTTCACTGAAACAAATCATATTATAAATGTTTTCTTTTCCAGTTATTAATTAAAAAAACTTTTTCTAGAAAATAAGTTTTTCAAAGAAAAGTAAGAACTCCATTGAACAAAAAATGAGCAAAAATAAAATCAAATAATCTACCAAGCATGAAACTACCATAAATCAGCATCGATAAATAAATGAAACCCAAAACGAACAGAAATTACAATAAATAACCGAGTCAACCTCAAAACGAGCAGAAATTAACATAAGTCGGGCTCAAAACCCCTATGCCTTCCCAAGGCCAGAACATAATTTGCACTTTACTGCAAAAATATAAATGTTTTTACTTTTATAACTTTAATAAATCAAATAATATTAACATTTTGATTACTAGAAATCAGTATATATACATATATTAAACTGACAACGCACATTCATTTGTATTTTTTTTTCTGCTCGTTTTGAGTTTGACTCGGTTATTTATTGTAATTTCTGTTCGTTTTATATTGACTTAGTCTTTTCAGGGAAAAAGAAAAAAATACTTAAAGTCTTTTCGTTTTTTTTAAGAATTTATAGTTTAGCCTGCTATTTGTATGCTGGAAAAAAAATTTCAGCAATTTTTAACAACACAAACCCTTTTAAAAATCTGGACACAAATAGTACTGTTTAATTTAGTTTCATACCTCCTCTAGTTGACCTGAAATAGAAAACTTGATACCATTCGCAAAAAAAATCTGTTTACTTTCTTTGATATCTTGGATACACTTACGCCATTTTGATTTGGTTAAGTTTTAAGAGCAGAAGTAGCCCCAAAAGTGTGAAAATAATACCTTCAGTCGTTCTTGGGATACTGCTGAGATCCCTTATTGGGAATTAGCATTAACACAGTGCATTTTGATTCAATCTTAAGGCAACATTTAGTTTTTAAACATAATGGGAAAATGGGAGGGTAGGCGTGGGAAGGGGATAAGTTACCCTCTAATCCCTTTCGACTATTAAAAAGGGCCTCAGCGCTTTCTATTTTCAATCGATTGAGCCCTTTTCGAAGTTCCCATGACAACTCCTTCGATACGAAGTACCCTGGTCTAAACAACAACAACAACAAAAAATAGGTTATACCCACATCGATCTTTACTATAAAAATGTCAAGCCTTCCAATCACTTTCGACTATTGAAAAAGGGCACTAGGCCTTTCGATTTCCAATCGAATGAGCCCTTTTTGAAACGGCAACGCTTTCTAAAAACACCTTATATGCCCCAGGGCATAAATTACAACCCTTAACCTAAGGGCTGTTAGGGTGGTTGTCATCCTCTAAGACCTAATTTCCGGAACTATCAACTACGTTAAACAAAATGGCTATCTTCAAATTTTGATTGGATGTGTTTGGGGAAATGGTGGACGTGAGAGGGGCGTTAGTCGCTCTCCAATCACTTTCAACTATTAAAAAAGGAACTATTCCTTTTAATTTCCAATTGAATGATCCCTTTTGAAGTTTCTACGACAACGCTTTCAATGAAACCTTATACGCCCCCAGGGCATAACTTACAACCCTTGCCCTGAGGGCTGTGTTGGGGAGGGGTTGCCATCCTTAAAGACCTAGTTTCCAAAACTTTCAACTACGTTGAATAAAATGGATATCTAAAATTTTGATTGGATGTGTTTGGGGAAAAGGTGGGCGCTAGAGGGAGGTTAGTTGCCCTTAATTCACTTTCGACTATTAAAAAAGGCACTAGCCCTTTCAATTTCCAATTGAATGATCCCTTTTGAAGTTTCTACGACAACGCTTTCAATGAAACCTTATACGCCCCCAGGGCATAACTTACAACCCTTGCCCTGAGGGCTGGGGGAGGGTTGTCATCCTCAAGGACCTAATTTCTAGAACTTTCTACTACGTTGAAAAGAATGGCTATCTGTAAATTTTGATTGGATGTGTTTGGAGGAATGGTGGGCGTGAAAAGGGGAGTTAGTTACCCTGCAATCACTTTCGACTATTAAAAAACGCACTAGCCCTCTGAGTGTCCAATTGAATGAGCCCCTTTTGACGTTTTTACAACAACTCTATCTATAAAAACCTTGTCTTCCCCTAAGGCATAACTTACAACCTTTGCCCTGGGGGATCTGGGGGGTATGTCATCCTTAAATACATAATTTCCAGAACTTTCAACTACGTTGAACAAAATGGATATCTATAAACTTTGATTGAAAGTTCTTGTGAAAATGGTGGGCGTGAGAGGTGGGTCAATTACTCTCCACTCATTTTCGACTATTAAAAGGGCAATTTCAATTTCCAATCAAATGAGCCCCTTTTGAAATTTCTACAGCAATTTTCTATATAAACCTTGCACTGAGGGCTCTGAGGGGGGCTATTATCCTAAAAGACCTAATTTCTAGAACTTTGAACTACGTTGAACAAAATGGTTGAACTACGTTTTTGTCAGCGTTTAACTGTTTATTTGATTAAATCAACATAACAAAAAACATATACCCCCAACAGAGAGCAAAGCTCGTAAAATTGGGTAAAAAACAAAAAAACAAAACAAAAGACATTTCCTCATCATAACAAAAGAGAGAAAGAAAAAAAAAACCTGGTTAAAGAAAAAAACAAAAAACATAACAAACATAAAGAAAACAAACGCTGGACAAGTGAGGCACGGAAGGCTATCCCAACATGGGTAACAAATATAAACAAAAAAAAAATAATAATAATAATAATAAAAAATTTCTATTCCACCATCACAGGTCAATACATAATTTTAATATTTTCTTCCTTAGAACTGATATTTGCCGAAATGATGCCTCAATTTGAATTCTATCTTTCAGCCTATATTTATTTGAAATAAATGGTATTTGGTATCTAATTGAAAATCTAGATCTTTCACAATTAACAAAGGGAATTCGATATGTTCCAGAATACCTAAGAGCCGAAGGAGGGGGCAGAATCAACAGAGATTTTTCATAAAAATAACTACTAGGATCTTGTATTTTAAAATGCCATATTGATATATTAAGTTCTCTTATATGTTTCAGATCTAATAAATTCAAGAAAAGAAATAATGTTTCATTTTCCGATGCATCTTTAAGTTTTGATGGACGATGTAAAAAATTTCCAAGTATTCTCACTGCTTTATTTTGAAGGATCTGTAGGGGTTTTATATGCGTCCAAAAAGTATTTAAATAAATAATTGTGCAATAATTTAAATAAGGAGCAATCAAAGAATGATAAATTATTTTTAAAATTGAAAATGGAAAAACATGTTGCAAACGATACATAGACCCAATATTTTGCGAAAGTTTCACCCTTAAATGATCAATATGAGTTTGAAATGACAAAAGGGGATCAATAAAAACTCCTAAATAACGATACGATTGAACTCTACGTATTTTATGCTCACCAACTTGAAGCTCCTGACATGAAATTTTTTTAGTAGCACGTTTTGAATGACCAAAAACCATAAATTCAGTCTTCTTAAAATTCGGTACTAAATAATTAGAAACAAACCATCGTTTAACTGAACTAACAGTGTTAAACAAATTTTGAATCAATGTAGATGAATCCTTCGCTTTAACAGAAACAGCTGTGTCATCTGCAAATAAAATTGCAAGACCATTATTTCCCTGCCAACATAGTGGAAGATCATTAATATACATCAAAAATAAAAGCGGACCTAATACCGATCCTTGTGGGACACCAATATCATCAAGATCATTTAAACTAGACAAATGTCCATCAACATCTACCACGATTTTACGTCCATAAAGGTATGATCTTATTATTTCTAGGCCTTTCCCTCTTATACCGGAATTTTCCATTTTATCAAAAAGAATTTCATGGTTTAAAGTGTCAAATGCTTTTTTAACATCATAAAAAACAGTAGATACATGATAATTACTATCTAAGCAGTCATTTATTTCTAATACAAGAGCTGCAACTGCTTGTTCCGTCGAATGGCCTGCCCAAAATCCAAACTGATATTTGGTAAAAAAATTTATTTTATCTAGATAATTAGTAATCCTTCCTTTTAAAATTTTTTCCAATACTTTCGACAATGGTGATAAAATTGCAATAGGACGATAATTATTTGTATCAGATTTATCTCCTTTTTTATGCAATGGTATTACACGTGCAATTTTCCATCTTTTAGGAAATGTACCTGAGAAAATACATAAATTTAAAATATGAAGCAATGGTTCAAAAATTACACCTGCAATATTTTTTAGCAAATTAGTTGAAAGTTCATCATATCCCAATGAATTACCATTTTTTAAATTCTTAATGACCTTTTGAAATTCTGCAAAAGTAACCGGGGCCATAAATATGCTCGTATCTTCAGTGGGCGGTAGATATTTTTTATGCGACCTTGGGGAAGAAAGGTCAACTTCTCCTGAAACAACAGATGATCCAATACTAGCAAAATATTCACTAAACTTCTTAGCAACAGCTTGTGGTCCTCTAAATTCTTTACCATTAATATCAAATAACACTTCAGGGTGTAACAACTTTTTATTTCTTCCAATTTTATCATTAATCAAACTCCAAGTTTTTCTAGGGGAATCTGAATTTCGAAAAGAATTTTCATAATAAAGTCTTTCACTTACTCTAAGGATCCTTACCAGCATATTCTTATAATTTTTAAAACGCGTTATATTTATTTCCGTGGGATATTTTATTCTAATTTTATATAAACGATTTTTCTCATTAATAGATCTCAAAAGTGATTCATTTATCCAAGGTTTTTTTGGGGTAAGTTTCTTTCCTCTAGGGCTCTTATATGGGCAAAAAAGATCAAGCTTTTCATTCATAATATAATAAAATTTATCTAATGATTGGTTCGGATCCTTCTCATCAATTACAGGACTCCAATCAACATCACCAAGCCCTTCTTTTAACCTTAACACATTTTTATGTGAAAAATCTCTACGCTTGGTTTGATTTTTTTTATTATGCGGAAAATTTATAAGAAAATCAGACATAATTATACAGTGGTCAGATGAATCATCAGGAATAATAAATGTATTAACAGCACTATAAGGTGAAAAAATATTATCAATAAGTGAAAATGATGTATCAGCTATTCTAGAGGGCACAAAACATACGGGGTTTAGTCCATAAGATAGTGGGCCCTCCAAAAACTGCAAAATATTTCTATCTATTCTATTCTGATCTGCAGATAGGAGTTTCATTAAATCAATATTAAAATCACCCATAACTAAATAAGGAGTATTAAGACTAGCTAATTTATCCAACATACTTTCAAAATAATTTTTAAATTCTATCTGGCTGGATGACGGAGTACGGTAAATAACTGCAATTAAAAACTTCCGATTATTTGGAAAAGAGCATTCAACTACACAAGATTCAAAAATCATTTCAATATTCATTGGCAAAAAATCAATCCTTATACGTGCTGGTATGCAATTTTTAATCAAAACACCTAGACCCCCTTGTTTTTGTCTTTTCCGACCGATGTGAAAAAATTGGTAATCTTTTACATGTATATTTTCAATTGAAAAATCATCTAAAAAAGTTTCACATAGGCCTAATATATCTGTATCTGAATCCGACAAAAAAGTTTCAATCACATCCTGCGCAGTCCTCCAACCCCGGCAATTCCAAAACGACATCCTACTTGTATTTACATTTTTTCTTACCAGCTCATTCATAAATATATATTGATTTTTTGGGATATCGAAATTACTAGAAGTATCTTCATCATCCCCAGCTACAATAGTTTGAAAAATTGACTGAAATGAAAGAGAATTCCGCTCAAATTCTTTTAACCTTGACGATGGAATTTCACGATTATCTCTATTCATTATCAAATATTAATCCCACGTTAAGAGAAACCACACCATGCCCCAAAAGACCAGCAAACCATAATAAAAAATAACAATTAAAAAAACAAAAAAAAATAATCTCCATTCCAAGTCGCTTTCCCTCAGTACGACTAATCTGCGCAACTTTTAATTTAACCTCTATGTGGCTATAAACAAAAATAAAAAAGGAAAAAATAAATAAAAAAAAAACATAAAAAAAACACTTTCAATTTAAATGTTTTCATTCATATTACTTGGGCACATGAACTATTACTGCAACCCACGACATTACGACATTTGAACATCGACAGGGAATATAACAGGCACTTCCCTTCGGGCGATGGAAAAATTTTTATGAAAATCGTCAATCTCCGGTATGGCATTATTGAATGTGTATTTGGTAATCGAGCCGTCTGGTCTTTTCACTAGCAGATTCGGCTGAAACCCCTTCGATATCCAGGCATCACATCCATGATCTTTTCGTAATTTGTCACGTTTCACTAGAAGCAGCTTTCGCAATTTACGGATTTCAGTTGGAACATCATCACTGATGAACAGGTTGCTGTTGTTTCCAGGGAATGTCTTATCCTTAAGCTTGCTAGCGTTCTTCAATATGGCAAACTTATCGTCTTTTTTATTCAGTGTCACCTTCAAAAATTTACGGTTGCTATCATAATGAGTAACTGTGAAATTTACTTCGGGCATTTCCAGCCCGTGACGAACTACCTCTGTGAATAGAACTTGAGCGTGGTTATTATCCTTACAAGCTGCGTTCCATATGATGACATTATTTTCTAGCTTTGCAGCTTCCATTCTCACAATCCGAAACATATAATCTTCATTTTTCCTTCTTAATTCCATAATTTCATCCGTGCAAGTTTTTATGTGCATTTTGAGGCTAGAGGTTTCATTCTCAATCTTTCCAATTTTCGATTCAGTATTGTTTATCTTATTCGTTTGTAGCGACTGTTCTTTTTCCAAGTTATCCACCCTTGCGGTAAGAGTTCCTAATTGATTGTTGATATTGTCCAACTTATTTCCATTTTCTTTCACAACATCAAGAATTTGCTTAAAATCCGCAGCTAGTATCGATATTTCCGGTTTCGAGCTAGAACTGAGTCCTGAGGTGTCAAATGAACTGTCCATGCCTTCATGCTTAGCATTTTTCCTTTTACGTCCCATCTAATCACAAATATATCAATAATCCTTGATATAATATTGTCACATAAATTCACGCCACACAGAGGTCTTAACTACATCTTATTCTGACGAGACCATTGAATGGTGAATAATAGTCTTTATTATTGCCAAACTGGAATACCTCACTTGGGTATTGCGAAATCTAACTAACTTCACGGAGATTATAATTCAATGAAAAAGCTTAACTGGTTTGACAATGATAATAAAATATCCAATTTATGAGAGGTCCGTTCACTTTGAACTCTGAATCAATACTGAATACTGAATCAATACTGACGTTGAACTTTCAATTTCCAATTGAATGAGTCCTTTTAAAGTTTCTACGACAAAGCTTTCAATAAAAAACTTATATGCCCCCAGGGCATAACTTACAACCCTTGCCCTGAGGGCTGTGGTGGGGAAGGGTTGTTATCCTTAAAGACCTAGTTTCCAAGACTTTCAACTACGTTGAATAAAATGGCTATCTAAAAATTTTGATTGGATATGTTTGGGGAAAAGGTGGGCGTGAGAGTGGCCCTCAAATCACTTTCGACTATTAGAAAGGGCAATATCCCTTTGAATTTCCAATCGAATGAGCCGTTTTTTCAAGTTTCTACAACAAATATTTCAACAAAATCCTTATATGCCCCCACGGAATAAATTATAACCCTTGCCCTGAAGGCTGTGGGGGGAGTGTCCTACTCAAAGGTATAATTTCCTGAACTTTGAACTGCGTGGAACAAAATGGCTATCTCAAAAGTTTTATTGAATGTGTTTGGGTAAAAGGTAGGTTGTGGAAGGGGTGTTAGTTGCCTTCCAATCACTTTCGACTATTAAAACGAGCACTAACCATTTCAATTTCCAATCGAATGAGCCCTTTTTGAAGTTACTACGACAACTCGTTCTATAAAAACCTTATATGCCTAGTGCATAACTTACAACCCTTGCTCTGAATGCTGTGGGGGGTTTCTCATCCTCAAAGACCTAATTCCCAGAACTTAAAACTACGTTGAATAAAATGGCTATCTGAAAGGCGCTAGCCCTTTGAATTTCCAATCGAATGAGCCTTTTTTGAAGTTTCTACGACAACGCCTTCTATAAAAATCTTATATGTCTCCAGGGCATAATTTACAACCCTTGCCCTGAGGGTTGTGGGGGAGGGTTCTCCTCAAAAACATAATTTCTATCTGGAAATCAACTACGCTGAAAAAAATGGCTATCTCAAAATTTTGATTGGATGTGTTTCTGGAAATGGTTGGCGTGGAAGGGGTTTTAGCCGCCTTTCATTCACTTTCGACTATTAAAAAGGGCACTAGCCACTCAAATTTCCAATCGAATGAGCCCTTTTCGAAGTTTCTACGAAAACTCCTTCGAAACGAACTGCCCTGGTCTAAGACCACGGAAAAAATAAATAATACATTGTGGATAAATCGAATGTTCAATTTGATTTTATTTTTACTTTCCAAGACTGTTCAAGATACATATAGTTTTCAGAAAAGCGCCAATGATGCTGTAGGTTTTTACAGAGAGGAAAATTCAAACTCTTGTTTGTAGTGATTTTTGTTCGTTTCAAGCTTGATTTGCATATAAAATTTAAGATTTACTCGTTTAAAGATTTATTTATTCATCTATAGTAGTATCTGTTATATATATTTTTTTGCTATGATTGTTTATATGATTTATATTCGTTTTGGATTTCAGTTATACAGATAGCCGAAGAGTTTTCCTTTTGGCCAACGGCAAAGGCTAAACGGAAAGCAGGTCGGTCGGGGTGGTAGGATGTCGTGACAAAAATTTTTAGGGAAATGGGAACTTCCTGTGAGGGTGTAAAGAGGGAGGCTTTGAATAGATTGGTATGAAGGAGGAGCGTTGGCCTCAAGTGGCTTGGTGCTGCGGTGAGTTGTTATTAGTAATGGTAGTAGTAGTAGCAGTAGTGGTAGGAGGCTTCTTTAATAGTTTTTTCTGGTATTTTTTAGTTTGAGTTATTGTAGGTTTCTATTTCTTCCGATCTTAAGTTTAATATGGCCTTTACTTTTCTTTAACAAAGTTCCTTTTCGGAAAATTTATTTTAATTAATCTGAATAAGAAGACAGGTGTTTAAAGCAAACAAAATTTCTTCAGTAAGATTTAACGAAGACAATATGAATGCACTCAGATTCTAACCAACCGCAAATTATAATCAGCTGTAGCTTTAAAAAAAATCTACATCTTTGAATGAAGTTCGAAATGATCATTGAATTGTCATCGTTCTCTGTAATTATCAAGTACCATTTTGCATCCTCACAATGGAATAAGTGCCATTTCCTCCCAAGGGTGCCATTTATCCAAGACGTGTCTAGGGTGCCATAGAAGCGAATCTAGTTTTCTCAAACAACAATAATAATTTGTCTCGCTGGTACCGCCTTTGCATAGCATGATCTGGCAACTATGTAAGTTGGACACGTCATTTAAATTCTGTGAGGAAAACGTTTATTGAGTTCAAATCCTTATGATTGCTTTCCACATGACCCAGGCAGAGATAACAGAGGAAGAAACATTTTAGACTGCACCCAGTGGTGGTGAAACATGGTCCTTAGTACAGTAATTGCTAGAATTTCTGATGGGCTGCCTCTTGCAGCATCAGTGCAGGATGATGAACAGGTTTGCATTTTTGTTTCTCTTACAAAGCCTTGGTGTATGTTTTAATCCCCAACAAATGGTCTTCAGGTGAAACTTTCAAAAAAAGTCTGGTCAAGATATCAGAATAGTTGCATAAAATTCTACTTTAGCTACTTCTGGCTATTTTGGACAGGGGTGAGGCTAGGAAAGTGAAACTTTCAGGGATGGGTCTGGGCTAAAATGTCCTGGGAAGGTATTTTGAAGTACCTACCTCACTCCTTCTCCCTCTGGAGAGTCCTAAAAGCTGCCTACATGACAGGTCTATAGCCTAGCTAGCCTATTGAAATTTTGACAAAACAATATTTTACCTTAATTTTCAGCTATCAGTTTCTTTTTCTATGGCTTTAGGCTGGTAAATTTGCAGGTGGCACAATAAGTTAGCTAGGATGAAAATTAAAATACCATTTGATGCCTTTTTTGTGCTCTTTCATAATACAATAATTGCTCCCAAGGCTGTATCCAGGGGGGGGGGGGGGTTACCCGGTTTGCCCCCCCCCCCCCCCAAAAAAAAAAATTGACCAAGTCCAAAATTAGTCTAAAAAATACCTGTAAAGACAAAACCTTACCAGAAAAAAAATATGCTCCCACACTAAATCCTATTGCATTTTGTGGGTAAATGGTTCTGATCAGCTTATGCAATTAGGTAACCATAGGTAACCCCATTTTCACCTGACCTTGCATAGTAAATTAGGATTAATATGTGCTATTATCCTATTGTATTTTGTGGCATACAAAAATCCTATTGCAATTTTGTGGGTAAATGGTTGTGATCAGCTTACACCATTAGGTAACCCAATGTTTGCCTTATTATGCAAGGTCAGACCTTGCATAGTAAATTAGGATTAATGGGGGCTCAAAGTAAATGTTATAAGAGAGTGCAAGATTGTCAGTTCAATTTCAGACTTGGATAAGAGAAGAGCAATTTTCAACATGAAGAGGAAGTGTGGCAATACATTGTTTTTTGTGCCCAAGCAGACCAGGGATGTTTCTGACAGTGGCATTAGTGGGACGTCTGCAGAGCATTCATCTACACCTATGGATCTGAAGGGCACTGAAGCCATCATTGAAGCTTTTGAATCACACACACTGGAACCAACCACA
Organism: Artemia sinica; assembly: GCA_027921565.1. NCBI lineage: Eukaryota > Metazoa > Arthropoda > Branchiopoda > Anostraca > Artemiidae > Artemia > Artemia sinica. The sequence goes on along the minus strand of CM051264.1, from coordinate 696,025 downwards.
ACATGCATCTGCACCAACCCAGTCTCTGTCATTGTTTGCAAATGACATTGGTTGTTTTGTCAACAAATCATCTAGTTTCAATGCAAATTCTAAACTTCATTTGCTGAAGAGCCCTTGGACTCCAGATATCTCCTATATTTTTCCAGTATCTAAAAAACAGAAGGTGAAGTTTCAGTTAACTTGGCTTGCTCATTTCAGTTGGTTGTCCTACTCTCTGTCCAAGGATGCTGCTTTTTGCAGATTTTGTGTTCTGTTCTCATCAGAGACAGCTGGCAAAGGCTGCCACTAGTGCTTGGGGAATCTAATCACCAAACCATTCAGGAACTGGAAGGATGCAAAGAGTGCTTCACAGCTCACCAACAAGCAGAGTTTCATAGAAACTGCATCATATTGGCTGAAAACTTCATTTCTGTCTTGGAGAAAAGGCAGGACAATATTGTGCACCAACTAGACATGGCAAGGAAAGCACAGGTTCAAGAAAATCACCAGAAGTTGTGAGTGATTGTTGAGATGGTGATATTTTGTGGGCAGCAACAGCTTGCCCTTCATGGTACCAACGATTCTGGCCCCATTTCAGTCTCAGATCCAGAACCTTCTCACAATGATGGCAACTTCCAAGCACTACTGCAGCTGAGGGCAAGACACAGTGATGATGTTCTGAAAAACCATCTTCTTTCTGCAGCCAGAAATGCCACATATCTTTCTCCCTCCATCCAGAATGGTATTATTGCTGCATCCAGGTAGCTTCTTCAGCAGTCTATTGTGGAAAGAGTAAACACAAGTCCATGCTTTCTGGTGCTTACCAATGAAATGGCAGACATTTCAAATACCAAGCAGCAGTCTGTGTCCACTACACTTTCAAAGGGAACCTGCATGAGGACTTGCTTGGTTTTATCCCAGTTTTTGATTTGACTGGTCAAGGTCTGGCTTCATCAATCCTGCAATTTCTCAAAAGCCTTGGTCTTAATCTGAACAAGATGGTTGGTCAGGGATATGACAGTGCAGCAGCAATGAGTGGGCATCTTAGGTGTGTCCAGGCTGTTATATGTGAAAAGTATCCAAAGGCACTTTACATCCATTGTAGTGCACACAGTATCAACTTGGTCATCTGTTCTGTATGCTCTATTCTGGCGTTTAAGCATTTCTTTGGTGTCTTGTCACAAGTGTGCAGTTTTTACCATACTTCCCCACTCAGGACACAGAATTTAAAAGAGAAGATCAATGAAATACTACCAGATTCAAGGAAACATACTTTAACCAGACTCTGCAATACAAGATGGGTGGAGCACCACAATTCAGTTGTGCATTTTCTTGAGCTGTACCAACCAATCCTGCAATCCCTGGAAGCTCTTGAAAAGAATGGAAATGCAGAAATCTCTGCAAAAGTAGCACAGTTGCAATTTGTTGTGTGTCTCCATGTGGTCAAAGAGCTTTTCTGCCTTACACTTCCATGTGATTCAGAAGTGTATTGAGTGTGATTTGGCAGCTGCATGTAGGCACATGGGAACTGTCCTTTCAAAAACAAAGGAAATGCTGCTACTGCTTTCACATACATTTTCGATGAAGCTCAGCGTTTTGCCAGCAACTTAGGACTGGAGATGACTTGTCCAAGGACAAGAGGTGGCTGGAGTATACATGCAGACAATCCAGACCTTCTCAACCACTATAGAACCTTGCTCTTTATTCCTTTTCTGGACCACTTAACTTCCAAGCTGAAACAACAATTTGTGCTTCACCAGAAACTGCTGTCAAATCTCAGCATCCTTTCTCCTGCCAAAATTGTTTCTGTGAATCTGAAGGCATTAAACCTGGAGTCATGGGTTGAATTGTATGGCGATATTCTTCCCCAGCCAGACTGTCTGAAGCAAGAAATTGAGCTATAGTGCATCAAGTGGGAGAATGTTCTGGTATCAGAGAGGCCTACTTATGCTGTGTCTTCACTTCAGGCATGCAAAGCCACCTTTATTCCAAATGTTTTTCTTCTTCTGGCTGTTCTTGTGATGTTACCTGTTAGCACTGCTAAAAAATTGAATGGCTTAGCCCTCCTTGGAGTCCATAGGGACATTGACATCTGTCCTGACAAGGTAATCAACATTTTTGCAGGGAAGAAAAATTGTCACCTGGATTTCGTTTTATAGATATTTGCCCTTACTTTTAGCTAAAAAAAAAAATATATAGACTACTTCTACTATTTGGCTTCTTTTTGCGTTAACTGTTTTTGCTGTCTCCAAAAAAAAAAAAACAAAAAAATTAGCTTGTAGTATTTAACTGTATGTAAATACTTGTCTTGTTTTTGCATCACTAAAAAAAAAAAAAAAATGCCCCTTAAAGATACAAAGGTATGCCTAGTGAACACATCCTCGTTTGCAAGGAGTGGACTAACAGTCTTGAGCTAACGTAATGTCGCTCAAGGATGTTAGACAAAGTCCATGGGAAAAAATCGGGTACCCCCCCCCCCCCCCCCCCCAAACAAAAATCCTGGATACAGCCCTGATTGCTTCTGTTGCAAATTGCATCTTGACCCCTTAAAGGGGCTCCAAGGGTATTTTATATGAATTATGAAAGAGCATAAAAAAAGCATCAAATGATGTTTTCACTTTCATCCTAGCTAAATTATATGGTCCACAGCAAATTTACCTTCAACTTTACACCCCCACACCCCAAATGTGCAAACATATACCCTGAATTGTTGACAGCAAAGTTTTGTATCACAAAATTCAGTGCTATGTTTGTCAATGGCATTTGAAAACTTGAAATGGTAGGAAAATGGTTTGAATTGAGTTGCCTAATAAATGAGGTTTGAATTGTTATAAATAAGTATTTTTGGAATATATTACTCTTGAACAACTTATTTATAAACTAGTGATATGTTTTTAACCACTTTTCAATAACTTAACTAGCGTTGATAACTTCTTTGTGTGGTTACAAAATGAAATACCTTTGGGGCCCCTTTAAGGGCTCAAGATACAATTTTCAACAGAAGCAATTATTGTATTATGAAAGAGCATAAAAAAAGGCATCTAATGATATTTTCACTTTTATCCTAGCTAAATTATTGTGCCACCTGCAAGTTTACCTTTAGGCCTAGGTCTAAAAAATTCCTGTTATTTGTGCAATTCCTGTTATTTGAGTTGAATTTTAAGCCACATCAATTTTTTCCAAACTTTAGGAAATGTATGTACTTCATTTAGGCAGAAGATCTATCTTGCTAGGTTTCATTTTTATAATACACAGATTTTTAAAGGCCATCAAAGACCATGACCCTCTAGAGAGAGAAGGAGTGGAGATAGGTAGGGTAAAAGACCTCTTTTTGGGAAAGACCACTTTTCTGTGGCATTCCACAAAAATAGTAATGGCTTTTTGGATCACCCCTATTTTACTATAGCATGATGCAATGTGAGGGCAGTAACAAGAACTCTACTCTTTAGGTTACATTTTTACCAATAATTTGTCAGCAACAATTAAAAATATGGTCTCTGTTTTGACAAGCAATTTGAAAGAAAAAATGTATTTAATATTTGTGATGTAAAGAATAAATATCAAGCAATAGAAGTTACATTTTTAGAATCAGAAGAAAGTCAGCTTTCTGTTAATATGTGAATAAAACTGAAACAATAAAAAGGTATATACATCAAAATAGAATAATTGGTATTTCCAAAAAGAGGTCCCTGTAGGTAAGTCAATAAACTAATAATTTCAAGTGCTTGATCTTAAACAGTTTTGATAATAACCATAATGATGCTAGCTTAGATTTTTAGCTTTTCTCTGATATGTAAAATTTTTCCCAATTCCTCTGGTAGCAAGATGTAAAGGTTTTAGTTTTAGATAATTTTCCTCAATTGGATACTGGTTTTTTACCCTACTATGAAATATCTTCCTGGGACATACTTTAGCCTGTAGACCCATCCCTGAAAGTTTCTTTTTCCTAACCTAACCCCTTTCCAAGATAGCCAAAAGTAGCTAAAGTAGAATTTTACTGAATAGTTCTAACAACTATTCAGCCTTAGGTATTCTTAGGCCTAAGTATAGAAATGAAGTTGGTACCACAGCAGTCAGTATATTCCCTTTGTCTCAAGTAAACACCATCAAATGGTTAAGGTTAAAAATGAAACCTCAGTAAAATTCTAGGCAAGCTTCTTTTCATAGGCAGCACAATAGCACTGCCTATGAAAAGGCAGCACTTCTTTTACTTTCAGAGGCATAATAAAGGCCATATGGCTCCAATGTTTATTATTATTATTATTTTTTTTTCCCTTAATTTCCAAGAGGCACTTCATATGGAAGGTGTTTTTGTATAAAATTCAAAGGGGGCTCATTTGATTGGAAATTAAGAGTTCTGTTGTCCTTTTTAATGATCAAAAGAGATTGGAAGGTAACTAACGCCCCTTTCATGCCCACCATTTCCCCAAACACATCCAATCAAAATTTTGAGATAGCCATTTTGTTCTATGTAGCCTAGTTGATTTCAAGATAGAAATAGTGTTTTTGAGGTGGACACTCTCCCCACAGCCCTCAGAGTATGGGTTGCAAGTTATGCCCTGGGGGCATATAAGGTTTTTATAGTAATTTTTGTTGTAGAAACTTCAAAAAGGACTCATTTGATTGGAAATTCAAAGGGCTAGTGCCCTTTTTAATAGTCAAAAGTGATTGGAGGGCAACTAACCCCCCTCTCATTTCCACCTTTTCCCCCAACACATTCAATTAAAATTTTGAGATAGTCATTTTGTTCAATGTAGTTGAAAATTCTGGAAATTAGGTCTTCGAGGATGACAACCCCCCTACTCTGGGGAAGGGTTGTTAGTTATTCTCTGGGGGCATATAAGGTTTTTTTATAGAAAGGATTGTCATAGAAACTTCAAAAAAGACTCATTCAATTGGAAATTCAAATGGCTAGTGCCCTTTGTAATAAAAGTGATTGGAAGGTAACTAACGCCCCTTTCATGCCCACCATTTCCCCAAACACATCCAATCAAAATTTTGAGATAGCCATTTTGTTCAACATAGTTTAAGGTTCTGGAATTTATATCTTTGAGCAGGACACTCCCCCCACAGTCTTCAGGTTGAGGGTTATAAGTTATGCCCTGAAGGCATATATGGTTCTTGTGGAAGGAGTGCTTGTATAAACTTCAGAGAGGGCTCATTTGATTGGAAACTGAAAGTCCGAGTTCACTTTTTAAGCATTAAAAGATATCAGAGGGTAATTAGGCCCCCCCCCCATATCCTTTTTTCCCAAATGCATCCAATAAAAATTTTGAGATAGCTATTTTGTTAAAAATAGTTCTAAGATCATATAACAAAAACTCTGGTGTCAACACAGTCTACCCAGGGCCCAGGGGCAGGCATTGTAAGTTATGCCCTGGGGGCATATATGGTTCTTATGGAAGGGATGCTTGTAAAAACTTCAAAGAGGGCTCATTTGATTGAAAATTGAAAGTTCTAGTTCACTTTTTAAGAGTCAAAAGAAGTTGGAGGGCACCTAGCCCCCTCAACACCCTTTTTACTTCCAACCCATCCAATAAGAACTTTGAGATAGCAATTTTGTTAAAAAATAGTTCAAAGACCATACAACAAAAACTCACGGGTCAACACAGCCCCCCAGGGCCAGAGGGCAGGCATTGTAAGTTATGCCCTGGGGGCATATATGGTTCTTATGGAAGTGATGCTTGTATAAACTTCAAAGAGGGCTCATTTGATTGGAAATTGAAAGTTCTAGTTCAGTTCTTGAGAGTCAAAAGAGATTGGAGGACAACTAGCCCCCCCTTATGCTTTTTTTCCCTAAATGTATCTTATGAAAATTTTGAGATAGCCATTAAGTTAAAAATTGTTCAAAAGTCAAATAACGAAAACTCAGGTGTTGACACAACCCCCCAGGGCCTGGTTGCAGGCATTGCAATTTATGCCCTTGGGTATATATGGTTCTTATGAAGGGATGCTTGTATAAACTTCAGAGAGGGCTCATTTGAGTGGAAATTTAAAGTTTGAGCTCACTTTTTAACAGTCAAAAGAGATCCAAGGACAACTAGCCCCCCTCCCCATGCCTTCTTTTTCCAAACCAATCTGATGAAAATTTTGAGATAGACATTTTGTTAAAAATAGTTCAAAGATTGGATAAAAAAAAACTCCATTGTCAATACACCCCCCCCCCCAGGGCCCAGGAGAATGCATTCTAAGTAATGCCCTAAAGGCATGTATTGTTCTTATGAAAAGGATGCTTGTATAAACTTCATAAAAAAATATAAATACAACAAATGACCAGTAAATGAAAATGAAGAAAAAAAAAACGAAAACAAATATTTTGCCTGTATCAAACAAGGCATCTTCAGTGTAGATAAAAAAAAAAACTAAAACTAAAAAATATACATAAAACTAAAATAGACTCACCTAAAAATATAATAAACTCATCTAAAAATATGATAGACTCACCTGTAAAAATATACAATTGCTTAAAATTTACAATTTGGAGCTACCTTTGTGAAACCATCTCACAAAAGTAACTGGATTAAACCTTTTAAAATAACAAATGAACAAGGAATAAGTTATTGCAACATAATTTTATACAAAGCTTTTGATGCTGCCATTCGCTTTCGTTTATTATTTGAACTAACCCCTGGAACATTTTGCAATACTTTATTTTATTTTTAAATATGGGTTCATCTTCTAAAATAGTATCATAAATAGGATTAATATTTATATTCCCGGCATCTCTATTAATTGATAAACCTGCGAAAATACGGTTTTTTTTAACTTCTAATGCTTCAAGAGCCCATTGCATGAAACCTATATCATTGGAAATGGCTGTTGCTTCCTTGAACTGCACAAAACGGTCCAAATTAAAAAATATATGTTCTGCTAAGGCTGAAACGAAATTTTCTGGAGGTTTTGTAAATTTTGGACCATTATCTATTGAATTCCAGTGCTCAATAAATCTTTCTACAAATTGCTGGTGTGTATGACCAATGTAAAATTTCCTGCAAGAGCAAGGGATGCTATAAACTCCACTTGACAAAATATTCCATGTTATATCTTATCCAGAATTTAGAAAGTTACTCAGTGTTCCGATTGATTTAAAACAAGTTGAAATATTATGTTTGGGGAAAGTTTGTTTGATTTTCTCCCCAAGAATTGGTATGTAAGGTAATAAAATGTATCTATTGGAAATTGTGGGGTCCAAAAGTTGAGAATCTTTGTTTTCATTTTCTTTTTCATGCTTAATCTGTCTTTTCTGTATTATTTCGTTTACAAATTTTACAGGATATCCATTGCAAAATAAAATATCTCAAATACAATAATTTGCTATCAATATACTCCAGGGAACAAATTTTAAAAATTCCATCAACTAATGATATTGTTCCTTTTTTTACTGATATTGGGTGAGATGAACAAAAATTTAAATACCTGTCATTATGAGTTGGTTTTCTATTAATTGAAAAAAGTAAACCATTATAGTAGAGATCTAAGTTATACTTCTACGACTTTATGTTCCTTGGCACCTTTCCAAGGCAGATTACCAGACTGGCTATTGCTATTGATATCAATTGCACATGAAAAAAACGTGTTTGGGGAGATTACGTTCCTTGGCACCTTTTCAGAGCATGTACTTATGGATACCTTTCCAAGCAACGTGATTAAACACGCTTTTACAATCGGAATTGTTTGATTGACATTTGCAAAAAGGGATAAGGAATTCACAAATTGGACACTATGAACGATATTAATTAATGTTTGAATAATAGGATTGTGATTGATTCTAATTAGTGATTGGATAATTTTTTAACAAGAAATCTCTGAATAAAATATTTTTGGAGGGATGGGAGAGAGTTTTGCTTGCCTTTCATTAGTACCTTTCCAAGCGAGCGGGGATTCCCCTCCGGTTCCTAAACATTGCAAAAAAGATAACAGTATGTGCGGGGATTCCCCACACAAGTTTGTTTCAACTCCAAGTTTTTCAACCAGACTGTTTTTTTTTTTAGCTAACATCCGTTTTTTAGGAGCCAATCAGAGACATCGGAGCTTGGAAGATGGAGAAAAAAAAAGGGCTAAATTGATTAACAGTTAAGGTAACCCTGAAGAGCATGTTAATTCATACCTTATTTATTATAAATTTGGAACAATATCAATCTATGAAAATGGTTAACGATGGTAAAATGGTCTTATGACTTGACCTAGCTTTACTTCTTTGATGTGTTCTGTATAATACACAAGTGGCGTTTGAACAGTGTTGTCAGTTTAAAATAGGGTCCAACGTTATAGTATACTAAAAAGTTGATACTAAGAGAGATGTAGATGGCAAGAAAATAATTTTAATAAAGAAATTCAGAACAAACCATAGAAATCCTTGCAAATCAAGTAGTAAGGTGTATGTGAGTACAAACCATCAAGGATCATAAGCACCAATGACCCTAACCAGCAGAGACATCAACCCTCCATAGGTCCCCTATCCCCAAACTCGAAGGGCGCCCCCTCCCTCCAACTTTTTGGGCCCCCTCCCCCCATTTTTTTTTTGGCAATTGACATTTTTTCTGATAACAAGTATCATTCATTACAACACACACACACACACACACTCACACACACACACACACACACACACACACACACACACACACACACACACACACACATACACACACACACACACACACACACACACACACACACACACAGAGAGAGAGAAAGACGACACACACATAGCGACGACACACGCACAGAGACGACACACACACACACTGGTGGTCATTCAAAAGCGTTTTTTTTTTGTGTGTGTGTAAGTTTTTGTGTGTGTGTGTAAGTTTTTTTTTGTGTGTGTAAGTTTTTGTGTGTGTGTGTGTTTTTGTGTGTGTGTAAGTTTTTGTGTGTGTGTGTGTAAGTTTTTGTGTGTGTGTAAGTTTTTGTGTGTGTGTGTAAGTTTTTTTTGTGTGTGTAAGTTTTTTTGTGTGTGTGTAAGTTTTTTTTTGTGTGTGTAAGTTTTTTTTTGTGTGTTTAGGTTTTTTTGTGTGTGTGTGAGTTTTTGTGTGCGTGTAAGTTTTTTTGTGTGTGTGTAAGTTTTTGTGTGCATTTAAATTTTTGTGTGTGTGTGTAAGTTTTTGTGTGTGTGTAAGTTTTTGTGTGTGTGTGTGTAAGTTTTTATGTGTGTGTAAGTTTCTGTGTGTGTGTAAGTTTTTGTGTGTGTGTAAGTTTTTTTGTGTGTGTGTTAAGTTTTGTGTGTGTGTGTAAGTTTTTGTTTGTGTGTAAGTTTTTATGTGTGTGTAAGTTTTTGTGTGTCTGTAAGTTTGTTTTGTGTGTGTGTAAGTTTTTGTGTGTGTATGTGTAAGTTTTTTTTTGTGTGTGTGTAAGTTTTTGTGCAAATTTTTGTGTGTGTGTAAGTTTTTGTGTGTGTGTAAGTTTTTGTGTTTGTGTAAGTTTTTGTGTGTGTGTGTAAGTTTTTGTGTGTGTGTAAGTTTTTGTGTGTGTGTAAGTTTTTGTGTGTGTGTAAGTTTTTATGTGTGTGTTAGTTTTTGTGTGTGTGTGTGTGTGTGTGTGTAAGTTTGCGTGTGTGTGTGTGTAAGATTTTGTGTGTGTGTGTAAGTTTATGTGTGTGTGTAAGTTGTTTTTGTGTGTGTAAGTTTTTTTGTTTGTGTGTAAGTTTTTGTGTGTGTGTAAGTGTTTGCGTGTGTGTGTAAGTTTTTGTGTGTGTGTGTAAGTTTTTGTGTGTGTGTGTAAGTTTCTGTGTGTGTTTAAGTTTTTTTTGTGTGTGTAAGTTTTTGTGTGTGTGTAAGTTTTTGTGTGTGTGTAAGTTTTTTTTGTGTGTGTTTAAGTTTTTGTGTGTGTGTAAGTTTTTGTGTGTGTGTAAGTTTTTGTGTGTGTGTAATTTTTTTTTGTGTGTGTGTAAGTTTTTGTGTGTGTGTAAGTTTTTGTGTGTGTGTAAATTTTTTGTGTGTGTGTAAGTTTTTGTGTGTGCATAAGTTTTTGTGTGTGTGTGTGTGTGTGTAAGTTTTTTTTTTGTGTGTGTGTGTGTGTGTAAGGTTTTGTGTGTGTGTGTGTGTGTGTAAGTTTTTTTGTGTGTGTGTAAGTTTTTGTGTGTGTGTGTGTAAGTTTTTGTGTGTGTCTAAATTTTTGTGTGTGTGTGTGTAAGTTTTTGTGTGTGTGTAAGTTTTTGTGTGTGTGTGTGTGTAAGTTTTTGTGTTTGTGTGTAAGTTTTTGTGTGTGTGTAAGTTTCTGTGTGTGTAAGTTTTTGTGTGTGTAAGTTTTTTTTGTGTGTGTGTGTAAGTTTTTGTGTGTGTGTAAAATTTAGAAAAAAAAATTAGACGGGGTTACGTGCGCGCACGTAACCCCGTCTAAATTTTTTTTTTCATAATTTCCTGAATTAAATTTCTGTATTGTGTATCCAAGAGGTGAATTCAAGAAAGAGTTTGCTTTTTTTTAACTTTTTTTCAACTTTTTTTTTACATCTCTTAGAATGTCATGAAACTACAGAAAAAATATAAATGTTTTTACTTTTATAAATTTAATAAGTCAAATAATGTTAACATTTTGATTACTAAATATTAGTATATGTGTATTAAACAGACAATGCACATTCATTTGTATTTTTTTTCAGTAAAGTACAAATTTTGTTCTGGCCTTGGGAAGGCATAGGGGTTTTGAGCCCAACTCTTGTTAATTTCTGCTTGTTTTGAGTTTGACTCGGTTATTTATTGTAATTTCTGTTTGTTTTGGGTTTCATTTTTGCTCATTTTGGTTTAATGGAGTTCTTTACTTTTCTTTGAAAAACTTATTTTGTGGAAAAAGTTTTTTAAATTAATTTCTGTTCGTTTTATATTGACATAGTCTTTTCAGGGAAAAAAAAAATACTTTAAATCTTTTCGTTTTGATAAAACTTTATAGTTTGGCCTGCTATTTGTATGCTGGAGGAAAATTTTCAGCAATTTTTAACAACATACACCCTTTTAAAAATCTGGACACAAATAGTAATGTTTAATTTTGTTTCATACCTCCTCTAGTTGACCTGAAATGGAAAACTTGATACCATTCGCAAAAAAATCTGTTTGCTTTCTTTGATAGCTTGGATACACTTACGCTATTTTGATTTAGTTAAATTTTAAGAGCAGAAATGGGAGGGTGGGAGTGGAAGGGGGATTAGTTGCCCGCAAATCACTTTCGACTATTAAAAAGGGCTGATGCCCTTTCTATTTTCAATCGAATGAGCCCTTTCGAAGTTCCCACAACAACTCCTTTGATACGAAGTACCCTGGTCTAAACAACAACAACAACAACAAAAAAGAATACATTATGCACACTTCGATTTCTAATATAAAATTGTCAAGCCTTCCAATCACTTTCGACTATTAAAAAGGGCACTAGGCCTTTTGATTTCCAATCGAATGAGCCCTTTTGGAAACGACAGCGCTTTCTATAAACACCTTATATGCCCCCAGGGCATAAATTACAACCCTTACCCTAAGGTCTGTTAGGGTGGTTGTCATCTTCTAAGACCGAATTTCCAGAACTTTGAACTACGTTAAACAACATGGCGATATCAAAATTTTGATTGGATGTGTTTGGGGAAATGGTGGGCGTGAGAGGGGTGTTAGTCGCTCTTCTTCAGAAGTGTCCTCCTCTTTACTTAGTCTCCGTTTCTTGTCTCGTTCTCGAGTGTCCCCGTTCTATACTTAGGCAGCGCGATCGTGCTGCCTATGATTTATGCAACAACTTGCTATATAAACCTTATATGCCCCCAGGGCATAACTTACAACCCTTGCACTGAGGGCTCTGAGGGGATTATCATCCTAAAAGACCTAATTTCCAGAACGTTCAACTACGTTGAACAAAATGGATATCTCAAAATTTTGATTGGATGTGTTTTGGAAAATGGTGGGCGTGAGAGGGGTGTTAGTCGCAATCCAATCATTTTCAACTATTAAAAAAGGCACTAGCCCTTTCAATTTCCAATTGAATGAGTCCTTTTGAAGTTTCTACGAAAACGCTTTAAATAAAAACTATATGCCCCAGGGCATAACCCATAATCCTTGCCCTGAGGGCTGTGGGAGTGAGGGGTTATCATCCTTAAAGACCTAATTTCCAAAACTTTCAACTACGTTGAATAAAATGGCATTTTAAAAATTTTGATTGGATGTGTTTGGGGAAAAGGTGGGCGTGAGAGGGGGGTTAGTTGCCCTCAAATCACTTTCGACTATTAAAAAGGGTATATCTCTTTGAAAATCGAATGAACCCTTTTTCAAGTTTATACGACAAAGATTTGAATAAAATCTTATATGCTCTCAGGGCATAATTTATAATCCTTACCCTGAGGGCTTTGGGGGAGTGTCCTCCTCAAAAGCATATTTTCTATCTGGAAATCAACTATGCTGAACAAAATGGCTATCTCAAAATTTTTATTGAATGTGTCTGGGGGAATGATGGGCGTGGGGGGCTAGTTGCCCTCCAATCACTTTCGACTATTAAACAGGGCACAAGCCCTTTGAATTTTCAATCGAATGAGCTTTTTTTGAAGTTTTTACGACAACACCTTCTTTAAAAATCTTATATGCACCCAGGGCATAACTTAAAATCCTTACCCTGAGGGCTTTGGGGGAGTGTCCTCCTCAAAAGCATATTTTCTATCTGGAAATCAACTATGCTGAACAAAATGGCTATCTCAAAATTTTGATTGGATGTGTTTGGGGAAATGATGGGCGTAGGGGTGGGGGAGGGGCTAGTTGCCCTTCAATCACTTTTGACTATTAAAAAGGGCACTAGCCCTTTGAATTTACAATCGAATGAGCCTTTTTTTAAGTTTTTACGACAACACCTTCTATAAAAACCTTATATGCCCCCAGGGCATAACTTAAAACCCTTGCCCTGAGGGTTGCGGGGGAGTATCCTCCTCAAAAACATATTTTATATCTAGAAATCAACTACGCTGAACAAAATGGCTATCTCAAAATTTCGATTAGATGTGTTTGGGGGAATGATGGGCGTGAGGGGGGCTAGTTGCCCTCTAAACGCTTTCGACTATTAAAAAGGATACTAGCCCTTCGAATTTCCAGTCGAATGAGCCTGTTTTGAAGTTTCTATGACAACGCCTTCTATAAAAACCTTATATGCCCCCAGGGCATAACTTAAAACCCTTGCCCTGAGGGTCGTGGGGGAGTATCCTCCTCAAAAACCTATTTTCTATCTGGAAATCAACCACGCTGAACAAAATGGCTATCTTAAAATTTTTATTGGATGTGTTTAGGGGAATGATGGGCGTGGGGGGGCTAGTTGCACTCCAATCACTTTCGACTATTAAAAAGGGCAATAGCCCTTTGAATTTCCAATCGAATGAGCCTTTTTTGAAGTTTCTACGACAACGACTTCTATAAAAAACCTTATATGCCCCCAGGCCATAACTTAAAACCCTTGCCCTGAGAGTTGTGGGGGAGTCTCCTCCTCAAAAATATATTTTATATCTTGAAATCAACTATGCTGAACAAAATGGCTATCTCAGAATTTTTGTTGGATGTGTTTGGGGGAAGGATGGGTGTGGGGGGGGGGGGTTGCTAGTTGCCCTCCAATCGCTTTCGACTATTAAAAAGTCCACTAGCCCTTTGAATTTCCAATCGAATGAGCTTCTTTGAAGTTTCTACAACAACACTTTCTTTAAAAACCTTATATGCCTCCAGGGCATAACTTAAAACCCTTTCCCTGAGGGCTGTAAGTTTCTACGACAACGCCTTCTATAAAGACCTTATATGGCCCCAGGGCATAACTTAAAACCCTTGCCCTGAGGGTTGCGGGGGAATATCCTCCTCAAAAACATATTTTCTATCTGGAAATCAACTACGCTGAACAAAATGGCTATCTCAAAATTTCGATTGGATGTGTTTGGGGGAATGATGGGCGTGAGGGGGGCTAGTTGCCCTCTAAACACTTTCAACTATTAAAAAGGATACTAGCCCTTCGAATTTCCAATCGAATGAGCCTGTTTTGAAGTTTCTACGACAACGCCTTCTATAAAAAGCTTATATGCTCCCAGGGCATAACTTAAAGCCCTTGTCCTGAGGGTTGTGGGGGAGTGTCCTCCTCAAAAACCTATTTTCTATCTGAATCAACTACGCTGAACAAAATGGCTATCTCAAAATTTTGATTGGATGTATTTTGGGGAATGATGGGCGTGGGGGGGGGCTAGTTGCCCTCTAATCACTTTCGACTATTAAAAAGGGCACTAGAACTCTCAATTTCCAGTCGAATGAGCCCCTTTTGAAGTTTCTACGACGACCCCATCCATATGAAGTGCCCAGCTCTAAAGGAAAAAAATGATAAATAGTACATTGTGCCAACAACGTTCTTATATACCCTCAGGGCATAACTTAAAACCCTTGCCCCGAGGGTTGTGGGGGAGTGTCCTCCTCAAATCACTTTCGACTATTAAAAAGGGCACTAGCCCTTTGAATATCCAATCGAATGAGCCTTTTTTGAAGTTTCTATGACAACGCCTTCTATAACAACCTTATATGTTCCCAGGGCATAACTTAAAGCCCTTGTCCTGAGGGTTGTGGGGGAGTGTCCTCCTCAAAAACATATTTTCTATCTGGAAATCAACTATGCTGAACAAAATGGCTATCTCAAATGTTGATTGGATGTGTTTGGGGGAATGATGGGCGTGGGGGGGGCTAGTTGCCCTCCAATCACTTTCGACTATTAAAAAGGGCACTAGAACTCTCAATTTCCAATCGAATGAGCCCCTTTTGAAGTTTCTACGACGACCCCTTCCATATGAAGTACCCTGCTCTAAAGGAAAAGAATAATACATAGTACATTGTGCCAACATCGTGCTTATATGCCCTCAGGGCATAACGTAAAACCCTTGCCCCGAGGGTGGTGGGGGGGAGTGTCCTCCTCAAAAACATATTTTCTATCTGGAAATCAACTATGCTGAACAAAATGGCTATCTCAAATGTTGATTGGATGTGTTTGGGGGAATGATGGGCGTGGGGGGGGCTAGTTGCCCTCCAATCACTTTCGACTATTAAAAAGGGCACTAGCCATTCCAATTTCCAATCGAGTGAGCCATTTTCGAAATTTCTATGACAACTCCTTTGATACGAAGTGCCCGGCTGAAGAAAAAAAACACATTGTGCACACATCATTCTTTACTTAGGCAGCGCTAGCGCGCTGCCTATGATTTGAAAGCGGCTTGAGAAAAGAAGGGAAAGTAGACATTCATATGCCTGGGCAATAGGAAACATAAGAATGAATTAAGCTATGAAATAGGATTCTTTCCTATCCAATTTCCTAATTGAAATTGATTATTTGCCAGGGCCATCAAATTTTTCTTGCTTTTTGTGTTTAAAGAGAATAAAACCCATTCTATCCAGTGATAAATTGTATATTATGTAAATTAGCAGCTCTGTTACAAGGATATAATTTTTTTTTAAATTATGCATTCTTTAAGTGTATGTTTGCTAATTTTTTAGTATATTTTTATCGCTTTGAATTGAAACATGTCTGTAATTGAATTGAAACTGTTATAATTAAATTGAAATTGATTGAAAAAATTGTGGAAACGAATAGTTGAATTGTATTTGCTTGAAAATAATATATTTAATTGGCAAACTGATTGATTCAAGTGACCTGTCAATTGAGTATCTCTGCTGGATAGAATTTTGAACACAAATGGCTATCTTAAAATTTGGATTGGCTGTGTTTAGGGAGGGGGAGGGGGGCTAAAAACCAAGGAAAGGGAGCTGGTTGCCGTCCAATCACTTTGATTCTTAAAAAGAGCACTATAATTTTCGATCTAATTAGCCCCTTCCAAAGTTTCTACAACAATTCCTTCCATGCAAAGTTTTCTGAAAAAAAATATATGTTGAAGCCTTATTGCCAGGGGTGTAATTTGCTATGGAGCTCGGGACAACTGCCTCATAAGGGGCTCTAGTTGCAAAAGAACTCATGCCAAGCAGGGGGGGGCATATATTTTGAAAATATCTGAATTTTCATTGAAAAAATATCAGAAAAAAATCAATATTATTCTTACTCTCTAGATTTTGAAAGATAACTTTTCTGTATCTTTGTTTTTTTTTTAAATCCTTGCTTGCCCTCGCCTTCACAAATTGGTTCCCTTGATGCCCTGGCGAATCAAGCCTACCCCAGTAGGTGAGACTGTTTTAGTCCTAGAGAACCAGATTGTTCTGAAGTTAAAGGAAAAAAATAACTCTTGTCCAAAATGAAAGGTTACAGGACTTAGAGTCTATGCTTATCTACCTCTCAAACTGTGATTATTTTTACATATGCTCCATCGCACAAGAGCACAAACAAACAGCCAGTACAATCGAATTCTTTGCCATACAAAAATTAGAGCAGTAGAGATGATGATGATTTGAAACATTAAGTGGAAACTCCAAAGAATAAAAAAGTATTATGTCAGCCCCTTCATGTGTAGCTTAAAAGTCAATTTAGTTTAGAGGCTCTAGCCCTAAAGGCTAGGGCGTTATTTGTTTGTCATAGAAAAAAAAAATGTAAGTTGAACTTGTGTTTTTTTTTCCATTAAAAAAGCCAGAAAAAATTCTGGTCAATTTAGTTTTTGTTCATTTATTCAAAATACTTAGACCTGAGTATTCATTTTAATGTCTATTTGTTTTATGTTTCATGATTGATTTATGGTAATATGTGTTTTGTATTTATAACTTATTCATGGCTTCATTTAATATCATATTTTTACTTTCTTATAGAAAACCCTCTTTTTCGGAAATTCATTTAGGTAATGTCTGCTTGTCTTTACAGAACCTCTCAAACATTTCAAGTAGGAAATGTATCATAATGTTAGTGTGTTTTCCATTGTATTTAAGCACTTGACAGGGATTTAATATTTTATCTCCTTAACGTTGGTCATGTGTCAGTCCTATAACATGGTATTCCACCTGAGGCTATAAGCAACCAAACCTATTGGTCTTAGGTGACTTGTTCACCTATGAGTCCAAGTAAATTCAGTCCCCCGTTTTGCATACAAGTCCAGTGGACATTGTCCATCACACATCAATCCAATCTTTCATCCCTTAGTTCTATGACTATCTATCTTAGTTCTGCCCTAGGAATGATGTATGGACAGATGGATGATAGACTTATCTATCAACAAGTGAAATGACATCATTTTTATACAATCCTAAAAAGGGCTTATGCCAGACTTGCCTCTCATCCGGACTATCTGTCTTGGCTTCTTAAAATTAGCCATGGCTTGATGCCTGCAACTACTTGATTTTAATTTGTATAAACATCTATATTTTTTTTTCAGGGTAGAAGTTTAGTTGACTATCAGAACCAGGCAAAAATGTTGATGAAGAAGCTAGACGCACGTGGTCCAGAGAGATGTTCAATTGAAACCCCACCTTTTATATTCCAGTAAGTGCTCAAGTTTTTGTTTTCTTTTAGTTTGAAAAAGAACATTCAATTTTTTGAATGTAGCTAAGGAAATTATATTATAGTAAATTTATTAGACCTCATTGCCTTTCCATTTGCAACTAAAACGAAATGAAAACATAGAGAAACACACAAATTTTTAAATAAGACAGTGTGTAAGAGTTAACAAAATTGTTCCAAAAACCTGCCTACCCCACAGCACCAGCTGCAATGGAGTCTTCAAAGGAGAGGTAATAACACGAGTTGATACACTGCGCCTACTTGGAGTTGATTTCTCTTCGAATCTCTCGTGGACTGAGCATCTCAGTAAAATTAGATCCTCTAGCAACAAGAAATTAGGAGTTATCCTAAGATGCAAAAGTCTTCTCCCTGATGATTCTATTCTGCCACTTTTCGATTCGTGCATCAGACCTGTCATGGAATATGCATGTCCTCTCTTCACTGGTGCACCAAAAACCCACATCGCTCCACTCCAACATATTCAAAGTAGAGCAATGCGTGCAGCAACCTTTGGCAACACGAAAGCTAAAACCCCACAGCTGATCCAGGAACGTTTCGATGTGGCGTCCATGTCGGTTTTCTATAAGTACTTGTATAACCCTCCATCAGAGGAACTATTGAAGCTCGTTCCTGATAAAGCAAAGCCCTTGCGAAAAACTGGCCGAAGTACAGCTCGTCAGGACTACCTTGAGCAGGGTACTTCCCGCCAAGAATATCTGAAAACAAGTTTCGCCCGGCGTTCGGTTGCTACATGGAATAGATTGCCGGCAGAGGTAATCCCGGAAAATCCTTCCCTTGACGCGTTGAAGAGAAGGTGTAACGAGTACCTCAGTGTTATAAAATGAGGTAACTACCAGTACCAAAAACAAGTAAATAGTTTAAATAGCCCTATGTCTCCTAATGTTGAAGTAAGTTCTACAGACAAATCAAGTGAATCATTTTACAATGCGAGATCATTAAGCAGTACTTTCTCCAAACAGACTGTTTTCATTAGTGATTGTTCTAATAATGGCAGCATTGAATTATATAATGGCCCAAGTAATGACACATATAGCCAAAACAAAAGTAGCATGAATAGGACAAGCAATGGTCGAAAAGTTGTCTTTAGTAATATAGATTGTTTTACATCAAAATTCCATCAGGTAAAATATGCCCTCTATATAGAAAAAGCAGACATTTTTGCATTTTGCAACATAAAACCCAAGTGGACCAACACCCCCCTTGGAGATGTTTAGATCCAGGTACCTGATAACACTTTGGTTACCAAATTATCTAAAGTCAGAGGAAGAGGAATAGCCATATACATCTGAAGCTCCATTGATGTAGGAGACATTGATATTAATTCAAACTAAGAGCCATATGTTAAACAAGTGTGGATCTCAATTCTCTTCCCTCTTGGGCCCTTTCACATAGGTTGCATGTACATAAGTCCCAGTTTCCCCAGCTTTGAGATGTCCCTTCTTGCTGTTAGTACATCAATTGATAATAAAATGAAGCATCAAGGCAATATGATTATTGTTGGTGACTTCAATCACCCACATATTCATTGGGTTAATGGATCTAGATTCTCAGAAAATACTTCAATAAGACCATTGCTGGAATGCCTATCTAATCACTCCCTATTTTTGGCAGTTAGCTTCCCGACTAGATATAGAGAAGGTCAAAACCCTTCGTTACTTGATCTTCTCCTAGTAAAAAAACAAGAAAACTATAATAAGTATTGACCCTCTACAACCATATGGAGCAAGTGATCACATTGCAATAGGTTGCAGTTTTAGACTGTACCCTCATAGATTTTTAGAATGTACAAAACATATATATACTGATTACAATCGAATTCATCATAAATTGGTCCAACGTGGTTGGTCTTTTATTGAATGTATGGATGTAGAAAAGAATATTATCAGGAGCTATTGAAAATCACTCTTCTGTAAATCATAAAAGGAAACAGGAATCACAACCAGGTAGATTATTACACGAAAGATAAACAGACACGTAACCAACTGAGAAATCTTGCAAGAAAAAAACACTGAAAAGTATGAAGAATCAATAGCAGCCGCAACGAAATCTAACCCCAAGAAATTTTGGAGGTATGCATCATCTGGTAACCCTGGTAGGCATTCTGTCACCCAACTTCTATTAGATGGCACGAAAATCTTTGACCCAGGGGAAATAGCCAATACAATAAATAAGCAGTTCGTCTTGGTATTTACTGTTCCTGATAATGCTCTGCTTCCAGATTCCCCAAGGTAGGAAATTTTAAAAGGTATGGCACCCATTGTTATCGCCAAAACTGATGTAGAAACCCAATTGAAGAAGATTAACCCGAACAAATCTACAGGTCCGGATAGAGTAACCCCGGCTACCAAGTGAAACATTCGCAGTGCTATCTCATTGCTTCACTCTACTTTTCCAAAAGTCCGTAAGTACCAAGTATATCCTGCAAGACTGGAAGGATGCTTTCGTCACAATGGGGGCAATAGAAACGATTCTAAAAATTATTGACCCATTAGTCTTACATCAGCATTTAGGAGACTACTTGAGGGTATAGTAAACTCAGCCATTATTGCTCATTTAAATATTAATAATCTACTATCACCTAATGAACATGGATTTCATCCCAATCAATCATTTGAGACTAATCTGATTGATACATACAAGTATGTCACAAAACCTATTGATGAAGGATCTCCGATTGACATGATATTACTGAATCTAGCCAAGCCATTCAATAAAACATGTCACAGGAGACTAAATTCTAAACTCTGTGCAACAGGCATCCATCAAGATGTTGTCAACTGGACAAAGCAATTTCTTACCAACAGAAAGCAGGTGGTAAGTGTATTTGGAGATGGCGGATCAATCTTCTTTTCGGAAGCAGTAGATCTAAAAAGTGGAGTGCCAGAAGGAACAGTCTTGGGTCCAACTTTATTTAACATTTTCATTAACAATGCGCCTTCAATCATAGAGAATGTGGAGGATTTTAAAATAATTGGCCCTGTCCATAACCCACAATGTGCCATAGCCATCCAAGCTGATCTTGGCGCACTCTCAAAGTGGGTAAAATTGTGGCGGTTTGAATTTAATACCCAGAAATGCAGTCATTCACTTTGGAGCAAATAACCCTCCATGCCAGCATTTTATGGAATCCAGCAATGGTTCAAAACAGTCACTCATATGCAGTCATAGCAAAAAAGATCTGGGAGTCTTGGTTGATGATATGTTTAATTTTCACTCACAGTTTGTAGGAGCCAGAGCCAGCCAAACTCCTGGTTTGATAAAAAGAACGTTCTGCAGCACTTCTCCAGCTGTGATCACCAAGCTCTTAAAGGGCCTGATCCGACCAAAATTAGAATTTGGGATGTGTGTTGCAACTACAGTTAATAAGGGTGAGATATCTACTCTGGAATCAGTGCAGCGAAATTTTCAACATATTCCATGTCCTACCCGATTACATAAGCTCAAATTACCATCTCTCACATATAGACACAGGCGAGATGTATTAATGACATACAAGTTGGTACGTGACCAGAGTGCGATACCCAACCTGTTCGAGAAAGTTTGCAGAGTACTAGAGGCTACCCCTTGAAGCTTTAACAAAAACGTGCTAACACCAGGCTGCAATATAAATTCTTTATAATTGTGCAGTCAACCTAAGGAACTCCCTTAGCCAGAATGCTGTTATGTCTTCCAGTGTGAAGCCTTAAAATCTGCATTTGACAAAGACTGGTGCAGGAAGTCTTGGCTCACAGTATGGGATGCACCTAAAAAGTCGAGTCACCATCATAATTGATTGGCGTTTACAGGACCAGTCCTTATCGCTCAAAAGTGCGATTTAAGGCAAATATTTAAGGCATAAAAACAGAAGAATCTGTTTTTGCGCTACTAACAGCATAAGTCTAAATATTTTCAGAAAATACACAAAAAAACCAAATATTTTGGAAAATACATAAAAAAATCAAATTGATGAAGACTTTCGTATATGAAGCTGAAATATCAGGACTTTTAATCTGAGCCTAATGGTGCTAGAGACTTTTTTTTGTCTTTTCACTGTATTATTTAAAGAAAATATTCTCGTTTTTCTATATTTTTACTTCATTTAGGCTAGAAATTAAATGGAAACAAGACTAAAAGGAAAAAAAATATGATGAAATGGATAGCTACTGTTTTCTTGTTCTTATTTTCAGAGCTATCTTCCAATTGTCTGAGTATTGTTCCATATATCTAACAGTACTGAAGTGTTATTTCATGTGTGACATTATTGATGAATTATTACATACTTTTTTCCTTTTTTTACTATTTGAGTAACAATTTGTCTAGAAATTTGTGGGGAAAATTAACTTGCTCCAAAAGCGGCATTGCTGTACAATTGAAGCTTTCAAGAATGGGCATAAAAGCCAAATTAGGGCTCTGGATTGTTTTCTGATCTACCCAACTTAATCCCTTTCCATGAACTGATTTTTCATAAACCTGGAAAAACGTTGTACAATATGAATGAAACTTTCAAACATGGGTTTGTAGTCCAAATACGGGTATCAGAAGGTGTTTTAACCTTGTACCTCCACTCCTTTCCTACTTTGAAATTGCAAAGAAATGTTCAAGGATAATTATTCATAACTTTAAAAAAATATCCTAAATTATTTCAGAATGCACCTTAAATCTTAGAAACTGCTTTGGTAAGGGCTACAGTCCGAGTGAAGCAGAATGTAAACTGAACTTGAATTTGATTTTCCTGGTCAAAGTTCAGATTGGTATTACGGAAAGAGCCTTACAAATAAGGAAATAATGAAGTTAAGAACTTGAACATACTTCCATGATCCCTAATTTGGTTTGTAGATCTATTTTTGAAAGTTTTGTCTTTGTGGCTCAAAAACTTTCCGAGTTTGGAGAAAGCTCCTAAAGCACTATTTTAAAATTTATTTTTCGCTTGCTTTTTCTTCCCTTCTCTTGTCTTTGTTTGTAACTGGTTTGTAAGTAGTTCCTTTTTTTATTTTTTTTTATCCCAGAAGACAAGGAAAGAATGTTTAAGAATAAGATATTATTCCCATACATTGTCAAGTCTTCACGGGAGGAATTAGCTCCCCGTCCCCTTTGTCATAGTTTTGGGGGTGCTCATGCTAGAAACCCATCATGGCGTAGTCACTAATAAGCACAGATGTCTGCAAAATAGGAGCAACAAGCGTAAACGGTATGATTTTTACTTTCCCTCTAAAGGTCAAATCATACAGGACTGGAGGGAAGCTTTGTCTTATCTAGATTTTCCAGGGTAATCCTCTCAAGGACCTCTGAGAAAAACTAAACAAAGCTATTTAAAATATGTTTTTTTTTTTTCGCATTTTGGTCAATCCTCCGATCTCTCTAAAGGTTGGACATAAATGAACCTCTGATCTGTGTCGAAAGTTGCATAGAGTTGAAATTTTATGAACCGATTTAATACTTTGATTGCTGTCTGACTGTTCCAGAAAGCAAGTTTTAAATGCCAAAATCATCCAATAAAATGGATTATTTTGCAGTTGTTCTATAATTTATTACATCTTCCATAGATTTTGACTTTTTAAATCTGTGCCCGTTCCCTAAGATATCACCTCCCCCTTTCATATGGATCTCTATTTATATTTTTGCCTAAAAAAAATAATGGAATCGGATTTGTATTACTTAACCAGAATATTTAGTACCTAGCACAAGTTCTTGAAAATAAATAAAGACTAGCTTCTAAATAATATCTTAATATGTGGGCAAGGGAAATAAAAATCAAAACGTTAATAGAACAAATACCCAACAGAAATAATAGGTTGAAACAAAAGCAAGGGGGGGGGAAGTACCTAATGAATTAAAGAACAAATGAGCTGAAGTACCTCTAGCTCACACAGTTGGACATTCATTCAGCTTGAGTTATAGGGAATGTATTTTTGCTCATCCTAGTTTTACGAAAGATTCCTATGCGTCTCCTAATCTCTCTCATCCTAATCTCATGAAAAACTTCCAACTTGTCTCGGCAGTGTAGGATGAGAGGGGTTAGCAATTTTACAGTGGGAATGAATTTCCACTAAAGCACTATTAAAGACCATAATAAAGGCTATGGGATTCAATGTAGCATTGGACAAAGATGTAAAACAACACTTGACTTAGACAAAGAATCGGTAAATATCGACTCAGGTCAGCACTACCCAGTTTTTTAATCAGAAAAGAGATGTTGTTTACTAGGATATATATATATATATATATATATATATATATATATATATATATATATATATATATATATATATATATATATATATATATATATATATATATATATATATATATATATATATATACATACATATATATATATATATTATTGGGGTGTAAGTACGGGTGTCGCCACTTATTGATGCAAAAATGGCGCAAAGAGTTTGCTATGCCACTTACTCGAAGGGGAGAACCCCTTGTCGGCCCAAATGTTAGTGAGATTCCCGCTCTTACCCCAACGGTTCTGCAAATATCGGGTTTGGTACTACCCTATTTACAGTATACCCTGTCCCAGGGTATGATAACGCGATCGAGTGGTCAAATGGCCACTTTCTAAAGCCAAATGTACCCGCCCTGGGTTACGGCTAGAAAATCTCTACTCTCTCTTTGGAGGTAACAACCCTCCCTGTCAATATAATAATGACGGTACCTTGTAGCTCTATTCCTATCCTGCCTGGGTTACGGAAAATAGTACACAGTTTGTAGAAAATACCTTACTTGTATTCTTCCAAAAGGGTCACAAATACGACAAAAATATATATCTCCCCGACTGGGGTCAGAACGCAGACTAAAAACATATAATAATTTGTACAGCACTGTTTGTATGGGTGGACCTCCGCTTGGCCCAGCCAATCAGCTGCATCCTCATTCAAACCCAATTTTACCTCTTCGATTCATCTTTCAATGACTCCCAAACCAGGAAGTAAAAATAAACTTGGTTCCCAGCTTACCTATTGCAAAACCACTATCGCTTAGTAACGGGAATTTAACCTGTCTTTTGAAATTATACTATAAGCAAATGTAATTAAGAAAACGAAAACAGGTCATTTATCTGAAAGGAAAAGAAACAGGGGTGGAACCCCAACACATATATATATATATATATATATATATATATATATATATATATATATATATATATATATAATATATATATATATATATATATATATATATATATATATATATATATATATATATATATATATATATATATATATATATATATTTCTGTCTGTGTGTTTGTGTGTATTTAAAAACCAGTTGCCATGTACACAACAACAATGATGAAAATGAAAAAAACAAACTAACTCTCAACAAATTTAAACCGTTGTCTTCTGCAGATCCCCTTATTTTTCTATAAAACTTCTACCGTAATAATTAGATCTCTCGAAGTAGTTCCCAAAATACCTGGGAGAAGCAGTATGCCCCTCGATTTTTTCCCCCTGAATTCACCGGGCTTTGGCGTTTGTTTAGAAAATGTTCCACCCCAACCGCATACTTCCCACAATTGGGCAAGCAAACTTGCCTCTTGAGCCATCTTCATCATATAACAACCAGTCACCCTTACTCATTGGCTCGCATTTTTCCCTCGCTTGAAACCAACGCTTAAGAGTTCTCCACGGTTGCTTAGATTTCCAATATAACTCTTCACCATACGCTACTTTCATCTGGCTATAAAATCATGAATCTATATAATATGGAGTTTGAAAAGGCATGAATATAAGTTAATGTCTTACATAAGATTCTTTATTTCAGTTATTTAATCAAAGATGAGGTGTGCTACCTAGTGTTGTCAGAGAAAACGTTTTCACGTAAACTAGCATTTTCATATCTGGATGATCTGCAGCAAGAATTTAGCTCTCAATATGGTAGAAAAGTTACCACTGTTTCTAGGCCATATTCTTTTATTGAATTTGGTAAGTACTACGTTTTGAAAATAAAAATAGCCTAGGACCAGGGTAAAAGCATTGGTACATAAGGATTCTACCCTAAGTGGGTGGGTCAGGATTATACTCGGGAGGGGAGGAGTTCGACTAGCAAAACAAAAACAGCGGGTATTTCTAGGTTATTATTATCCAGGAGGAGGGAGAGGGAGATGATTTGGACAAATTTTAAAGGAAAATCCTCATGGTTTGAATACCTAGTCTGGGGGTGGGTCATTCTGGGATAATCTCTACTAGGTTTTTGGGTATCAACAATCTTAAAAGAAGCCAAGGTTTGAGTGCTAGGGTCAAATGCCCGGTTAGACAAGTATGTTTAATTTTTCCTTCTCATTTAGATAAAGGATTGATCTTCGCGGGTAGTCTGGACCAGGGGTCTGGTATACCCCCTTCCCCCCCCACCCCTACAAATCCCCATGTGACAAGATAATTATTTTGTTGATTAAGCAGCAAAAATTCTATAATTTTTGGTGGACTGATTTACTTTTTCTTCTTTTTTCTTATTTAGTACCTTTTCCAAATTTTGCATATGTTTAATTTCCAAAAGTAATTTTGTTTTTTTTTTAGTTTAATTTTCCTTGTGAAGTTCTTTATAAAAAATTTGAAGATGTAGTCAGTTTTTTTCTCATGCTATCAGGTTTTGTGTACTAATTCCTAATAGTTTTTGTCATGGTTTGCGTAATTATTCCTAATACTATAATTCAACAGTTTTTTTTTTTCAGTCTGAAAAATTGAGAACTCGCAAAAAAACTTACGAGAAATTTTTTGTGCAAAAATATGGGCTATGGAAAATTTCAATTTCCAAGTAAAAATTCTTCTGAGAATCTATAGCACTATTATAGAACAAAAAAGTTTGAATGTTGTGTGGTATAAATTAATGTAGTTATGGGAAGTCCGCCCAACTCAAACTTATGAGATTTGTTTCCAGTCCAACCTTGTTCTTAGTACTACCTTTCAGTGATACACTCGCTACATTAGAATGACACTATTCTACTTCCAATAGCAATTTCGTATAGGGGGGGGAGGGGGGCTTTTGTATCTTCAATTTTTTAGGGGGGCTTCTTGTTCAAATAGTTTTATGCTAAAATTGTACCTTAGTAGTCGCGAATGTGAGATACATCCACTAAATTCTTCTTTTTAAAATGCTAATTAGTAAGACCTTTTTTAGAATCATCAAATTTAGATAATAATTTCACGGTTGTATTCTAGAGTTTTTGTGCACGATATCCTAAATTATTCTTGAGTGAGGGGTGTCAATTAAGGGGGACGGTTACCCTTCTCTGAAGTTCTTTGTTTTCCTCTCGAGATTTTGTAAAATACCTTTTTGGAGGGCATTTCCATTGAAAAATGCCTTTTTGTATTTAAAAAAAAAAATAAAAAATTTGCCCCCCTTAGATCCCAAACTTTAGATGCATGCATTGCATTATTCTTTTTTTAAATGCTCTTCAAAATTTGCGGGACTTCATCTAAATCATCAAATTCAGGTAGTAACTACACAGCTTTATCCTGGCGTTTTTGTGCACAATATCAAATTATTCTTAAGGGTTTTAAAACTAGCCTTAGGGTGAAGTAATTCATGTATGCATAGGCGCATCAAGGCGAAAAATATTTTTTGGTGCGGAGGAAAATGTCACCTAGTACGCAGGGGGAGGGGAAACTGATTCTCCAACAAAACATCAAAATTAACGCTATTTCCCCCATAATTTCCTTTAGTTTCGCCTGTTTTATGCTGCTTTGTTGAACTACCTCTGCCCTGAAATAAAATGCTGTGTCCATATTTAATTTTTCCTATGCATATAATGCAGCGTTGAAAGCAATATATTTCCAGAAACTAGAGTTTGCCTTTAGAAATCAGCGAAAAAGGCTGCTATTGACTCCAGATTTGAATTGTTGTTTTTGGGCTTTGACATTACAATCTTTTGAGTTGTAGCTTTTTTCTCTCTCTTTTTTTTTAGAGATAGACAGGTAGGAAGGAACACGTCTTCACTTGAGAAGCAGAAACATTACAAAATTATCATTTAAGAAAAAGCTAATGGCCCGTGCGGCTATCTCTCAAATACACTGTAATAAGCAATAAACAAGGTTTTGAAATATATGGACTTTCCTGTAAAAACTAAATTGATGCAATTCGAGATAGAAGAAAACAGTATGATGGAGAACCATCGGAAAAGAATTAATCTTTTGTTCTCCTTTTTCGGTTATTTTGTTTTTTTAAGTCCTGGCTATGAATTATGTTCTTATTATATTTTAGATAATTATATACAAAAGGCAAAGAAAACGTACATAGATCCCCGTACGAGAAGAAACCTTGGCACCTTAAACAACGAACTTTTAAATGTTCAGAAAATTATGGTTCAAAATATTGACGATGTTTTGCAGCGAGGAACACTTCTGTCTGGTAAATGTGCATTTGACATTTCTTTTGGGGATATTACAAGAGGAAATGTGTGTCTATATATCATATTTTGCTTTTCTATCCGTTTTTTTTTTTTTTTTTTTTTTTTTTTTTTTTTTTTTTTTTTTTTTTTTTTTGCTTTTCGCTGTTTTTACAGCCCCTCTCTTCCCCAAGCAATGAATCCCTTTGTTTGTGCTCTTCTGTTATTACCATCCATTATTCCTATATTCTACCATTACCATCTTGTTATTATGCACCATATTAGTTTTGTGCCATTATTTCTTGATATCATTAGTATTTTTTCCAGAAACACACTGCCTTTTCTATGACGAAACAAATAAGAGTTGCAAATAGGGACGGGTTCTTTTATTAGATAGTGAAATAAATATGTATAAATAGTCAGTCATCATCATCATCGGTAGAGTTACTAACGTATTAAAATTAAAACAAACTATATTTATGCTCAGGGATTTTTTCGCGTGGGGGAGGGTTACAAAATAATTTTTTCGGGGGGGGGGGGGGGGGGGAGGGGAGGGGGATTACAAAAGATTTGGGGGGACGGGGCTAAAAACTTTAAAATGCATAAAAAATTTGTTTGCATTCATTTTTGTTACGTTTTTTACGAGTCGGACAAATATTTCAGGGGAGACGAACACCCAAAAAACTATACAAACTATATTTATACTAAACAAAATAATCACTTCCGGGTCACAGAAAGTTTCCGGTCCATTGACCTAAAAAAGTTCACTAACTGTTCTTGAATTCTGTTATAGTGCGTTTTTATATGCTTTTACTTCACTGTCTAATAAAAGGACCTGTCCCTATTTGGAACTCCTTTTTGTTTCTTGGTATCATATTTTTTTTTTTTACTTAAGGTACAGTTCTGGTTTTATTATTATACTTAATAATATGGTAACATTATAGTATAAAAAATTAATATAATATTAATAATGTAAAGTGAAAACTAAAGGGTTCCCAAAAACGTCTTTCTAAGGACATAAGGCTTACTCGAGTTAAAAAAAATGCCTCGAATGGGGCTAAGATAAAAAACCAGTGATAGCATATCTGCAAAAAAATATGTCGATGAAGGTATTCCTCAAGACCGTGAACACCACTCCATTTGCCTTTGCTTCTCAGGTACCTTCAACTTGGATAACGTTGGAATTCCCAACGTCAAGTCATTTTCATTTTCTGAAACTCAAAAAACCCATCACATGAAAATAGGCTAGACTTGCCATGGTAGCACTTGCTTTTTCAAGTATTAAAGAACATCATTTCCCTGAGTATATTCGTGCAACGTTTGAGAGAACATGGAAGTTTGAAGACAGCTCCGAAGAAAGTTGAATTGTCCCCCATAGGGGTAGTTTTTTTTTTATCTAGCTGGTCAGAATTAAATCAAGTATTGAGTGGATTCAAAGCGTAGCTATTTATTGAAAAAAGTGCCACACCGTATATACGAGCATTGGTGTAGTCTGGAGTGAGCTCAAGAATGGAGTGCTGGTGTCTGGATTTATGAAATTTCCTAGTGTTGACTGTCGTCTTCAGGAGTAACTATATCGACTCGTTTTTTCTGCTAGTGCGTCATTAGTGGTTTTTATTTTTTGTCCCATTCGGAGAGGGTTTTTTTCAACTCGAGTGTGCATCCTATCCCTAAAAAGATTTTTTGCGCATCCTTGATGAAGTGAGATCCTGCTTTAATAGGAATTTACATAAATTCTTCTTTATTTTTATTCATATGTTTAGCTTTTGCTATCATTTAATGCTTCTAACGTCCTTGTCTTTGCTTTGTTATAGAGAATAAAAATTGTCTATTCAATTACAGTAAATCACGAGAAATTCTTCTTTTTGATATTTTGTCTTAGTGAGTATTTCGCCCAAATATAGGATAATGTAATTCGATAAGAGGGGGACGGTGAGACAAACCGTACAGATCGTTTGAGACAGTTGTATCATGACAATCTAAAAATAAGCGTCTTTTTGTCTACTACCTGGACTATCACTTCTTAAAGAAATTCTTCAATATTCCAGCTTTTCGATATCCTAATTTGATACAACGGATCTCATTCTGCTAAAATGGAAGTTATATGTGTATGTATCGTCACTGTCACCTATAAAAGACAGCTCTGACATTTTCACACTTCTGAGATTATTGTCAAAAACCGTTTGCTAAGCTGTTATCAAAAGGAGGATCGACAGGACAATGTAGATTAGGAGGAACAATATGGTGTTGAACGTATATTGCCCGACTGACCCTCCTTATGAGGAATGAGAGCACAGTTTTCGGCAATTATCTCGTAAATTTGAAAAATGTCAGGTATGACCTTTGGGCATGAAAATGATGATATTTTCCATCTCAATGTGAATAGTACAACCCGGGTTGGGTTGTTGGGTAATTCAAGAATTGACTTTACATGGTATATATTTTAGAGGACAGTAGAAAAACAGAAAGTATGCATTTCAAAGTTTTCCAGTGCCATTAAGGACCAGTTATTTATACAAGGAAGACTGTCTTAGGCATTCAGAAGGTAGAAAAACAGTCTTATATCAAAAGCTCCGATTTTCAGTTATTTCTAAACCCGAAATGAAACTCGGCACAAACGCGAATTGAAAAAAAATATGATAAAACACAGAGCAAAAAGGAAACTGTCAGTTGAGTTCAAAGTAGAAAAATGTATTATAAGTATGTTGCATGTATATTCTGTTGATAGAAGAGCTTTAGCAAAGGTCTTATCCTTGTAAGGTATACCAGACAAATATATTTAAAGTGATTAGTCCTATGTACGAGAGTAACACTACTGCGGTTAAGGTAGGAAATCAAGTTAGCAGCTGGTTTCGTATTATTTCAGGAGTTAAGCAGGATTATGTTCTGTCCCCCTTTATATGGATCACGTTGATGGATTTGTCTTAAGAAGCACAGGAAAGGCAATGGGAGACCAAGGAATCAAATAGGGAGGGAAAACTCTCCTGGACTTAGATTATGCTGATGATTTAAGCATCCTAGATAAAAGTGTGAGTAAAATGAATGAACTTTAAGAGGTTTTGCGAGTTATAAGGTACTAGAATAGGCTTGAAAATAAATGTTAAGAAGACTAAGTCACTAAGCCTAGGAATAAGCGAAAATGAAAAGGTGACGTTGGGTAACGAAAAGATTGATAAGGTGGACAGCTTCACTTACCTTGGTAGTATTATTAATAACGACGGTGGGAGTAGTGAAGATGTTAAAAGTAGAATAGCCAAGGCTCAGGGTATTTTTTCACAGTTAAAAAAAGTTTGGAGGAAAAGGAAGATAAGTCTGCAAACCAAGATTTGAATATTGGAAGCTACAGTGATGACAGCGGTCAAATATGGCTCTGAAGCATGGGCGCTCCCAAAAGCGGATGAAAATTTGCTAGATGTTTTCCAGAGAAATTGCCTATGGATTGTTATGGGTACCCGGCTGACTGACCGTATTTCAAACAGTAGGCTGTACGAAAAGTGTTGTTCAATCCCGCTTTCTATGGCTATAGTGAGAGAAAGGTTGAGATGGCTAGGGCACTTTCTGCGGATGAAGGTTGCTAGATTGCTAAAGATTGTCCTTTTTGGCCAGCTGTCTAGGGCTAAACGGAAAGCAGGTCGTTCGCGGTTGGTTTGGGAGGATGTTCTAAAGAAAGATTGAAAGGAAACGGGAACTTCCTGGGATGGTGTAAAGTGCGAGGCTTTGAATAGATTGGGATGGAAGGGGAGCATGTGTAGCTGTTTTGGCCTCAGGCGGCTTGGTATTACGGTGAGTTGTTAGTAGTAGTATTAATAGTAATATAAACCCTAAAGTGTTGTCTGAACAATCGAAAAAATTGAAAAGCGAAAAACAGTTCAGCCTCAAAAAGAAAAATCAAGAAGTGAAAATCCAAACCTCTCCCCCTTCCCGCCCAAAAACTAACCGAAATTACAAGCTAAAAGCAGAACAAATATTTTAAAAAACTTAGTATATAGTAGAGTAATTATTTGACGTAAATTTTTGTGACACCTTTTACTTTCTTATGTTCTGTCAAAAGTGTCATTTTTTGAAGCTTATTAAGTGGTACTTTGATCTTCCCTAAGGTTTTACGTGTCGAGACGTCCTGTCTTCATGTGAAATAAATTTTAGGTATATAGATAGATATATTTGCTATTTTCTTTCTTATATTTCTGCTACCCCTCTTGT
Organism: Artemia sinica; assembly: GCA_027921565.1. NCBI lineage: Eukaryota > Metazoa > Arthropoda > Branchiopoda > Anostraca > Artemiidae > Artemia > Artemia sinica. Next base: position 664,116 of record CM051264.1, on the reverse strand, counting down.
AATTTTACGTTAAAAGTTGATGATAAACTAATGGTTTTCTTTGAAGAGTGTATAGCAGTTAGTTTCAGCAGAAGGCATACACAAAAATTAATTTCGCGAGAAATTAAACCGATAATTTTTATAAAACTTACAGAAAAGATTAATTGCTGGCAACCACTCTTTGTTTTTTGTTGTTGTTGTTTGTTATTATTATTACTTCATTTTAGAAATGGGAAGAAGCAGTTAGAAGTTAATCTTCAACCAGAAAAGTTCCAACTCCTTTACATGAAATTATTGTATACAAAAAACGAAAAATCGTTCTATGAGGTAGGGGGGGGGGGGGCTTGGGTTCAATTCTCTCCCCCTCCACCCCTTTAGTCGTATTCCTTATGATATCAAAAATTTGTCTGTATGTAAATAGCATTATCACCCAGATATTGACTTGAATTCTTCTTCTAGAACTCGACAACAAAGCTCAGAATTTGGCCACGCTATCGACCAACTACAAAAAAGACGCGCGACACTTAAACCGTCAGTCTACAATTTTTATGATTGGTGGCACATGTTTTGTTTTGTTCTTTTTGTGGTGGCTTTTCTTTTAATTTTTTCATCTCTGCCAGTGTTTCATTTGTGTAAATTCGAAATTTGTGTTTCCTTCGGGATTTTTTTAATAAAGGAATTCGGATATAACTTTTGTTTCTTTTTATCTTGTATTTTCTTCTTTCTATCTTCGTTTTTCTTCCTTTCTTTGTTTGTTTTCTTCTGTTTTTAGTGGACCATGGAATTGAATTTAGATCTTACAACCGTTTTTATAAAAAAAAAGACTAAATAACTTAACTAAAAGCGAGAATATTGAATGAATGAATGAACTTTTAAAACTCGCCATACAACAAAAGAAGAATGGGCAGAGTAAAAGAACAGTGAAAAAAAGATAATAATAAAGGAACAAGAAAACGTAATATAAACTTCAAAACACGAAAAATCGAACATTCAGCAAACGGCACAGTAGATCAAGCATGTACAAACACAATCAGTAGGTAATCTCAGTGGCGGATCCAGGGGGCGAGCCCTCCCCCCCCCCCCCCTAGCATAGTCTAAAGTAGTGTAATTTACTTAATTAACACAAATGCTAATGCAAGTTTATCGGATCAGCGTATTTTGCACTTTACTGAAAAAACATAAATGTTTTTACTTTTATAACGTTAATAAATCAAATAATATTAACATTTTGATTACTAAATATCAGTATATGTATATTAAACTGACAATGCATATTCATTTGTATTTTTTCAGTAAAGGGCAAATTTGTTCTGGCCTTGGGAAGGCATAGGGGTTTTGCGCCCAACTTATATTAATTTCTGTTCGTTTTGAGTTTGACTCGGTTATTTATTGTATTTTCTGTTCGTTTTGGGTTTCATTTATTTATCGATGCTGATTTGTGGTAGTTTCACGCTTGGTAGATTATTTGATTTATTTTGCTCTTTTTTTGTTTAATGGAGTTCTTTACTTTTCTTTGAAAAACTTATTTTGTAGAAAAAGTTTTTTTTTTAATTAATTTCTGTTCGTTTTATATTGACATAGTCTTTTCAGGGAAAAAGAAAATAATACTTTAAATCTTTTCGTTTTTTAAGCCTTTATAGTTTGGCCTGCTATTATATGCAGGAGAAACATTTTCAGTAATTTTTAACAACATACACCCTTATAAAAATCTGTACACAAATAGTACTGTTTAATTTAGTTTCATACCTTCTCTAGTTGACCTGAAATGGAAAACTTGATACCATTCGCAAAAAAATCTGTTTACTTTCTTTGATAGCTTGGATACACTTACGCTATTTTGATTTGGTTAAATTTTAAGAGCAGAAGTAGCCCCGAAAATTTGAACATAATACCCTCAGTCGTTCTTGGGTTACTGCTGAGATGCCTTATTGGGAATTAGCATTATCACAGTGCATTTTGATTTAATCTTAAGGCAACATTTGGTTTTTAAACATAATGGGCAAATGAAAGGGTGGGAGTGGAAAGGGGACTAGTTGCCCTCCAATCACTTTCGACTATTAGAAAGAGCATCAGCCCGTTCTATTTTCAATCGAACGAGTCCTTTTCGAAGTTCCCACGACAACTCCTTCGATACGAAGTGCACTGGTCTAAACAACAACAACAACAAAAAATAATACATTATACCCACATTGATCTTTACTATAAAAATGTCAAGCCTTCCAATCACTTTCGACTATTAAAAAGGGCACTAGGCCTTTCGATTTCCAATCGAATGAGCACTTTTGGAAACGACAACGCTTTCTATAAACACCTTATATGCCCCCAAGGGTATAAATTACAACCCCTTACCCTAAGGTCATTCTCAAAGACCTAATTTCCAGAACTTTCTACTACGTGGAACAAAATGACTCTGGAAATTGTGATTAGATGTGTTTGGAGGAATGGTGGGCGTGAGAGGGAGGTTAGTTACGCTCCAATCACTTTCGACTATTACAAAGGGCACTAGCCCTCTCAATTTCGAATTGAATGAGCCCCTTTTAAGTTTTACGACAACTCTATCTATAAAATCTTGTGTGCCCCCAGGGCATAAACTACAACCTTTGCCCTTGGGGCTCTCGGGGGTTTGTCATCCTTAAATACATAATTTCCAGAACTTTTAACTATGTTGAAAAAATGGCCTATCTCTAAACTTTGATTGAATGTTTTTTGGGAAATGGTGGGCGTAAGAGAGAGGTTAATTACTCTCAACTCACTTTCGACTATTAAAAAGGGCATTCAATTTCCAATAAAATGAGTCCTTTTTGAAATTTCTATAACAACTTTTGATATAAACTGTAATGCCCCCAGGGCATAACTTACAACCCTTGCACTGAGGGCTCTGAGGGGGGTTATCATCCTAAAAGACCTAATTTTCAGAACTTTCAACTACGTTGAACAACATGGATATCTAAAAATTTTGATTGGATGTGTTTGGGAGAATGGTGGGCGTGAGAGGGGCGTTAGTCGCTATCCAATCAGTTTCAACTATTAAAAAAGGCACTAGCCCTTTCAATTTCCAATTGAATGAGCCCTTTTGAAGTTTCTACGACAACGCTTTCAATAAAACTTTATATGCCCCCAGGGCATAACTTACGACCCTTGCCCTGAGGGCTGTGGGGGGAGGGTTTATCATTCTTAAAGACCTAATTTCCAAAACTTTCAACTACGTTGAATAAAATGGTTATCTAAAAATTTTGATTGGATGTGTTTGGGGAAAAGATGGGCGTCAGAGGGGGGTAGTTGCCCTCAGATCACTGTCGACTATTAAAAAGGGTACTAGCCCTTTGAATTTCAAATCGAATGAGCCCTTTTTCAAGTTTCTACGACAAAGATTTCAATAAAAACCTTATATGCCCCCAGGGCATAACTTATAATCCTTGCACTGAGGGTTGTGGGGGAGTGTCTGGGGAAAAATTTGGACGTGAGAGGGGGGTTAGTTGCCCTCAAATCACTTTCGACTATTATAAAGGGTACTAGCCATTTGAATTTCAAATTGAATGAGCCCTTTTTCAATTTTCTACGACAAAGATTTCAGTAAAAACCTTATCTCTATGTGTATTATCTCTATGTGTGTCGTCTCTATGTGTGTGTCGTCTCTCTGTGTGTCGTCTCTGTGTGTGTGTCGTCTTTGGTGTGTCGTCTGTGTGTGTGTGTCGTCTCTGTGTGTGTGTGTCGTCTCTGTGTGTTTGTATCTGTATATGTGTGTCGTCTGTATGTGTGTGTCGTCTCTGTGTGTTTGTCGTCTCTGTGTGTGTCTCGTCTCTGTGTGTGTGTCGTCTCTGGTTTATGTTAGGTTAGGTTAGGGAGGTTAGTTGCCCTCAAATCACTTCCGACTATTAAAAAGGGTGCTAGCCCTTTGAATTTAAAATCGAATGAGCCCTTTTTCAATTTTCTACGACAAAGATTTCAGTAAAAACCTTATCTCTATGTGTACTATGTGTATTATCTCTATGTCTGTCGTCTCTATGTGTGTGTCGTCTCTATGTGTGTGTCGTCTCTGTGTGTTTGTCGTCTTTGTGTGTTTGTCGTCTCTGTGTGTGTGTCGTCTGTGTGTGTGTGTGTCGTCTCTGTGTATGTGACGTCTCTGTTTGTGTGTCGTCTCTGTGTGTGTGTTGTTTGTGTCGTCTCTGTGTGTTTGTCGTCTGTATGTGTGTGTCGTCACTATGTGTGTGTGTCGTCTCTGGTTAATGTTAGGTTAGGTTAGGGAGGTTAGTTGCCCTCAAATCACTTTCGACTATTAAAAAGGGTACTAGCCCTTTGAATTTCAAATCGAGTGAGCCCTTTTTGAAGTTTCTACGACAACGCCTTCTTTAAAAACACTATATAACCCCAGGGCATAACTTAAAACCCTTGCCCTGAGGGCTGTGGGGGAGTGTCCTCCTCAAAAACATATTTTCTATCTGGAAATCAACTACGCTAAACAAAATGGCTATCTCAAAATTTTGATTGGGTGTGTTTGGGGAAATGATGAGCGTGGGGGGGGGGCTTGTTGCACTTCAACCACTTACAACTATTAAAAGGGCACTAGCTCTTTGAAATTCCAATCAAATGAGAATTTTTTGAAGTTTCCACGACAACGCCTTCATAAAAACCTTATATGCCCCCAGGGCATAACTTAAAACTCTTGCCCTGAGGGCTGGGGGAGTGTCCTCCTCAAAAACATACTTTCTATCTGGAAATCAACTACGCTAAACAAAATGGCTATCTCAAAATTTTGATTGGGTGTGTTTGGGGAAATGATGAGCGTGGGGGGGGGGCTTGTTGCCCTTCAATCACTTACAACTATTAAAAGGACAGTAGCTCTGAATTTCCAATCAAATGAGAATTTTTTGAAGTTTCCACGACAACGCCTTCATAAAAACCTAATATGCCCCCAGGGCATAACTTAAAACCCTTGCCCTGAGGGTTGTGGGGGAGTGTCCTCCTCAAAAACATATTTTCTATCTGGAAATCAACTACGCTGAACAAAATGGCTATTTAAAAATTTTGATTGGGTGTGTTTGGGGGAATGATCGGCGTGGGGGGGGGGAGCTAGTTGCCCTCCAATCACTTTTTACTATTAAAAAGGGCACTAGCCACTCCAATTTCCAATCGAATGAGCCCCTTTCGAATTTTCTACGACAACTCCTTCGATACGAAGTGCCTGGGTATGGAGAAAAAAAAAACAAAAACACATTGTGCCCACATCGTTCTTTACTTAGGCAGCGCTAGCGCGCTGCCTATGAAAAATGACAAGCCTTCCCATAACTTTCGACTGTTAAAAAGGGCACAAGGCCTTTCGATTTCCAATCGAATGAGCCCTTTTTGAGTTTCTACGACAACGCTTTTTATAAACACTTTATATGCCTCCAGGGCATAAATTACAACCCTTACCTCAAGGGCTGTGAGGGTAGTTGTCATCCTCTAAGACCTAATTTCCAGAACTTTCAACTACGTTAAAAAAAATGGTTATCTCAAAATTTTGATTGGATGTGTCTGGGAAAATGATGGGCGTGAGAGGGGCGTTAATCGCTCTCCAATCACTTTCAACAATTAAAAAAGGCACTAGCCCTTTCAATTTCCAATCAAGTGAGCCCTTTTGAAGTTTCTATGACAACACTTTCAATAAAAACCTTAAATGCTCCCAGGGCATAACTTACAACCCTTGCCTTGAAAGCTGTGGGCGGGGGGTGTCATCCTCAAAGACCTAATTCCCAGAACTTTCTGCAACGTTGAACAAAATGGCTATCTGAAAATTTTGATTGGATGTGTTTGGGGAAATGGTTGGCGTGAGAGGGGGGGGGGGTAGTTGCCCTCCAATCACTTTCAACTATTAAAAAGGGCACTAGTCCTCTTAATTTCCAATTGAATGAGCCCTTTTGAAGTTTTTACGACAACTCTATCTATAAAAACCTTATATGCCCCCAGGGCATAACTTACAACCTTTGCCCTGGGGGCTCTGGGGGGTTTGTCATCCTTAAATATATAATTTCCAGAGCTTTCAACTATGTTGACCAAAATGGCTATCTCCAAACTGTCATTGAATGTGTTTGGGGAAATGGTGGGCTTGAGAGGGTGATAATTACTCTGCACTCAATTTCGACTATTAAAAAGGGCAATTTCCAATCAAATAAGCCCTTTTTGAAATTTCTGCAACAACTTTCTATATATACCTTATATGCCCCCAGGGCATAACTTACAACCCTTGCACTGAGGGGTCTGATCATCCTCATCCTCAAAGACCTAGTTTCCAGAACTTTCAACTACGTTGAACAAAATGGATATCTCAAAATTTTGATTGGATGTGTTTGGGGAAATGGTTGGCGTGAGAGGGGGTTAGTTGCCCTTCAATCACTTTCGAAAAGGGCACTAGCCATTTCAATTTCCAATCGAATGAGCCCTTTTTGAAGTTCTATGACAACGCGTTCTATAAAAACCTTATATGCCCCCAGGGCATAACTTACAACCTTTGCCCTGAGGGCTGTGGGGGAGTGTCCTCCTCAAAAACATAATTTCTATATGGAAATAAACAACGCTGAACAAAATGGTTATCTAAAAATGTTGATTGGATGTGTTTTGGGAAAAGGTGGGCGAGAGAGGGGGGTTAGTTACCCTCAAATCACTTTCGACTATTAAAAAAGGGCACTAAAGAGTTTTGGGTATCGCCTCACTGTAGAAGCCTAAAACCTGCTGCGACATTGGCGCTTTACTGAAAATGAATTATATTACAAATGTTTTCCTCTGTACCTAATATTTAAAATAAATATTAAAATTACAGTAAAATTTTGAACTGATGAGCTTTCAGCAATTAATATCATTATACATCAAATATTCAGTTCAATCTATTAGTTCTTTCCAAGATTGGTCAAAACAAGTATAGTTTCACTACAAACAAAATTTGGATACTGCCCCCTTCTTTAACTGTAAAAACCTAAAGCCTTTTGCGCCATTGGCGCTTCACTAAAAAAGAATTACTCGTATGTTACAAATTTATTCTTTTCTAGTTCTTACAGCATAGAAAATGAAAATAAAAATTACAGTGAAAAAAAATCTTGAACTGATGGATCTTTCAACAATTTATATCATTATATATCTAATATTCAATTTGATTTTGTTTATACTTTCCTTGACTGTTAAAGACTCATATCGTTTTCAGTAAGGCGCCAATGACGCAGTAGGTTTTAGGCTTCTACAGTGAGGCGATACCCAAACTCTTGTTTGTAGTTATTTTTATTTGATTCAAACTTGATCTGCATATTCAATTTAAGTTTAACTCGTTTTAAGATTTACTTATTCATTTACATTAATATATACTGTATGTTTGTTCGCATTGTTGTTCATTTAATTTCTGTTCGTTATAAGTTTCATTTATACTTTAATAGCAAAATATTTTTTTTCGGTTTAAGCTTGATTTTCATATTCAATCTAAGCATTACTCGCTTTCAGATCTATTTATTCATTTATATTATGACTTGTTGAATGTTTTTTGCTACGATTGTTTATTTCTGTTCGTTTTGGGTTTCATTTATTCTTTGATAGTAATTTCAGGTCGTTTTGAGTTTGAATTTTAACAGGTATTTTTATCTCCTGAGCTTAAGTTTAAAATGGCCTTTACTTTTCTTTGAAAGAAAAACTTATTTTTCGGAAAGTTTTTTTTTATTAATTTTTGTACTTTTTTTTATTACAAAAAGTTTCAAGTTTTTTATGGCATAGGGGGGGGGGGTTGCTTACTGTCCGATTATTCTTGACTTTTAAAACCGGATCTAAAACTTTCAATTTAAATCGAATGAGGCTTTTTTCAAAGTCTATACGATTACCTCTTTGATACAAATCTTATATATAAACAATAGACAGCTTGCATGACTTGTGGACAGCGATTTACAACAATGAATGGATTGAAAAAATAGCTCCAATAAGGGGGTTTAGACCATTTCGCTTGCTGACCTAAAGGGATCACGACTGTTAGGAATTGACCTTAATAGGATTTGTGTGCCAAAGCAATTTTGTATCTATCACAGAGTATGTATTTTAACCTTATAATTGGATAATAATAGTAGATTTACTATGTGTTCTTCTCATATGAAACTTTACCTTATTAAAGTCTTTGCGGTGGGGGTGGCGTACTTGGCATAAAGAAGAAAACTTTAGCGTAGACAGTAGGAGAGGGGGAGGGGTAGGTTGGAGACTCATCCAATACGGGGCGGAACTTCACTTATCTCCTCCGCTCGCGATTTAGGAGATCAGACAGACTCATTGGGCTGTAGAATGTTGGACCGTTTGAGTTGTGGAAGACGTTAAAATACTCAAAAATACTTTATATTTTCAGCTATTGCAGGGTTGATTTCATAGATTGTGGAATGGTGAGCCCCCTGGGCCATCATTTGGGTGAGCCTCAATTCATAATGTGTAATTTTGATTAAATGTTCCGTGTTATGTGCATATATTATTCTATATATGTTATATTGAGTTATAGTTTTATTGCATTGCGTTCATTTTTAAACCTTGAGATGAAAACTGGAACCTTAGAGTAGACAGTGGCGGGGGGAAGTATCCCCCCTCACATGCATAATTGAGCAGCCACAGAGAAAGTAATACAACTGAAAATAATCTGTCTTTTGAAAATGTCTTTTTCAAAAGACACGGACAAAATCGTCTAAAGGAACCTGAAGTGCTATCTCTGACATTTCCGTTGATTCTTTATTCCCGTTACTTTCAGATGTAAAATTTAGAATATTATTGAAAGGGTTTAGTCGTCCCCTCCCTGAATAATTCAAATTTGGAAAACCCACCCCTTGGAAATTCCCCCCCCCCCCTCAAAGAACATTTTCTTTTCCTGCTGATAATTCCTCCCCGTTAAATTCCACCCAGCAAAAATTTATTTATTAATTTACATTAATATAAGCACTAAATTTATTTATTAATTTACATAAATATCTATTGTATGTTTGTTTGCATTGATGGTTTATTTAATGATTGTTTGATTGTTTATAGGCCCCCAGGGCATAACTTCCAATGCCTACCCCCGGGCCTTGGTGGGCTGTGTCGACACTGGAGTTTTTTGTTATCAGAACTTTGAATTATTTTAACAAAATGTCTATCTCAAAATTTTTATCTGATGCATTTAGGGCGTGGAGGAGGGGGGGCTAGTTGCCCTCCAATCTCTTTTGACTCTTAAAAAGTGAACAAGAACTTTCGATTTCCAATCAAATGAGCCCTCTCTAAAGTTTATACGAGCATCCCTTCCATAAGAAATAATATGAAGGATTCGCAGAATCCTTAAATTACAACCCTTGCCCTGAGGGCTGTGGGAGAGTTGTCATCCTCAAAGACCTAATTTCCAGAACTTAAAACTACGTTTAATAAAATGGCTGTCTCAAAATTTTGATTGGATGTGTTTGGGAAAAAGGTGGGCGTGAGAGGAGGGTTAGTTGCCCTCAAATCACTTTCAACTATTAAAAAGGGCACTAGCCCTTTGAATTTCCAATTGAATGAGCCTTTTCTGAAGTTTCTACGATAACGCCTTCTATAAAAACCTTATATGCCCCCAGGGTATAACTAAAACCCTTGCCTTAAGGGTTGTGGGGGAGTGTCCTCCTCAAAAACATATTTTCTATATGAAAATCAACTACGCTGAACCAAATGGCTATCTCAAAATTTTGATTGGATGTGTTTGGGGGAATGATGGGCGGGGGGGGGGCTAGTTGCCCTCCAATCACTTTCGACTATTAAAAAGGGCACTAGCCCTTTGAATTTCCAATCGAAGGAGCCTGTTTTGAATTTTCTACGACACTGCCTTCTATAAAAGCCTTATGTGCCCCCAGGGCATAACTTAAAACCCTTGCTCTGGGGGTTGTGGGGGATTGTCCTGCTCAAAAATATATTTTATATCTGGAAATCAAGTACGCTGTACAAAATGGCAATCTCAAAAGTTTGACTGGATGTGGTTGGGGGAATGATGGGCGCGGGGGGGGGAGGCTAGTTGCCCTCCAGTCATTTTCAACTATTAAAAAGGGCACTAGAACTCTCGATTTCTAATCGAATGAACCCTATTTGAAGTTTCTACGACGACCCTTTCCATATGCAGTGCCTCTGGGAAAAAAAATAAAACATAGGAGCCGTAAGGCCTTTACTATAGGAAACGCTACAGCTTTGCCTCTGATTAGCGTCAAGCCTTCCCATAAGTTTCGACTGTTAAAAGGGCACAAGGCCTTTCGATTTCCAATCGAATGAGCCCTTTTTGAGTTTCTACGACAACGCTTTTTATAAACAATTTATATGCCCCCAGAGCATAAATTACAAGCCTTACCCCAAGGGCTGTGAGGGTAGTTGTCATCCTCTAAGACCTAATTTCCAGAAGTTTCAACTACGTTAAACAAAATGGTTATCTCAAGATTTTGATTGGATGTGTCTGGGAAAATGGTGGGCATGAGAGGGGCGTTAGTCACTCTCCAATCACTTTCAAGTATTAAAAAAGGCACTAGCCCTTTTGAAGTTTCTATGACAACACTTTCAATAAAAACCTTAAACGCTCCCAGGGCATAACTTACAACCCTTGCCTTGAGAACTGGGGGGGGGGTCATCCTCAAACACCTAATTTCCAGAAATTTCTGCAACGTTGAACAAAATGGCTATCTAAAAATTTTGATTGGATGTGTTTGGGGGAATGGTTGGCGTGAGAGGGGGGTTAGTTAACCTCCAATCACTTTCAACTATTAAAAAGGGCACTAGCCCTTTTAATTTCCATTTGAATGAGCCCCTTTTGAAGTTTTTACGACAAATCTATCTATAAAAACCTTATATGCCCCCAGGGCATAACTTACAACCTTTGCCCTGAGGGCTCTGGGGGGTTTGTCATCCTTAAATAGATAATTTCCCGAACTTTCAACTATATTGAACAAAATGGCTATCTCTAAACTGTCATTGAATGTGTTAGGGGAAATGATGGGCGTGAGAGGGGGGTTAATTACTCTCCACTCACTTACGACTATTAAAAAGGGGAATTTCAATTTCCAATCAAATGAGCCCTTTTTGAAATTTCTGCAACAACTTTCTATATATACCTCATATACACCCAGGGCATAACTTACAACCCTTGCACTGAGGGTTCTGATGGGGTTATCATCCTCAAAGACCTAATTTCCAGAACTTTCGACTACGTTGAATGAAATGGATATCTCAAAATTTTGATTGCATGTGTTTGGGGGATATGGTGGTCGTGAGAGAGGGTTAGTTGCCCTTCAATCACTTTCGAAAAGGGCACTAGCCCTTTCAATTTCCAATCGAATGAGCCCTTTTTGAAGTTTCTATGACAACGCGCTCTATAAAAAACTTATATGCCCCCAGGGCATAACTTACAACCCTTGCTCTGAGGTCTGTGGGGGAGTGTCCTCCTCAAAAAAATAATTTCTATACAGATGTCAACAGCGCTGAACAAAATGAATATCTAAAAATTTTGATTGGATGTGTTTGGGGAAAAGGTGGGCGAGAAAGGGGGGTTAGTTATCCTCAAATCACTTTCGACTATTAAAAAGGGCACTAGACCTTTGAATTTCCAATCGAATGATCCCTTTTTCAAGTTTCTACGACACAGATGTCAATAAAAACTTATATGCCCCAGAGCATAACTTATAACCCTTGCCCTGAAGACTGTGGAGGAAGTGTCCTGCTCAAAGGTATAATTTCCTGAACTTTAAACTGCGTGGAACAAAAGGGCTATCTCAAAATTTTGATTGGATGTGTTTGGAGAAATAGTGGGCGTGGAAGGGGTGTTAGTTGCCTTCCAATTACTTTCGACTATTAAAAAGGACACTAGCCATTTCAATTTCTAATCGAATGAGCCCTTTTTGAAGTTTCTACGACAACGCGTTCTATAAAAACCTTATATGCCCCCAGGGCTTAACTTACAAACCTTGCCCTGAGTGCTGTGAGGGGGTTGTCATCCTCAAAGACCTAATTTACAAAACTTAAAACTACGTTGAATAAAATGGCTATCTCAAAAGTTTGATTGGGTGTGTTTGGGGAAAAGGTGGGCGTGAGAGGGGGGTTAGTTGCCCTCCAATCACTTTCGAGTATAAAAAAGGCACTAGCCCTTTGAACTTCCAATCGAATGAGCCTTTTTTGAAGTTTCTACGACAACACTTTCTATAAAAACCTTATATGCCCCCAGGGCATAACTTACAACCCTTGCCCTGAAGGCTCTGGGGGAGTTTCCTCCTCAAAAACTAAATTTCTATGTGGAAATGAACTACGCTGAACAAAATGGCCATCTCAAAATTTTGATTGGATGTGTTTCAGGAATGGTGGGCCTGGAAGGGGTGTTAGTTGCCTTCTAATGACTTTCGAACTTTAAAAAGGGCACAAGCCACTCCAATTTCAAATTGAATGATTCCTTTTCAAAGTTTCTACGACAATATCTTCGATATGATGTGCCCTGCTTAAAGGAAAAAATACATTGTGCCAACGTCGTTCTTATGTGCCCTCAGGGCATAATTTATAAACCTTGCCCCGAGGGTTGTGGGGGAGTGTCCTCCTCAAAAACATATTTTCTATCTGGAAATCAACTACGCTGAACAAAATGGCTATCTCAAAATTTTGATTAGATGTGTTTGGGGGAATGATGGGCGCGGGGGCTAGTTGCCCTCCAATCACTTTCGACTCTTAAAAAGGGCACTAGCCCTTTGAATTTTTCAATCGAATGAGCCTTTTTTGAAGTTTCTACGACAACGCCTTCTATGACAACCTTATATGCCCCCAGGGTATAACTTACAACCCTTGCCCTGAAGGCTGTGGGGGAGTGTCCTCCTCAAAAACATAATTTCTATGTGGAAATCAAATACGCTGAACAAAATGGCTATCTCAAAATTTTGATTGGATGTGTTTCGGGAAATGGTGGGCGGAGAAGGGGTGTTAGTTGCCTTCCAATCACTTTCGACTATTAAAAAGGGCACAAGCAACTCCAATTTTCAATTGAATGAGCTCTTTTTGGAGTTTCTACGACAACTTCTTCGATACGAAGTGCCCTGCTCTAAAGGAAAAAAATAATACATTGTGCCGACATCGTTTTTATATACCCTCAGGGGAAAACTTAAAATCCTTGCCCCGAGGGTTGTGGGGGAATGTCCTCCTCAAAAACATTTTCTATCTGGGAATCAACTACGCTGAACAAAATGGCTATCTCAAAATTTTGATTGGATATTTTTGGGGGAATGATGGGCGGGGAAGGGGGGCTAGTTGCCTTCCAATCTATTTCAAATATTAAAAAAGGCACTAGCCCTTTGAATTTCCAATCGAATGAGCCTTTTTTGAAGTTTCTACGACAACGCCTTCTATAAAAACCTTATATGCCCCCAGGGCATAACTTACAACCCTTGCCCTGAAGGCTGTGGGGGAGTATCCTCCTCAAAAACATAATTTCTATCTAGAAATCAACTACGCTGAACAAAATTGGATTTGTTTCGGGAAATGATGGGCGTGGAAGGGGTGTTAGTTGCCTTCCAATCACTCTCGACTATTAAAAAGGGCACAAGCCACTCCAATTTCCGATTGAATGAGCCCTTTTCAAATTTTCTACGACAAGTTCTTCGATACGAAGTGCCCTGCTCTAAAGGAAAAGAAATAATAAATAGTACATTGTTCCAACATCGTTCTTATATGCCCTCAGGGCATAATTTAAAACCCTTGCCCCGTGGGTTGTGGGGGAGTGTCCTCCTCAAAAACATATTTTTTATCTGGAAATCAACTACGCTGAACAAAATGGCTATTTCAAAATTTTGATTGGATATGTTTGGGGGAATGATGGGTGTGGGGGGGGGGGGGGTTAGTTGCCCTCCAATCACTTTCGACTATTAAAAAGGGCACTAGCCACTCCAATTTCCAATCGAATGATTCTTTTCGAAGTTTCTACGACAACTCCTTCGGTACGAAGTGCCCGGGTATGGAGGAAAAAAAATACATTGTGGCAACATCGTTCTTCGTTTAGGCAGCGCTATTGCGCTGCCTATGATCAGCTGAAGTCGTCACTGCCCTGGTAAAATAGGTATTATCGGCAAAACTAGAAAGGATAACCTTAAAATTAGAATATAAACCTTGAGCACTACATATCAAACTCATAAAAGAAAAGTTTGAATCATTAATGTATACTAGCCTTAAAAGCAGACCTAAGACAGATCCCTAGGGCACACCAAATGACCAAATTCAACTACTCTTTTGCCTCAACTTAGCATCAGACATTTATAAATACTGGGTACTACCCGTCTGAAAGGATTCGATTAGCTTCAATTCTTTTCCTCTAATTCCACTATTTTCTAGCTTCCACATTAAAACTACATGGCCAGCAGTGTCGCGAACGATTTCACAATATTTAAGAAAATAGACACCACTAAAATAGATATTTTTTATCGTGAGCTGGAGCAGCATTTACAAAAGTAGTCAAAATTAAAACTGTCTGTTACTTAGACATCACTTTACAGAAAGCCAAATTGATTACGATAAAAAACGATCTATTATGCAAAAACTTGGAAAACTCTAATGTTAGTAAGTTTCGAAAATAACCTAAATACAACAGAAAGGAGTGATATCAGCCTATAATCATTTATGTTATTCTTATTTCATTTAAATAAAGGGATTTCCCTAGCGTTTTTAAGGCACTCAGGATGTATACCATTTCTAAAACTTTCATTAATCCGGTACAAAGTTTGGGTGTGATATGAAAAGAAATATTGCTTTAAATACCTTCATTGACATAAAATAGGACCCCGTAGCGCTATTTCGCATTCTTTTTACTACATCGTTCAATTCTTTTTTAGTAACCGGTCGGAAATACATTGATGCATCGCTATTTTCAGGTAAAGTTTGGGTGAACTAGCACGTTGTGCAACCGATGACGCTGATACGTAGCCTATACTAGAAAACGATCACAAATTCGATAAGCTGTTCGATGAAACTCTTCATCATCTTCGAAAATAAGAATATCACTATGATTATTCAGATTAATCACAGATAACTTTCCAAGTCTTGCGAGGGTTACTTTCTGCTTTTCTGAAACGATCGCTCAGTAATTCTACCTTAGCTTTACGGAATAAACATATTCAACTTATTAATATGTAACTCCAATGTATTACTTCAAAGTGTTATATTTTTTCCCAGGCCACTTCGTATGGAAGTTGTCGCAGAAGCTTTGAAAGGGGGCTCATTTGATTGTAAAAAAAAGGGCAGCTCTTTTAGCTACCCTCCCCCAAAGACATCTGATAAAAATTTTGAGATAGCCCATTGTGTTCAAAATAGTCAGAATATTCAATGGCTAAATGACATGATCCCCCTCTGCCCTTGGGGCAAGGAATGTAAGCTATGCCGATTACTGATTGTTCCCACTAATTGTCATTAGGACGTTGGACAGAGTAGATTAGAGAATTATGATATTAAGTGAAAGCTTTTTAGGGCATCTTGAACTAAGTCAGAGGACACAATATGCATCGAGGTTGTCAAAAGTACATATTTGCGATATCTCAGGAACGGCTAAAGGTACTAGCTTAAAACTCTCATGGAATTTTGAGGAAGATGTAAAATTAAATCACTGGTACTTTTCAGTAATCTTTGTTAATAAGGTGATTTTTACTCTTTTTTGTTGATGCAATGAAAAATAAAAACGTACGGCTCGAAATGAAATTGTTTTCATTAAAGTGCAAATGACGCTCTTCTCTTTACAAGGCTTACGAGGCATTAACCCTACTCATGTTTGTGGTATTTTCTGTTCAGGTTTAGTTATAATTCGCTATTTATTGTAATTTCAGTTCGGTTTAGGTTTCGTTTGCTTATGGATAGTGATTTATATTCGTTTTAAGCTTGAATTTCTTATTGACTGTATTTTACTCACCCTTGATGTAGCGCAGCTCCTAAATTTCCGTTGAAAAACTTATTTTGTAGGTGATTTTTTCAAATAAATTTTAATCGAAACTCAAACTGTCAAGAAAAATTCTTTGATAAAAAGAGCTCATTAAGTACACTTGCTTTTTGAAACAAAGTATAATTGCTCAAAAACAGCTCCTATCTCCACAATAAGAGTGGAAATTTCACCCCTGCAGTACTCATACTGAACACTTCATTCTTTACTAATCTACAATTTAGAAGGCTTCAAAATATGGGTATAAAACAAGGTTAATTTTAATCTTAATTTTAATGTATTTAGAATCATGAAACAACGCTAATTCATTTACTACTACTACTACTAACAACTCACCGCAGCACCAAGCCGCCTGAGGCCAACACAGCTACGCACGCTCCTCCTCCATCCCAATCTATTCAAAACCTCCCTTTTTACGCCCGCCCATGAAGTTCCCATTTCCTTTAAATCTTTCTTTATGACGTCCTCCCACCCCAGACGAGAACGACCTGCTTTCCGTTTAGTCCTAGACGGTTGGCTGAAAAGAACAATCTTCGGCAATCTGTCATCTTTCATCCACACAACGTGCCCTAACCACCTCAACCTTTCTTTCATTATAGCCCTAGAGAGCGGTGTTGAACCATATTTTTATATTTCCTATTGTTTGAAATACGGTCAGTAAGCCGGGTACCCAGAACAATCCTTAAGTAATTTCTCTGGAAAACATCTAGCAAATCTTCATCCGCTTTTCGGAGCGCCCATGCTTCAGAGCCATATTTGACCACTGTCATCACTGTAGCTTCTAATATTCTAATCTTGGTCTGCAGACTTATCTTCTTGTTTTACCAAACTTCTTTTAAACTGTGAAAAAACACCCTGAGCCTTGGCAATTCTACTTCTGACATCTTCACAGCTCCAACCATCTTTACTAATAATACTACCAAGGTAAGTGAAGCTGTCCACCTGATCAATCTTTTCATTACCTAACTTCACCTTTTCATCTTCACTTATTCTTAGCCTTAGTGACTTAGTCTTTTTAACATTAATTTTCAAACCTATTCTAGCACCCTGAACTCGTAAAACCTCTAAAACTTCATTCATTTTGCTCACACTTTCATCTAGGATGCTTAAACCATCAGCATAATCTAAGTCCAGGAGACTTTTTCCTCCCCATTTGATTCCGTGGTCTCCCATTGCCTTTCCTGTGCTCTTTAAGACAAAGTCCATCAAAATAATCCATATAAAGGGGGATAGAACACAACCCTGCTTAACTCCTGATTCAATACAAAACCAGCTGCGAACCTCATTTCCGACCTTAACCGCAGCAGTGTTATTCTCGTACACAGCACTAATCACTTTAATGTATTTGTCTGGTATACCATACAAGGATAAAACCTTTACTAAAGAATCGAACGCTTACTCATAATCTATAAAACTGAGGACCAAAGGTGTTTGAAAACTCAGGCACTTCTCAATTATTAACCTAAGAGTGAAAATTAGGTCGACACATCCTCTACCTTTTCTAAAACCGCACTGTTCTTCTCTTAAAACTTTGTCTACGGCATCTCTCAGTCTAAAAAGTATCATATTACTAAGTAATTTACTACCTACAAAGACCAGACTAACCCCTCGATAATTACCACACTCACTTTTAAAACCTTTCTTATAAAGTGGCTTGATTAAAGTTTTCCTAAAATCGTTAGGTACTTCCCCTTTTTCAAAAATCATATTCATAATCTTCAATAACTTATTTCTAACCTCAGAACCACCATATTTAAGAAACTCATTTACCATCCTATCAGCACCTGGAGCCTTATTATTTTTAGTCCTTTTAGTACTGTCGCTAATTCCTCCTCACAAAACAAATCTTCCTTCACATCCAAGGCATCACAAACTTTTTCATTTTTCTCTATATCTCTTCCTTCAACTCTATCTCGGTTAAGCAAATTCTCAAAATGTTCGGCGCATCTCTCTTTAGTTTTTTACTTATTGCTAATTGCGGCCCCATTCCTATCTTTAACTGGGCCAAGTCCGCATTGACTACTCCCTCTCAATTTGTTAACATGCCAGTACAATATTTTACAATTATGCCGTCTAGCTGTATCTTCCAGACCCTCGGCAATTTTATCCATGGCCTCTACTTCACACCTCCTTAGTTCATATTTTAATGCTTTCTCCGCTTTCTTTACATTCCGTTTGTTTTCATATGATCTGTCACTAAGGTAATTCTTGTACAAGTCCTTTCTCCTTTCTATCAAACATAAAGCTTTTTCACTAATATTCTTAGCTGCAGTTCTAGCTTTCTTCCCTAAGACACCTTCAGCAACTTCACAAATTATTTTTCTAAAATTATTCCAACCATCTTCTACATTATCAAATTTTAAACTCTCAAGTTTAGTATTCAACTGTTCCTGGAAAGTTTCTCTCAAATTCTTATCCTGGAGTCTACCAACATCACAACTTCCCGGGAGATAGTTACCCTTCCGATATTTCAGCTATAAATTAACCCTTGACACTACTAGATGGTGATCTTTACTCTTAACATCAATAACGGCAGTATATACCCTAGTATCTTGTATTGATCCTGCTAGTCTTCGGTTTACAATACCATAATCAATAAGGTTTGCTGTCTTACCATCACGTGAATACCAAGTTAACTTATGGCCATTTTATGACCAAATACCGTATTGGTTATCAATAGATTGTTATACCTACAAAATTGCAAAAGTCTGTATCCACTACTGTTTTCTTTTCCTACACCAAATTACCAAGGCTAGGGTACCGAAGCAGTTGGCCATTCCGACCCTGGTCTGATTCAAGCACCCAGGACCACACCCGAGGCTACTTCCGACCTCGTATCACAACCGTTTACCACCTCTGAGATCCAAAATGCTGTAAAACGGTTAAATAATAATCGAGCCCCCGGCGTCAATGGTATTTCTGCAGAACTCCTCAAGTACAGGGGTGCAGCGATGATTCTGTGGCTCCAGTTAATCTTCTCAGCTGTATGGACGACGGAAAGTATACCGAATGACTGGTGTGCTGGCATCATATTGCCGCTCCGGAAACGTAAGGGCAGCCGTCAAACCTGCTCCAACTATCGTGGGATCACGCTTCTCTCCGTTCCTGGTAAACTCTTCGCCATGTCACTCCTGGACAGGTGTTCCACCTTTTTGCGTAGAAAGAGAAGAGTCCAGCAAGCCGGATTGATGCCCGGCAGGTCGACGACGGAGCAAATGTTTACTATGCGCCAGTTGATCAAGAAGACGCGAGAGTTCCAGCAAAAAGCGTACATCGCATTCGTGGACTTTAAGGCTGTCTTCGATTCTGTTGATCGCCGTTCACTTTGGCTGATACTAAGAACTACGGGTCTACCCAAGAAACATTGCTCACTTTTTGAAAAGCTGTATGAGGATACGGAAAGCTGCGTGCAAGTCAATGGAAGAAGCAGTCCCACATTCGCGGTGAAGACTTGCGTCCGGCAAGGTTGCACCACCGCTCCCGAGCTTTTCAACTGCGTCATAAACCATGTTATGACCAGCACGACGAATCGCCTTCAGTTCGGTCTTCAGTTCGGAGACCGGCTACTCTCTGATGCTGACTTCACCGACGACATAGCGCTAGTTGCAAGCACCGTCGAAAAGGTCACCACAGCTCTCCCAGTGCTCTCAGAAGAAGCCTCGAAAGTTGGACTGAAGATCAACTGGCAGAAAACCAAAGTTATGCTCCTTGAGCCCCCCACGTTCCGTTCTACTGTAAAGGAAGTCAACATCGGAAGCAGACTGAGTAGATGTGGTTGAAGACTTCACTTACCTGGGATCTATTCTGTCGAATGATGGCTTGATCACAAAAGAGCTTACATCTCGAATTGACAAAGCTTCAGCACTTGTTGGGAGGCTTATCAGCATCTGGCGAAAGCCAAACATAAGCCGCTTTACCAAAATGTGTATTTACAATGCGTCAGTCAGCACCGTCCTGCTGTATGGAGCAGAGACGTGGCCAGCTGCGAAATCTATCCTCAGTGCCGTCGATGTTGCTCAGACGAAACATATCCGAAGAATCGAAAGACTTCACTGGACTGACTTCGTTAGCAACCAGGACTCTCCTGTCACGTACCGCTCAAACTCCTTTCTCGACGCAGCTAGCCCAGCGTACTGTTTGGTGGTACGGCCACCTCCTTCGAATGCCTCGCGACGCCCCAGTACGGGTCGCATTCGACTTAGACCCCACTCTACACGGATGGAAGCGACCCAGAGAACGCCCACCCGCTAGGTGGAAAGACAAAGCCGATGAATGCCTCACCCAAGCCCATATCCCGGTGGAAGAAGCTGCAAGCCTGGCAAGCGATAGGTCAACCTGGAGGCGCCTAGTCTCATTGTTCTCTACGCCGAACCCTCGGCAGGAGCCTTAAGTCAAGTCAAGTAAGTCAAGGTACCATCTATCCCTATTTTACCATCAAGGGCGTTAAAATCTCCCAGTAAAAACATCATATTTCCACCTGGGGCCCTGTCTATTTGCTCCTGTAACTGTAAGTAAAATTCATCTGATTTACTAGTATCTCCATCAGTCGGTTCTACAGGGGCATATACTACTATAACTGATACTCTGAACTTTTTAGTCATAAAATGAGCAATTAGTATTGTATTATTAATACCTTCTCAGCCTAAACAAGATTTAGCAGCTTCCTTATTCATCATGAGCCCTACTCCTTGTTTATGTACCCCATCCTTCCTACCTGAGTAAACAAATTCTATATACCCTAATTTCATACTTCCTACCCCTGGGATATGAGTTTCTGAAACTCCTAATAAATGCAGTTCAAATCGTCTGAATTCGTCCGTCAAAATATCTATACGATAGTCATTTTTTAACGTCGTAACATTCCAAGTTCCAATATTCATGTTCTTTATATGATTGAAATTATTTTCGCCTCAGGAAAAGCAATGATCCCGGATACCGGTGCAGGACGGAGATCACATATCTTCTTAAGTCTACACCGAAGTTCTTAAGCTGGCTTAGAACCGGACAGCAAGAAGTCCCTGGGACCTCCATGAATGGGGGCTTTGTCCAATCCTGGGCCCATCTTGGTCACAACATGGTTTTCAGCACTTGGCGATGCTCTTCTATCAACAAGAGTCAAAATCCTGCACAGACAATCGCAAGCCTATTACCTCCGACTCATTACATATTCGTGCCTACAAATATTATGCTACTGTGGGGAGGCAGCCCATAATAGATAAATTAGCTAAGAAGAGGTTTTTCAGCCCGAAAACACCCGTCAAAACATACCGAGCCCAGAAGAATTATCCTTTAGTCAGAATGCTGTGTCGTTTACTAGGCTATAATTTCTCGAGGGGCGCCACTCCTCAAGTAGGAATAGAGTTGACCACAAGGTCCCCAGTCTTGCATGTAACCCGAAAAGGTCGAGGCAGCCCTTTGCAGAGGCCGTTGTCCATAGACCTGGATCTTACGCCCTGCCGCAGTTATCCTCCTATAGAGGATCCTCCCGCGATGGTGTTCTGCATCACCATGGAATTTAATCCATTATAGGGAGAAGGTTTGTAACTCCTGGGACTTGTGGACAAACCAGTGGGCCCTTTTGAGTGTATATTTGAGGAGCCTTCTTCCTCCTCCGCCTGTATTTATGACCCGGGTGAGGGTACCCCAGTTTCTATTATGGACCCCCAGGGACAAGGTCCCCCCTTAGTCCGTGCCTCCTCTGGAGGTACCCCACATATCTGTAGGGTGTTCCCCTATCGCCACCTGGGGACACGCTGAATTGCCTGGGGGAGGCCACTAATATCTAGCCTAATTTATTGATTCACTTCAACATTAGCTTGTAAAACTAATGTAAGATTAATGTCTAGCCTAATTTATTGATTCACTTCAACATTAGCTTGTAAAACTAATGTAAAATTAATGTCTAGCCTAATTTATTGATTCACTTCAACATTTGCTTGCAAAACTAATGTAAAACTAATATCTAGCCTAATTTATTGATTCACTTCAACATTTGCTTGCAAAACTAATGTAAAACCAATATCTAGCCCAGAGGCGGACTGGGAGCGAAAAGCTAAGGGGGCATTTGGGTTAAGCGGCCCTACCTATGGCCCTCCTTATACAAGGAATTTGTTCGTGTTTAATCAGAAAGGGCCTTGAACAATGAGTGTAAATTGCGCTCCGCGTCATTCCCGCCGAAATTTGTGCCACCAGGCAAATTAGTAGGCTACTACCCGCTAAGTAAGGAGTAGGCTTACAGTAGGAAGAGGACAGATATCGCTAATCATTTTTTGTGCCAGATCTCCCTGATGCTCGGTTGGACTCGGTGTTGCTCAGGTTTCCACATAAAGGGAGAGCGGCATCGTATTTTCAGCTGTATAAAATTTTCAGCTTTCGTCCTGCATCATGGAAATCTGGGCCAAAGACCATTCACGGTATTTGTCCTCTTCAGAAGAATGTTTAACACCACTGAGAGTTTTTTCGACTTTCCATCAGAAAACAAAATATATATTTTGATCAGATACAGAACAAATTAACTGGACTAAAAGGGGAAAAAACTACTGCACTGACAAAAGCGATGTTAAAGTCTTCGAATCTCTTTTCACGTCTTCTAAAACATCTTCAAACTGCACTGAATCAAGCAGCTCCGGCTCACATGACATCAACATGAATGCTTCCAAGAGATCATCTGATATTGTAGTTCTTAATCTTGTCTTAATGAGCTTCAGTTTGCTGAAAGATCTTTCACAGCTGACTTGCGAAAACGAAAGCGTCAGCAGATATTCGTAGGCCATAAAAACTGAAGTGTAAGCTGATGAGCACAGACTGAGCATTAATAGCAGTCGATACACGCAAATTATGCAGTTGTTGCAAGAACTGCAGAAACTTGAATCTCGCACACCAGCCCCTCCACATTCAGCTCCAAGTTCAAGTCCATCCTCATATTCTGCACCAGACCTATCCCGGCTATTTTTACGACCCGTGCTGATAATTTCGTCGTAAACTGAGGCAAAGCTTTTCAGCTCTGACCTCAGCTCGTTATGAGAAACCTACGCCATCTCTGCAACGTTTCGAAGGGCCGACTCTGGCATTTCACCTCATCAGACAAGGCTGAACGTAGTGGGCTGCAAGAAATATACGTCGGAAATAAGCTGTTTGTTGTCAGAAAATCTTTCTTTCAGGCTGGTTGTTATTTGGTCAATTACTAACCTGAAGACTTCGACTCGAAATCGCTGCTCTGGATCTTCAGGTCGAGAATCTTTTGCCATTTCTCCCGGCATGCACTTTTTCTTGGCAACGCGACAAGCTGGTAGCTCTGAGCTAATTTCAAGGTACAATGAAGTGGTCTCTAGAAGGCCTTGGATCTTTGACACGAACTTGGAGGCGTTTTCTTTGACGCTTTCGAAGGAAATGCTCTCTAGATTCTTTCTTGCTTTATCAACCATGTTCCAGGCCGTCAAAAAGTCCAATCCTTTTGTCTGGAGATACCTTGAAATAGGGCCAATGACTTCAAATACAGCAAGAAACAATGAGCGGTTAAGATTGTTTTGTACTCCGTAAGCTTACTCAGCAGTGAGTCGGCTTCAGGTGAAGTTTTTGAGTCGAAAGAACTGCTGTTTTCCACTGAGGACAAAACGTGCACTGCATCTAAGTACAGGCAATCGTCACCGGAAAACATCCAAACAAGTGACTTCTCTTTTGCCCACC
Source organism: Artemia sinica (assembly GCA_027921565.1). NCBI lineage: Eukaryota > Metazoa > Arthropoda > Branchiopoda > Anostraca > Artemiidae > Artemia > Artemia sinica. Next base: position 640,535 of record CM051264.1, on the reverse strand, counting down.
AACGAGTTTCACCGATTTTCTGTAACCTTTTCAACTTCGACTGTCCTTCTCTTGTGTTCTCTACTTGTTGTCGCCACAGGCCCATTCGTTTGTGCGACTCAGCAAAGAAACATGAAATTCTGTTCATGGTGCCGAAGAGATTCCTCGCCTCTGTTGCAGTGCAACAATCAACGACGCAAAGGTTTAGAACGTGACTGTAGCACCAGATATAAACCGAATCTGGAACGCGGTTTTTAATGTGAGAACGAAGTCCGTTAAATTCGCCCCTCATGTTAGAAGCACCGTCAAACGATTCCCCAGCTATCTTTTCGTACTTAAGTCCATGCTCTTCGATCTTGGCTTGTAGAAGTTCGTTCATACCCTTGCCGCTGGAATCTTGGACAGGTACGACAGCAAAGAGCCGTTCGTGAATTTCATCGTCTTTCACATATCTTAACACGATAGAAGCCTGGTCCACAACCCCAGCTGTGTCCTAGCTGCGTCTCCGGATTTTCCGCTCGCATCCATGTTCGATTTCCTTTTTCTGCTATCCTCTATTGCTTTTTCCAGATGTTCCTTAAGAGGGACGTCATATTTCGAAAGCAATAGTATGACCTCAAGGAAGTTTCCGTGGTTTATTCCCGGCTTTGTTAGAAGCTCAAGCCTCTCCTGGTCACCATGTGCTCTAAAAGGTAATCCTTGTTTCCCCAACAGCTTCACGACCTCGAAAACGCGATTCAGTACTTGAATGTTTTGCAAGATCTGTTCTTTCCGTTTACTGGCCAAAGCGCTGTTTATGTACCATCCAATGTCTCGGCAGTTTTCAGCTTGAGCGTATGCTTGAGTCGCAGCGATATGACCTTTCGACTTTTCATGTGCCTGGATTTTCTCATAGGCATGCCTAAAATTGGTGAACCCAGAAACAAACTGCGATTTTCCGTCGGAAAAACGCGATCCATATGCTGCAAAGAATTGATTTTACTGTCATCTCTCTAGTTTCAAGAGTAACCCAGGACCGTGAGACGGAACCAGTGGTAAGTTTCGGTAGTAAATGGAAGCCAAGTCAAAGCTAGGCTTTTCTATTTGAGGTGGTGTCGGCTGGAACGGATGTGACCTCATGAAATTTAATTTCTGAGCTAGTGTCGAATTTGGCGGTAAAGAGTAGGAAAGAGACACGCTTACTGGCAAAGGTGGTTCACCATCAGCTAGCTTTGCGTCCGAGTCACCACTTCCAGTTTGGTTCGGATATGGTGTAGATTCCTCTGCTACTTGCTCCACTGGTCTGGAAGGCGTCACAGTATTTGACGATGTTGGCTCACCCTCCGTTGAAACTGGGTCGAGTTCGTGTGCTTCTTCGATGTGGTTCTAAAAATATAATATAAGCATAAGAACACCCAGGCACACAAGCAGTCAAGGTAAGGTGAAGTTCTCAAGACTTCTGTAAAATGTCGCAGGCACTGAAGCCAGGACACTGAATCTTGGTTCAAATTCACTTTTCGACCACCCGCCAACAAAAACCAGGTTTATCAAGATTCAATGATCGGATAGGATTTTTCCACAGTCCAAACTTTGGACTGTGGAAAAATCCTATCCGATCATTGACCTTTGATTTTATGAAAGCGAAACCTGAAAAAATGGCTGAAAAAAGCTTACTCTTTAGGCGACGTGTGGCCAGGCCTAATCTCCCAAGACTGGAAGAAAAAAGCCATAAAAAACACAAAAGTTAAACCGAGGCAAAAATCAAGGAGGCACACTTGTGCCTCTATAAAGAGGCGACCCACCACAATGTTAAGCGATTTCAGGTCCTAGAGGTCGCGGAGAGACGGCGGTAATTGCATTTTGTAGCCCAAGCTCAAACTAAGAAACTTGCAAAATTTCATCCTCCTCCGACTTATCTTCATGGGGTAAACTGGGCCGGAAGTTTGGACCCTCCCACCACAGCCCCCCTTTAAACGTTGTCCGATTGGGCTGAAATTTAGAGGTTAAGCTTTCCTAGGGCCCGGGAGCTTATCCTCGAAATTTCAGCTCAATCCGATCACTCCTTCCCTGTTTTCAAAAAACCAAATATAGCCACTTAAAATTCATCATTTCTTTTTTTTTTCTTAGCCACGCCTACAGGCCACAGTTTGCAACGGATCCGGTTGAATGAGGACTCATTCGAAGCAGAATTCGACCTGTTAGGGCCTTTTGATATTTTCAGACCGAAAAAATTATCCCCCGAATTTACATTTACGAAAAACCTTAGTTTGTTTCAAATAATACAGATAAACAGGTTAGACATGCTTTGTTATGAAAATATCTGCGCGTCAATTTTCATAACAAAGCATATCTAACCTGTTTATGTGTATTATTTGAAAAAAAACTACGTTTTCTAAAGAGTTTAAAGAGGCTGAGTTACAAGGTCAACCCTTAAAACGTACAGGGTTTAGGAGGCCACAGTTGGGGGGGCTGTTAAAGAGGCTGAGTCACAAGTTCGAACCTTAAAACGTACAGGGATTAGGAGGCACCCTGTACGACGTGATTTGAGTATTCAGGAATTAAAAGCCTTAACACAAGAATGTTCAAGAGCGGGGGGTTTGGGGGGCGGCAGCCCCCAACTTCAACTCCTGACACGGTCAGCTAACAGTTAGTCAAGCAATAATAAGTAATAAACTGTACAAAAACGTGCAGAAATTATTTGAAAAAAACTACGTTTTCTAAAGAGTTAAAGAGGCTGAGTTACAAGGTCGAACCTTAAAACGTACAGGGATTAGGAGGCACAGTTGGGGGCTGCCGCCCCCCAAACCCCGCTTTCGCAGCCTTTAAATAAAAAAAAAAATTTAAACTGAAAGTAAGGAGTGACATTAAATCTTAAAACGAACAGAAATTATTCCGTATATGAAAGAGGCTGTGCCCTCCTCAACGCCTCGCTCTTTACGCTAAAGTTTTTATTGTTTAAAAAAAGAGTTGTGAGAAAGTCAAACTTTAGCGTAAAGAGCGAGGCGTTGAGGAGGGCACAGCCTCTTTCATATACGGAATAATTTCTGTTCGTTTTAAGATTTAATGTCGCTCCTTACTTTCAGTTTTAAAATTTTTTTTTATTTAAAGGCTGCGAAAGCACGGGGTTTGGGGGCGGCAGCCCCCCAACTGTGCTCCTAATCCCTGTACGTTTTAAGGTTCGACCTTGTAACTCAGCCTCTTTAACTCTTTAGAAAACGTAGTTTTTTTCAAATAATAACTTATAGGGTCGACTCAACGGACCTCGAATGGGTGGGGCTCTGTCCGAGCTGTTGTCGCCTAAGTACCTAATCTGATCAATAATCGTTCCAATAGAAATGGTATAATGGACGCAGCCTCAATAGACTGACAGCCTTTTTGATATCAACATCTGCCTTTAAGTAATCAAAGTGACAGTCATACAAAAAAATACTTAGAATCCAAGACCAACTTAGAAAAAACTTCGAATCCTAGCCCATGAAAAAAAGCGGCAAAAAGTTTTACTGACCTTAGTCCTCCGTATAAATGATAACTTTCTCTGTTTTGGGTCTTTTCCAGCCTCAGAAAGTTCTTTTCTTCGCCTCAGTCTCAGTTTTTCTGCGCCTCCCTTAACTTTTTCATCAGTCACCTCGTCCATCTTGTCACAAGTTTAAAACTGATGAGCGTTATAGCCAAAATGCTACACTTTTTCTAAGCGAAAATCCTTTTACTTAGGAAAATGAGACAAATTTATCATTTAACACTTCCCAACAGAACACCTTGACGCTCCAGTATGTACTGACTCTTCTACTAGCTTGTAACGGAATCGGGCACAGACAGAATGGCTGACAAAAATCCAACAAAAATCATAACAGGTGCAGCTAAAATGCAAAATTGTTCATACCAAACCGGTCCAGTACATCCGTCAAAGCGCTAACCACCAACTCTAAACACTATGACGCATGCGTTTTGCCGGATGAGATGAAATATTTCAATGCATGGGCCGAGCCGTCACAACGCAGAAATGGGCATCGGACAACGCATGGAACTTGCCGGGTCGAGCAAAAATGCGCATTTTTGCGTGAAATCGCATCTGTGTGAACCTAGGGTCAAGTGACAACCCCCGGGTTATATTTATCACATTTCAGCCCATGAACGAACCTGTTTGACAGCAGCATCCGTCCCTTTCTAGGGCACGATGCTGGTATCTACGCTAAATCTGTAAGTAGGCCTATAATAACAGAGCCGAAAAATTCTCAAGCTGAATTTAATGATTCACTTCAACATTACCTTGCAAAAACTAATGTAAAACTAATATCTACTCTAGATTTATTGATTCACTTCAACATTAGCTTGCAAAACTAATATCTAGCCTAAATTATTTATTCACTTCAACATAAGCTTGCAAAACTAATGTAAAACTAATATCTAGCCTAATTTATTGATTCACTTCAACATTAGATTGCAAAACTAATGTGAAACCAATATCTAATGTCTATCTAACTATAAATTTCTAATAACTATAAATATCTAATATCTATCTACAAACTTAAATTTAACAACACTATTTGTTTCAGGATTAAAAATTGTTGAAAAAGAATCTCCAACATACAAATAGCAAGCCAGAAATTAATTTAAAATTTGTTTACATTAAACAAGTCTTTCAAAGAACAGTAAAGAGCTCCACTAAGTCAAAAATGAGCAGAAATAAACTCAAATAATCTTCCAATTGTAGAACTACCATAAATCATCATCAATAAATAAATGAAATTAAGAACAAACAGAAATTACAACAAATAACCAATTCAAGCTCAAAATAAGCAATAATTAACATCAGTAGGGCTGACAACCCCCATGCCTTCTCAAGACCAGAACATAATTTGTACTTTACTCAAAACAAAATACATTTAAAATGTTTTCATTTTTTTAACTTTAATAAATAAAAAATCATTAAAACTTTAAGAAATAAAGATCAGTAAATGTACATTAAACTGATAATCTGCAGTCATTCTTTTTTCTGTCCATCCTGTTAAGCATATGAGTGATTTTTTAACATTTGTTCTTTTTAGATTATATCAGCTTAAAATTAATGTTAAATCATTTATTTAATGGTATGATTAAGGTCAGAATATTTTTCACCTTGGTTGTCAATATTACACATTGTAGGAAAAGTCATGGCATCAGTGTTTTTGAATATAAAAGGAATTTTCTCGATTGACTACCTTTAAATGATTAAATAGTAACTGGGAGAGAACAAGGGAAAAGTAACTGGAAATAGCAATTCTAGCTTTTTTTTTTAACTAGACACAGAAATTTGTGAAGGCATGAACACCTAGCAGAAATGAAACAGCATAAGGCTATGTCCATACAAATGTTTTGGTGGTGTGAACATTAAGGGAGTTGCACAATGAAAAGCAAGAAAATCCACTATATTCCTTGCATTTATCTCCCTTTGATTTCCATGTCCTCCCAGGCTCAAAAGCTTCCTCACTGGTCAAGATTTTGGGTTGAATCAAGAAATGATTGTGGTTGTAGATGAATATTTTAGAGCAATTTCTAAAATGTCACCCGACAGATATTAGGTAATGGTATTGGATCACTACTAATATTTAATTAATGCTACAGCAGATTGTATTGAAAAAAAAAAAATGACTTGTCTTTTTATCATTAGGCTGAGAATTTTTCTGATCACCCTAATAAAACAAAAGAGTTGATATGGTACCAAAATTAATTATGAGAATTTAGTCATTGGCATAGATACCAGCGAATAGAGAAGGTTTCACTCAAAACCTGCTCATAGATCCTCCTTGGAAATCTAAAAAAAAAATACATGTCACAATCTAAGAGGACTACATCAAGGACAGCTGCAAAGGGAAAGGAGAGAGTTGAGGCCCCCCCCCCCCCTTCAAGGACTGAAATAAACAAAAAGTAAAATAATTAGACAATATTTTGTATCTTAAAAAGTAATGCACAGCATAGTCGGAAGATATAATAACTATGTCTTTGAGGATGACTTGACCACTCACAGCCCTAGGGAAGGGCTGCAAGCTATAAACTTTGCCCATTGTTTACACATAGTATTGGCTATTGGGAAGTATACATGATCAGAAATTAAATAAAAAAAACTGTTAATAAAGTTAAAACGAACAGAAATTATTACGTATACGAGGGGGTTGCCTCCTCCTCAATATCTCGCTCTTTACAATAAAATTTGTTTTATAACTTTCAAAAAAGCTTATTATTCTAATTAAACGGCCCTTTCGTTTCAAGAGTCATTCTTAAATAAATGGAGCAAAAAGTCAATCTTCAGCGTAAAGAGCGAAGGTATTGAGGAGGGGGTATCCCCTCTCGTATATGTTTGAATTTCTGTTCGTTTAAAGTTTTAATGGTGCTTCTTGCTTTCAGTTGAAAAAATTTGTGTAGGCTACAAACCTTTACTTTAATTACATTTAGGATTATCGCCACAGTAGTTCAGCATCAGCGTCAAATGCCGATTGTTTCTCACTTTGGAGTTTTCTTTATAACACATTTTTAAGTTTTCAGTCACTATTAGCCAAAGTTCCCTCTTTACTAGGTTACCCCTAAGGGGGCTACCATGACTGCAGCTAAGAAAAAGTAGAAGGCTTTTGAATTCTAATATTATTCATTCATCTTAATAAAAATTCAAGCGTGTTTCCATGAGCTACCACAAATTAAACATGTGATACTCGTATATCAAAACTAATTATAGGGTCATCATTTTCACAGTTTTCAAGGCGGATTCTTCAAAAAATAAATTATTGGTTTTTTCCGAAGTACTCCGGAAGGCGGGCATTGCCAGGGGGGGGGGCAAACATTAAGCAGTATATAATAGGAAAATGAGAAATATTCACATTTAAATTCCGATGAAAAAAGCATTTGAATCCAACACCGTTTTCCTAAATTCCAACAAAACACGGAAACAAATTTGTTTCCGTGACAAACTTTTGACATTAAGATTAGTCGAAATTAATTTTAATTTAGTATATATATATATATATATTATATATATATATATATATATATATATATATATATATATATATTATGTTTAAGAGGTAATTACTTGGCAAAAAAAAAAAAAAAAAAAAAAAAAAAAAAAAAAAAAAAAAAAAAAAAAAAAAAAACTGTCGTCCTAATCCAGCAATTGAGACAAATGTGCACTTGAACGAGGCTCTCACCTTACACATCCATCCAACTACCTAGGACCAAACAGTATACCCAAACCATCAACCAAATAGAAAAGTCCAAATCCATGCAAAGTTGTCATCAATAAATGTAAGTCGTTGTAAAATTACCCGCAAAAGCACCTTAAATCTAGCAAAATATTTCCAAGTAAAACCTTCCATTTAGGGCTCATCAGAAGAATACCACCGGCCTTAACGGGTTTCGAGGCTTTACATTCTTTACCCAGCACGGTGGCGCCTCTACCATAAGATCTATATGGTAACCCTATGTCAGGTCAAACCTGAGAAATACATGCATACTAGTCAAGCTATTAAAAATTACATACAAAAAGTGTTTCAATGTTTCCATAATCCAATCCCAGAGGTCACTGAAAGAGACCATTCTGGAACAAATGAAGACATGTCCAGATGTATCTTTTATTGGTATCTGGAACCAATTACCAATTTAAACATCCTCAAGCGTGTTTGAAAACCCCTAGAAACTCAAACTGCGAGAAATTATATTAAAATATCATTCAGTATTTCTTTATAATTTTTTGTATATTTACTTAAGAGTTCATGATACATGAAACTAAATTTTTTGAATTGCCAACTAATTTTTTTGGCAGAAAAACCTCTTAAGATCAGTTTTTCGCTCAGCTTTTTACATCTATTTTTAAAATCTGTGTAATTACTGCATATTTTTGCATACCTAAATAATTGGGAATAATAAGCCGAATAAGTAATATTTGAATGTATATTACTTTCAAGATATGGAAAATTAATTACTTCAAAATTAAAATCATCCGTTTTATTATATAATTTAAAAACTAATTTATTATTATTTGAAATATTAATATTTAAATCTAAGAAATGGTCGGAGTGTCCCATCCCATAGCTAGGCTCAAGAATTAACTCTTGTGGATAAATATTTTTTGAAATCTCAATAAACTCTGCACAATTTATTACCAAGAGATCGTCCAGATATCTTTTATTATTTGAAAGGTTATATTTTACGTTGCTTGGGCTATTTTTATTTATCATATATTCATATTCTAATTGACTTAAAAACAGGTCTGCTATGAATGGACTTGCATTCCCACCCATAGGAATACCTACAGTTTGTTTATATAAATTCCCACTAAATCTTATAAATGTATTAAATAGAACAAATTCCAATAAATCGCATACCATATCCAAGCTATAACATCTTGAATTAATAGTGCTTCTAAAGAAATTCGTCCATCGGGCTTTTTTATTAAAAGTATCAATTTTCAAAAATCCGATATTAGACAAAAGAAAAGATTTCTTTATCACCGTTTTCAATTTTTCGAATACTAAATTTAGTGACAAATTTGTATACAAAGTAGTAAAATCAAATGAATCGACTCTTTTAGCTGAAACATTCACCAAAGAATCTATCACTTGTAACGAGTTATTAACACTCCAATATGGGTTAAAGTTAGAAAATTTTTTAATTCCAGAGCAATATGCTTTAAATTTATTTCTAATTTCACCTAAAATTAAAGATAAATCAGTAGCCGCAATTCTGGTTGGACACCTTGCTGCCCCAGCAATAAAACGTGGTTTTGGTGGATTTTTGTGAAATTTTATCGTCCAATATAAGAAAGGAAACTGTTTGTCATTATCATTTATTTTAATATTGAAATTTTTCAAAATTCTTTCTTCTATATTTTCAATTAAACTATTCTCCTCCATATGGGCCTTTTCGTATGTATTTGTTGTTTGTAACTCTTTTGATAAAATATCACAATAGAGTTTCTGACAAATTATGGCAAAATTATTGCTAGCCTTATCAACTGGTACAATTATAAATTCATTCTGTAAATTAGCAATTGCTTGTTTCATATTGGCATTATAAAATATTGATTTTTTCAAAGAATCTGTAGGATTAATTCTATACATGCTATTTCTTACACTAGTCAAAATCAAATTTATCCAATTCTGAAATCTATCTTTAGTAATTTTCTCCTTCTTGCACCAATTATCAATAAACACATTTAAATCATTCTTTAATCCCCTAAGAATATCTGCTGGCCTTATGTGGTAAGAAAGACGGAACTTAACCCCCATTTTCATTATCTTTTGAAGATCACGATGCTTTATAATGGACAAATCCCCCGTTACAATATGCTTATAAGTTTGATCCACATACGGTAAAAATTGCTCACAATTACATTTCGGTTTCCAATTACTCCCCCTGTCCAGTTTTTTAAGTATTGAATTATAGTTAAAAATCATTTGACCAATTGTTTTTGAAAATTATATGTTAAAATTGGACTACCATTATACACCAAATTACATGGAAGGGCATTCTTTACTCTCCGCTGGTTTAAGATTCTTGGCAAATTAATATCTTCTATTTGTTTAGAACAAAAATTAATAGACAAATATAATCTATTATCCTTATTTACAATTTTTTCAGATTTATTATATTTTGAGATAAATTTTGATTTAGCTAAAATACAAACTGCATCATAAATTAATTTATTTTTTGAGTTACATGTTGTACTATTTTTTGCAATCCAGAAAACTTTTATTAAATTATTCTTTGATAACTTATTTAAAGATTGTATTAAACTAGTCATTCCATTATTCTCAAATATGTGACCTAAATCGATTAAAAATGCATTTAAATCTATATATATATATATATATATATACATATATATATATATATATTATATATATATATATATATATATATATATATATATATATATATATATATATATATATATATATATATATATATATATATATATATATATATATATATATATATATATATATATATATATATATATAATATATATATATATATATATATATCTATATATATATATATATATTATATATATATATATATATAATATATATATTATATATATATATATATAATATATATATATATCATATATATATATATATATATATATATATATATATATATATATATATATATATATCTATATTATATATATATATAGATATATATATATATATATGTGCTCCTAACATACAGTTCCTCGCCAAGATCTGTTTGAACCTCCAAAAGATTTTTTTATAGATGTCGAAAATTGAAATACAAAATTTAAAATTAATTACATGCGCAATTGTTAATCTCTGAAAATGTTGCAAATAACAAAGATTTTACATACTTAGGTAAAATAAGGCTAGCCAACACCTAGTAACCGAACATGATAGGCTAATTTAATCAATAGGCTAGTTTGTGTCAGCCATGTTGTTCGAAATAGTAGGCTACAGTAAATATGCCTTTTGCAATGCTGTCAGCCCCTGGGGAAAGAGTGATAAACTATGCTCTTGCCAATTATTTAGACTATAGATAGATTTTATAGGTGAAAATAAGGCATTGGATTTTGTATGTCTAGGCCTAGGCCTATAGTAAAAGACCAGTGATTGGCTGACTCAAATTCTGGGTAAATATTCAGCCTACATATTTTTATAATTTAGCTAGAAAGATGGGTAAATTTTTGGCTGTTCATATTATTTACTTACAAATAAAGTGAAGATACTACTCAATGTCTTTTTGGTAATTTTTGTTTGCAAATCATAGGCTATTATTGACTTACAAATAAAGTAAACACATCACTTGATGCCTTTTTATGCTCTCCAAATATAGCCTAATAACCATTTTTTGTCAAAAATGAATTTTACCCCCACCCCTCTATATACCGATTCAGGGTACATATTTGCACATTAGGGGGTAGGGGTAAAGTTTAAACTTAGCCTACCTCCCATTTACATCAGAAATAAAATTTACCCCACCCCCTAATGTGCAAATATATAGGCCCTACCCTGAATTGGTATATACAGGGGTGGGGGTAAAATTCTTTTCTGACAAAAATGATTATTATAATTGGAAAGAGCATAAAAAAGACATCAAGTAGTATGTTTACTTTATTTGTAAGTCAATAACACAATTTGCAAAAAGTTTACCATCGTTTTTATGCTTTTTATGAATATAATAATCACTTCTAATAGAAATTCAAATTTATCCACCCCCTAACCTAACCTAGGTACCCCCCCCCTAAACCCCAAAAAAATAATAGTTTAAATATTGTAAATGCATTGAGAAACCATGCTTTGTGATCCATTTCTCTATTGCAAATACCTGTTTGACCAGTTTCCTTATTGTTTCCTGATACAGTATATAGCAGAAGCATAAAAAAGGCATCAAGTTGTATGTTCATTTTATTTGTAAGTCAATAATATGAACTGCCTAAAATTTACCAAAAGATGTTGGATATATCCCTTGATATGTTCTTTTAAATTCAAGAATCACTTTCTTGTAAATTCCAGTTTGAACCCTTAAAATTCTGTACCATATGTTCAATGAATTTTCAATAGCATAACTCATTTCTACCTTCTGCTTGTATACTGTTTGCTGTTAGATTAATGGGAAAAAAAGATTTTTGCTATTGAAAATTTACTGAGTGAATATAATTTAGACCATATATTTGCCCATTAGGAGGATGGGGGTAAAATTTAATGGTCTACATTTAGGAATGATGAAAGCAAATATTATAATTTTACAAAGTGCTTTCCAGAATTTTGTGATGTTCCCTTCTGGAGAGTGGGAATACTAAACTGATACCAATTAATTAACTTACCAAACAAGAATAGGAAAGACCAGTTATCTTGTTCTGTTACACTTATTCATATAGTTTTTCAAGTTAATACACATATCATTAGAATGCTTATTTTCTTCTGACTCCAAAACTATCAATTATATTACTTACTTTCTATTATTTAAAGCAAGAATGTATTTATATTTTTTATTTGAGTATATTATTATTTATATTAATATTTTTATTAGTGTATATATATGTCAAGAGAAAAATCTTTTAGACATGATGCATTGAAATTTTGTCCAGTTACTTATCAAATATGTCCACCTTGCAAGTCAAGAGAATATATTGCCCTGTTTGGCTTCACACCTTGATTATGGCAAGCTCTTAGGCCCTGTTTCATAAACAGGAAGCACCCTGCAATTGCATCTTATTGAATTCCAGAAATCTAAATTTACTATATAACTTATAGTCTACATATTAAAGAAAACAATATTTTCTTAATACATGTACACCTTAAGTGATCATCTATAGGTCTCCAGCACAGACAGAAATAGAATTCAGAATAATTAGTAGACTATATTTTTTAGAAAATTGGATATTTGTAATGTTGCTAGGCTGTATAAATTACACCTTTTCATGAATCTGGGCATTTTAAAATAAGACCTCTCTCTAAGATGTCTGTAATCTCATGACTTTCTTATGATTATATTTGTTCTATATTAATACAAAATCAAGGCACTTACTTTTAGGTTGTCCACCTTGCCTGGGCAATGGGAGGAATCCTACAAGTGTGTCTGATGACAAAGAGAAAGAAAATGAATAGATGCCAGATTTTGCTATCTATTTAATTCTAAATTGCCTTTGGGTACCCAAAAGACTGACTGTTTCTCAAGTAGTAAGCTGTATAATGAAGTTGGTTCAATCCCACTTTCTAGAGCTATTACAAGAGAAAGGATCAGATTGCTAGGACATGTTCTGCAGATGAAGGATGACAGATTGCAAAATATTGGTTTTATTGGCCAATCATCTAGGGCCAAACAAAAAGCATGTTGTCCCCAGATGGGTTGGAAGGGTGTCATAAGAAAAAAATTAAGGGAATTGGGGACTTCTTGAGAGGGTGTAAAGAAGGATACTTTGAATAAATTGGGATGGAGGAGGAGCATATCTAGCTGTGTTGGCCTCAGGTGGCTTGGTGCTGTGGTGAGTTGTTAGTAGTAGTTGTGGTAGTATAATAGCATGGCTGAGGATTAGTGGACACAATTTTTGCTTTAGTCTGTTCTATTTGCTCTAATTTTGAAAATGTAATTCTTATTGTTTCAGCAGGATTTTAAACCATATCAAAGCTTTCTCACCAAAATTTTAGAAATAGATTTTCAAATTTTTAAAACCTTATAAGTCAGGATTGAGCAGAGGTGTGAGGCTGAAAACACTTCTCTTATGCCTCAGTTGAGCAGTACATATATTTCTCAAAGTTTCACTTTTTTTCACACAAAGATTGCAAAAGTTCATCAAAGGCTGGTGCACCTTGGAGAGGGAAAAGGTGAAGGTGTGTAGGTTACTTAAAAATTCCTTCTCAGGGAATCATTGAAACTATTCATGCCTAAGCGTTTTGTTTGCCTTGCTCAACTTCTGTTCGAGATAGACAAAAGCCCCCCATCTAGAATTTTACCAAATCTAGAAACAAACAGGAAGTTTTTGAATAAGTAGTAGCTTTCTTTGTTTCTTTTTTATTGTTCAAATGAGATAAAGAAGCCCCCCAAAAATTAAATTTTTAGCTTTGCCTTGGCCCATCACTAGTAAATATACATTTGAAATCATGTACTATTTGAGAAAGCATAAGTTAAACTTTAGAGGAAAGTAAGGGGTACAAGAAATGGAAGCTACTGACCTCAGCCCCTTCTGGTGGCATGTTTAGGGGGCTCAGCCCTCCCCCTCCAAATTTCCAAAAAATTTGTTGAAGAATTTAGTGTCTTGTTCTCAGTAGTCCCTTGCAATTTTTGTTGTATATTCAAATGGAAGTGCTGTATAGCAATAAAATCGATCCCCTTTACAGATCTTTTATTTATTTGTCTAGGTCTAGATCCTACATTTTTAAGATCTCCTTCACATCTTTAGCCAAGAATTGTCACTCCCTTGGTCTTTCCATCCCTTTTTTTTAGTCTCTGGCAAGTCTTATTTCATACTTATTGTGATAACATTTGATCAGGTTGAAAGCTGCATAAGCTTTATTACTAGTATTTGACTTGACATGACTCAGCAATATCATAGGCAGTGCAATTGCACTGCCTAAGTAAAGAACAATGTTGGCACAATGTATTATTTATTTTTAATTTTTTTTCTTTAGACCAGGCCACTTCGTATCAAAGGAGTTGTCATAGAAACTTTGAAAAGGGCTCATTTGATTGGAAATTGGAGTGGTTTGTGCCCTTTTTAATAGTTGAAATTGATTGGAAGGCAACTAACACCTCTTCCACACCTACCATTTCCCCAAACACATCCCATCAAAATTTTGAGATAGCCATTTTGTTCAGTGTAGTTGATTTCCACATATAAATTATGTTTTGGAGGAGGACACTCTTCCATAGCCCTCAGGGCAAGGGTTTAAAGTTATGCCCTGGGGGCATATAAGATTTGTATAGAAACCATTGTTGTAGAAACTTCAAAAAAGGCTCATTTGATTGGAAATTCAAAGGGCTGATGCCCTTTTTAATAGTCAAAAGTGATTGAAAGGCAACTAATCCCCCTCTCACACCCACCTTTTCCCCAAACACATCCAATCAAAATTTTGAGATAGCCATTTTGTTCATGCAGTCAAAAGTTCTGGATATTAGGTCTTGAAAGTGTTGTTGTAGTTACTTCTAAAAGGGCTCATTTGATTGGAAATTGAAATGGCTAGTGCCCTTTTTAATAGTCAAAAATGATTGGAGGGCAGCTAACACCCCTTCCATACCCATCATTTCTCCAAACACATCCAGGCTAAATTTTGAGATAGCCGTTATGTTCAATGCAGTTGAAAGGTCCAGAAATTATATCTGAGCTGGACACTCCCTCCACAGTCTTCAGAGCAAGGGTTGTAAGTTATGCCCTGGGAGCATATAAGGTTTTTATAGAAACCATTGTCATAAAAACTTGAAAAAGCACTTATTTGACTGGAAGTTCAAAGGACTTGTGCCCTTTTTATAGTTGAAAGTAATTGAAAGGCAACTAACCCCCCTCTCATGCCCAGCATTCCCCCAAATATTTTTGGGGACTTACTATCAAATTATTTTTTTCCCACACCAGGAAACTTTGAAAACAGCTCTTTCAATTGGAAATTGGAATGGCTAGTTCCCTTTTTAATAGTTGGAAGTGATTGGAAGACAACTAACACCTCTTCCATGCCCACCATTTTCAAAAACACATCCAATCAAAATTTTGAGATAACCATTTTGTTCAAGATAGTGGAAAGATCTGGAAATTATATTTTTAGCATATTTTTGAGAGGATGACAACCCCCCCCCCCTACCATAGCCCTCAGGGCGAGGCTTGTAAGTTATGCCCTGTGGGCATATATGGTTTTTATAGAAAGTGTTGTTGTAGAAACATCAAAAAGGGCTCATTTGATTGGAAATTGAAATGTCTAATGCCCTTTTTAATAGTCAAAAGTGATTGAAAGCAACTAACACCCCTCCCAAGCCCATTATTTATCCAAACACATCCAATCAAAATTTTGTGATAGCCATTTTGTTCAAAATAGTTGAAAGGTCTGGAAATTATATTTTTGAGGATTACACTCCCCCCACAGCCCTCAGGGTAAGGGTTGTAAGTTATGCCTTTGGGGCATACAAGGTTTTTATTGAATGCTTTGTCATAGAAACTTGAAAAAGGGCTCATTCGATTGGAAATTCAAAGGGCTAGTGCCCTTTTTAATAGTCAAAAGTGATTGGAGGACAAGTAACCCCCCTCTCACGCCGACTTTTTCCCCAAACACATCCAATCAACATTTTTAGATAGCCATTTTATTCAACGTAGTTAAAAGTTTTAGAAATTTTGTCTTTGAGGGTGATAACCTTCTCAGAGTTCTCAGGGCAAGGACTGTAAATTATGCCCTGGGGGCATATAAGGTTTTTTATAGATAGCAATGTTGGAGAAACTTCAAAAGGGACTCATTTGACTGAAATTAGAAGGGTTTGTGCCCTTTTTAATTGTCAAAAGTGATTGGAAGATAACTAACACCACTCTCACACCCACCATTTCCTCAAACACATCCAGTAAAAATTTTGAGATAGCCATTTTTTTCAAAGTAGGCTAGTTAAAAAGTCTGGAAATTATGTTTTTGAGAATGACGCTCCCCCCACAGTCCCTCAGGGCAAGGGTTGTAAGTTATGCCCTAGGGGCATATGAGTTTTTTCATAGAAAGAGTTGCTGTAGGAACTTCAAAAAGGGCTCATTTGATTGGAAATTGAAAGGGCTAGTGCCCTTTTTAATAGTTGAAAGTGATTGGAGGACAAGTAACCCCCCTCTCACGTCCACCATTTCCCCAAACACATTCAATCAAAATCTTGAGATAGCCATTTTGTTCAAAATAGTTGAAAGGTCCAGAAATTATGTCTTTGAGGATAACACTCCCCCACAGCCCTCAGTACAAGGGTTGTAAATTTTGCCCTGGGGGCATATAAGGTTTTTTTTTTATAGAAAGTGCTGTCATAGAAACTTCAAAAAGGGCTAGTTGGAAATTGAAAGGGCTAGTGCCCTTTTTCATAGTCAAAAGTGATTGGAGGGCAACTAACCCCCCTCTCACACCCACTATTTCCTCAAACACATCCAATCAAAATTTTGAGATAGCTATTTTGTTCAACGTAGTTAAAATTTCTGGAAATTAGGTCTTTGAGGGTGGCAACACCCCCCCCCCCCCAAAGCCCTCAGTACAAGGGTTGTAAGTTATGCCCTGGGGGCATATAAGGTAATTTATAGAAATTATTGGCCTAGAAACTTCAAAAAGGGCTCATTTGATTGGAAATTGAAAGGACTAGGCTGTTTTTAACAGTTGGAAGTGATTGGAGGGCAACTAACCCCCCTCTCACGCCCACCATTTCCCCAAACACATCCAATCAAAATTTTGAGATAGCAATTTTTTCCAATGTAGTCAAAAGTTCTGGAAATTAGGTCTTTGAGGATGACAACTCCCCAGCCCCCAGGGCAAGGGCTGTAAGTTATGCACTGGGAGCGTTTAGGGTTTTTATAGAAAGCATTGTCATAGAAACTTCAAAAGGGCTTATTTGATTGGAAATTGAAAGGGCTAGTGCCTTTTTTAATAGTTGAAAGTGATTGGAGAGCAACTAACGCCCTTCTTATGCCCACCATTTCCTCAAACACATACAATCAAAATTTTGAGATAGCCGTTTTGTTCAACATAGTTGAAAGTTCTGGAAATTAGGTCTTTGAGGATGACAACCCCTCACAGCCCTCAGGGCAAGGGTTGTAATTTAAGCCCTGGGGGCATATAAGGTGTTTATAGAAAGTGTTGACGCAGAAACTCAAAAAGGGCTCATTTGGCTGGAAATTGAAAATGCTAATGCCCTTTTTAATAGTCAAAAGTGATTGGAAGGCTTGATATTTTATAGTAATGAGCAGTGTGGTTACAATGTGTTATTTTGTTTTGTTTAGACCAGGGCACTTCATATTGAAGGAGTTGTATAAACTTCGAAATGGCTCATTTGATTGAAAATTGAAAGGGCTAGTGCCCTTTTTAATAGTTGAAAGTCACTGGAGGGCAACTAATCCCCCTCCCATTTGCCCATTACGTTTAAAAACTAAATGTTGCCTTAAGATTAAATCAAAATGCACTGTGGTAATGCTCATTCCCAATAAGGCATCTCAGCAGTATCCCAAGAATGACTGAGGGTATTATGTTTGTTCAAACTTCAGGGCTACTTCTGCTCTTAAAATTTAAACAAATCAAAATAGCGTAAGTGCATCCAAGCTATCAAAGAAAGTAAACAGATTTTTTTTGCGAATAGTATCAAGTTTTCTATTTCAGGTCAACTAGAGGAGTTATGAAACTAAGTTAAACACTACTACTTGTGTCCAGATTTTTAAAAAAGTGTATGTTGTTAAACAAATTGCTGAAAAAATTTCTCCAGAATACAAATAGCAGGCCAAACTATGAAGTCTTACAAAAACGAAAAGATTTAAACTATTATTTTCTTTTTCCCTGAAAAGACTATGTGAATACAAAACGAACAGAAATTAATTAAAAAAACTTTTTCCAAAAATAAGTTTTTCAAAGAAAAGTAAAGAACTCCATTAAACCAAAAATGAGCAAAAATAAAGTCAAATAATCTACCAAGCATGAAACTACCACAAATCAGCATCAATAAATAAGTGAAACCCAAAACAAACAGAAATTACAATAAATAACCGATTCAAACTCAAAACGAGCAGAAATTAACATGAGTAGGGCTTGAAATCCCTATGCCTTCCCAAGGCCAGGACATAATTTCCACTTTACTAAAAAAAACCAAAAAAAAAAAACCAAATGAATGTGCATTGTCATTATATTTTATATTATTATTTGATAATATTATTTGATTTATTAAAGTTATAAAAGTAAAAACATTTATATTTTTTTGAGTAAAGTGCAAATTATGTTTTGGCCTTGGAAAGGCATAGGGGTTTTGAGCCCTACTCATGCTAATTTCTGTTCCTTTTGAGTTTGACTCGGTTATTTATTGTAATTTCTGTTTGTTTTGGGTTTCATTTATTTATTGATGCTGATTTGTGATAGTTTCATGCTTGGTAGATTATTTTTATTTTATTTTTTCTCATTTTTGGCTTAATGGAGTTCTTTACTTTTCTTTGAAAAACTTATTTTGTGGAAAAAGTTTTTTTTAATTAATTTAAAAAGAAATACAGTATATATTGATATTTGTCTTAATGGCAAAACAAAACTTTCTAGAATCTCTTTATCATACCCAGTCAAAGGGATTACTAATGAATGACCTCTTTTTATTGGAGCTTTATACAACATTTTCCTTTTTTCATGTATTTAGATGCAGGAGAAAGACTGAATAGTAAAAATGAAACAGGTTAGCCCATTAAGAGCAATGCATTGCTGCTAATTGTCCAGGTCAGTTTTCTATAGGGTGTAGATCTGCAATTATTGTTAACCATGTTGGCCTACATGAAAACCTCAACATCAGCTCATAAACCTTATTTCACTTCATATTCTAATAGAAGAGTTTTCTTGTAAATCCTACCTGTAATAATACACTAACCTTCTTTAATACCTCAGAAAAGTTCTAAAATTCTTAACACTTTTTGTAGTTATAAAGCCACCACCATAAGTCTGTGCCTCTATCAGAAAAGCTAGGCTGGACAGTGGAGTAGTTTTTTTTTACAGAGTTTTTATTTACTTATTAGTTTTAGGAAATGAATATATTGATTGTTTAATTGGTATTTTTTTCTCAAATTTAAAACGTATAGAAAGGGGAGGACTTTTTAGTTTATTGGGAAACATGAGGGGGCAAATGAAGATGGATACAAGAACTAGAGTTACAGTAACTTTTTTATGATTACCAACTTTCTGATCTCATAACTCAAACTGAAAAAAAAGACACAGCTTGCACAATTGTTGCTTTTCTTAACTGACAATATGTGTAATAAAATCCTTGTTGAATAAGAGAAGAGGATTGTTGATGAATCAAGGTATGGAAGAATGGATTGTTGGACAACAATAATTGCGTTTCTTGTCCCCTATCTTCTGAGGCCTTGGTTAGTTTTCCCATTTTTAAACCAAGCCCTTTCTCCTAATGCCTGCAAAAAAGGAGAATAATGACTTTGAGGTAAGTTCTCCTATCTCCTCTTGGAATTGACATAAGAATCAAATAAAATGTGAAACATGGCTGAAAATTATACAGCCATGAAGGTTACAAGAATTGAAAACCCATTTTGGAAGTTAACATTATGAAATAGAGCTAAATTTCAATAAAACATAATAATGTGATTTAGTTTGTTTCATTGGTCATGGTCTAAGAAAAAGGTGTCAGAACTCCTGTATTAAAAAATAATCAAATAAGCAGAAAGGGAAAAGGATCTAGGAGGAAGGCATTTGACCATTTTGGACAAAAACTAGGATAATGTTGATTAACAGAGCCATGCAAAACACATATTGGTCATTGGCTTCAAATCTTCTATTTTGCGTTTCAGTATCTGAAAATATTTAAATTCTTAAGTTAAAAAATTTGTGAATTAAACCAACTTTTCAAGTTAAAAAACAAAGAAAGAATATAAAGACGACAAACAGGTCTATGGCCAGTAAGTAAAACGAAGAGAAACAAAAAAAATCCAACGAATGTTTTGCCTGTATACAAGTCGGCGTTGTCAATGTAAAAAAAAACAAAAAGCTAAAAACTATAACTACAATATAGAACAAAAAATATCACTAAAATAGGTGAAAATAAAATACATAATATACAATTAACTTACATTTGCAATTTGCAGCTATCTCCATCAATTTACGAAATTAACTGAATTATATTATTTTCTTTGTTTTTGTCATGGCTGGCCAGTTTGGCTTTAAATCTTTTACTTTTCAAGTTAATTTTCCTAAGACTATAGAATAAATTCTGAGCCAAAACATTAATTAGCCCCTTCATGAAATAGACCAACATTCAGAAGACACCTCTGTCACTGCACCCATAATCACCTTGCAGGTATGCAAAATGTTCTAAAACTCCCACTTCTAAAACTTGACAAAATTCCAAAAGCTGCCAATAATTTAGCAGCACAGCACAACTTATGTTTTGATAGCTTACTTTGAGCAAAAATTATTTTCACATGTAAGATTTGTAGAACAGTAGCAAATGTAACTTAGTATTGATTACTGTTAGAAATATCAATAGTTTTCTGAATTAACAATGTAATTAACAATGTATTAACAATGTATTAAAAATGCAATTAACAATGTAAACTAATTCAGTGGCAAGTCATATACTAGCCATAAATAACATACTCCCTAATTTTACATGTATAATTTTATCAAAAGTACTATATCATATTTAGGCTACTCTAATAATGCTAGTGGTGTATAGTATTCACAGTCTGAAATATACTGTATAAAGCTTACTGCTGTTACCTTATGGATGGAGTTATACACTCCAATGTTATATGTAGTATAAAAATAATGTATACCCAACTCCATGGTTGATACTCATTGATCACTATAACTATAATAATCCTCATTTGCTTTCCTGGAAGAAAAATATTGATTGGTAGTCTGGCAGTCACATACTTAAGCTGGGATAATAATTTTGCCCTAATCTAATCCCCAAAAGAAATAGAGAAGTGCTGCTACATTGCTTTTTAGGCTAATAATCTTCCACATTCCAGCTTTCCTATTACCTGCTTTAACTGTATGTACACCTTGATAACTATCAGCCAGAAAAATTTCACATAGCAACATTGAAACCCAATGAGCATTTAGCTTTAACAAGTTTCAAAAAGCAGCAACATGAGAGCTTCTGCTCTATATTTGAATTTCCTCCTTTTTTTTTTACTCGTGGACACATTTACCCACAAAGCAGGATAGTATGTTACTTCTATGAGTGCATGCTAAAATCATTCCAATGTACTAATGAATTTGATACCATTCTCTAGGATTACCAATATCTTTGTCTTGAAACATTAAAGATCAGGATTGCATTATAGCTTTAACGAGAATATAGGACATAGTGATATTCATAAAGCAAGTGGAACATGGGGCTATTTGGATCCAATCTGTTCTACTACTTCACTAATGCAGGGAAATTTCAGTTTATCTGGATGATGGGCTGTGGAAGAACTGCCAATTCTTCTGTGAACGAAAGTGAATGTCCAAGGCTGCTTCAATGAATGACTTACATGTTTCATTAAAAGCAGGGCCTGGTCATAGGGTAAGTAACCCACTGAAAAAAATCAGTGGGATTAACACTATGGCCATGAGTAGGCTACATATGTCCACAATACTGCCCATACTCTCAACAACGGATTTGCATGATTTCTTGCACATACATCACAATAAGAGATGAAGAAATTTGGGAATGCCATGATACAGTGCTGACTGCTCAAAAAATAAATAAAGCTTTTGCAGTACACTAAGAGAGGAATGCTTTGAATCTGAATTTTCACTAGAGACACTCTCTAACCATGTTCTTGACTGGTCGAGAACTGCACTGAAAATTCTGAAAATCCTCTGAATTTGCAAGATCAACCAATGGTCCAAGTTGATCAGATTTTCCGATCGTCAATTCAACCGAACTGGTATCAAATACATTCTCCATAATGGTAGTTCAATTATCAGCTGGGTTACACCTATTGTTGCAATGGAAAAGCGTAAATTGAAATCATTCAAACCTTTGTATAAGAAGCTGCAAATTTTCCAGGAAGTTGCAGCCACTGCTTCTCTAGCCATTCCTGCAGAATCTCAAAACGCGTCCCTCGCGACATCAGGTGTTTCTGGCGTAAAACAGCAAAAAGACCCTTGTATAGAAAATCTATCGATAAGGAAGACGCTGCTTTCGAGAAGCAAGGAAGTAGCTGAGAATCAACTGGATCACCTGCTGACAGTTGCAACTTCATTTTGGTGAGGTCCTCAATGTTTTTGTGCTGTATGTTTGTAATTTCCCATGGTAAGAGCTCTACCTTTTGGAGTGAAAGGAAAAAACTAGATATGGTTTCGTAAATATCAATAATCTCTACTAAACTAAGTACAAAATTGGCATGGGAGATCTTATTCAAATAATGGTCTTTATTGTTTCTGAGTAAGTAAAACATCAGGGGGTAGTTTTCCCTGAAAGTTTAGAAAACTTGTGCTGAGTAAGTAGCAAACTTAGTGGAGGAAAACAACAATGGCTTCTTGAAACCGATACCTTGGGTCTCAGCAAGGGTTATCATTGCTTCAAAAATTTTTCCATTACCCATATTTTTGTGACTGGTGGATATGAGGTCATGAAAATCTGAGACTTGCTGTGACAAGTTATACCTTGCTTGACCTTGGTGTGGAGTCCTTTGATAACAGTGACCATGTTTCTGAAACTCCAAAGTTGGACTTAATGTGTAGGCACTGGAAAACAGGAAATGACTATGAATTTCCTAAAATGGTTAAGTGCAATATCAAAAGCATAGTGACAAAATGTTGTCTTTCCAAAATACGTGGCTCCAAAAGTATTCATGGTTGGTGTTCAGCCCTTCAAAAAAGCTGCATTCTATAAAAACTGTTTCCTATTTGACGAATCTGACGCAAGTGAAGCTTACATCAGATGCTTGGATGCTTAGTTTTGAAGCCATATACTGACCTTAAAGATGATCTTGCTTAAAGATGACTTCAACAATCATGATGAAATACAGCATCATGTTATTGTAGTACAAAAATCTATGATGTTTATCAAAACACAAAAAGGAAAAAGAAAACCAATGGACCTGCAATTGAGTTTGCAAGACCATGGTGAAAGGATTAAAAACTGAGAAATGTTAAGACCAATTGTCCAGGCTATTCTCTTTGCTGTTTTCATGAACTAGCCCAGCAGGGCCTTTGGGAAAAAAGTGACCCTCTTACATAAAGTATCGAAAATGAAAGGGGATTCAGAGGGTCGTTGTGATTGATGGTGGATAGCGAAAACACAAAATTGTAGGAGCATTTTGAATCATCCACTAAATGCGCAAAATATGCTTCACCTCAAGTGCAGAAGGATATCGTCAATAGTGTAGGCAGTGTTATTCGGGACACAATTTGAATAAAGCAAAACTTGCGAAGTATTTTTTACTATTGGCTGATGAGATGAGGGATGTAACTTCAAAAGAACAGCTTGTTATTGTTGTCTGTTTCTATGATGACCATCAAATAGAAGAAAGTCATTTTTTGTCTTTCGACTCTGCAAATCACTTGACTAACGTAGGTATTGCAAAGTATAACATTAGACTCTGCTTAGAGTTTGGATTAGAAATGAATAAATTAGTTGGAATTGGTTTTGATGAATGTAGTAGAAAGACCAGTTTGTACAAGGGCGCTCATGCAGAGATACGAAAGCAGTACTCACTTGCCATTTATACACATTGTGCTTCGCATTGTTTAAACCTTGCCCTGATGAAAGCCTTTAGACTGGATGTAATTCAAATACTATGTGGATACTTGCTAGAAGTCATTATTGCAAACAAACTGAGCTATTAGCTTCTGCTCTGTCACATACAAAAAAACGCAAAAGCACCTTTTTTGTGAAATATGGTGGGTTGAAAGGCATGAGCGTATTGTCATTTTCCTGGAGCTCTTCCCTGCTGTTGTTGGAGTACTGGAGAGAATTTTGGACAACCAATCCGATTCAGGCCTAATGGTGAAAGCCAACTCCTTAGTAGCATCCATTACCTAGTTCAGCTTCATTTTCTCTCTGATTCTTGTTAAAAAGTTAGTTCGATTCTGCTTTCAACTTCCGTTTCTCGGCAGAAGGAAAACTTAGATCTACTTACCTACTGTGAACATATTGATCAGTGAAAGTCTGTATTAAAAAAGCTAGATGAAGCTGATTTTCCTTCTTTTTATAGAAAAGGAGTCCAGACACCTGAAAGTGTTGGGACACCTACCTTAGTACCAAGACGCCAACGTTGGTGATTTTCCTCTTCAGACACTTCTCTTTTTTTTACAAAGACTTTGTCTTTTCCCCATACCACAAGCAGCTATGTGAAGAACTTGATATGAGATTTCTTAACCACTGACTACAGCATTTCAAATAAAAATTATCTTCCCTTGTTTGTTGTTGATGCTGTTTTAGCCTAAGTTGTGACAAAGCTTCAAAAATATAAGCAGTTGTTTTTCTGAGACTAGCCTCATTGCTGAGCTAACTGTCTGGCAAGTCAAATGGAGGTCTATAGGTGAGTCACTTCATCCCAATAAAGTTTCTAAAACTCTCAAAGCGTTGCAACAACTACTTTTTTCCAACTATACATTTACTCTTGATTGTATTCTCCCTGTTATCATGACTTCGGCAGAGCGTTGATTCAGCATGCTAATGCAGCTTAAAACATACTTCCGAAATAAGACAGGAGAGGGCAAGATGAATGCGCATACATGTCTATCAATTGCAATGTCAAGGGGGATACTGACGATGTTTTAAGCAGCTTTGGAAAGAAATCAAAACGGATTTACAGTGCTTGTGTTGTTTTGTATCTGATTCAAGGATTAGCATTTCAGGTTGGTTAATTGAACTCGTTAATTTATGTTTTTTCAAGTAGCGTAGTAATAAATAAGCTCAAAAAGAGTACTTATAATAGGAATACACTTAGTTGCTGGCAAGTTTCTGGTTTTCCGGTAGCTTTTAACTGATGGGCCTTCTCCGAACGGAAATCCTAAATACGTCACTGGCCACTTCCAAGGACTAAAATACAACCCCTTTTCTCTCATAAGAAAAAAATAGTTGTTTTATTCAGCAAAATTGTAATCCGGTAATATCCCTGAAAACAAAATGGTAACTCTTCTAACGTTTACCAAAATATTAGTTTGCAGGTTAGGTTGATTCTTCTGTTTGGCTCTACAACAAGATTTAAAAAATAACTTTCTTAAAATATGGCATAATGCCCTAAATTATCACTAAATTTTTCTACTTTGTGTTGATAATTCACACTATATGGTTTTCACCTCTGACATTCAGTGCTCTTCTAGTATTGTGCACTTGTCAAAATTTAAGGAGTAGGGGAGATCGATTTGAAGATTTCACTTGCAGTTGAGACCTTAAAGAAGTTTTTTTTATACTTAAAATTTGATGCGTTTATGCTTTTCAATATGTTTACCTTCTATTTTTCATGAATAATCATACTTACTTATTGAGAGATGATTTTATTCCTTTCATCCAACTAGTAAGTATTTCTTCAAGTGCTTATTTTATTTCAGACCTGCTGCCTCATATCCAAGAAAATAGTTGTTGGTATTTTTTTTTCATTTTCTCCTTCATCAGTTGAACATGTCCTTTATTTTCAGGAACCTTCCTAACTGTTAAAGTTCTTACTTTTTTTTACGCTAGTGCTAGTGTATATTCCTCTATCTTTATTTGTATGTATTGTGTAGTTTAACATATTGTATATGGTTCTTTCAATGTTTTTTTATTATATTATATTTTTTATTATATTTTATTATATGTGGCCCACAACAAGCCAAGATTCTTGGGCCAAATAATCGTTTCACGCTTGTAATAGTACTTTAGTATGAACAAAATGATTGATTGATTGATATAGCCTTCATAGTTGAACCATGAACTGGCTTCATAGACCTGGTAGGAAAGCAGCAAAGAAGGAAGAAGAACGGAGACAGCAGGAATTTTTCAGTAAATTTTCAAAGAACAATGAAGACAATTCACAGGATAAGCTTAACTCGTAAGATCCAGTTTTCAGTTTTGTTTTATTTAACTTGATTCTTTTAATAGCAACAAGGCCACATTCATGTCATAAATAGAAATACCTTGTCTTGAATAACAAGGAGAGAGAGAGAGAGAGAGAGAGAGAGAGAGAGAGAGAGAGAGAGAGAGAGAGAGAGAGAGAGAGAGAGAGAGAGAGAGAGAGAGAGAGAGAGACAGAGAGAGAGAAGGTGGGGATGGTTCAGGTATAACCTGGATAGTATAGTAAGATAGTATATTTTTGATAAATGTAAACTGCAAAGGTCTAAATTGGGACGAAACTTTAAATTTTTGGTTGGTAAAGTTCAAGGTATATTATCTATGTGACAAGCCTCCCCATTTTTTCAAAGGAATCTTTTTCCTATAAAAATGAAAAATAGTAGCCTAAAATGTATTACTTGGTATTTACCCCTCCCACAAAAAGCCACAGTGCCCTTCCCCTTAAAGGTCTAACCTACTTTGCATTTTTGAATGTAATCTTAGATGCTCGTGACTAGATGTTACGGATGAGCAGCAGTTTTTCGTAGCAAAGGGTAGGATGCTTAAAAAAAGCAGGTTTTGGTGCAAATGTCCATGTACATGTGGAATCTCATATTTTATTTCGTCTGTGTGCACGGTCGGTAATTGTGTGAGGTGACAGAGGTTGGCGACAATGCCCTCTCTTCTTAGGCTTAAAAAACATCTTTTTGGTATTTCCATTAAATAAACCGAAAAATCACTGCCACCCCTTCTCCCTCCCTAGACTTTGAAATACATCTTTTTATCTACTTTTGCTATACAATCCAAATCTTTTAACTGTTTAGTATGTTTCCCTCAATTTTCTTATGCCCCCTCCCCCCTTAGTATAGTTATGCATTCTTGTATTTGTGTTGCTAAATAGCACCTTATATACCGCTAATCTCATTTAGATATCCAACTGAGTCATTTGGACATAACCATTATAATTTAAAAAAGATTGTCCTTTTCAGCCAACCGTCTAGGGCTAAACGGAAAGCAGGTTGTCCATGGTTGGGTTGGGAGTATGTTTTAAAGAAAGATTTAGGGGAAATGGGAACTTCCTGGAGGGTCTAAAGAGGGAGGTTTTGAATAAATTAGGATGGAGGAGGAGCGTGCGTAGCTGTGATGGTCTCAGGTGGCTTGGTGCTGTGGTGAGTTTTTAGTAGTCCTAGTAGTAGTATAATTTCAAAAATAAAATGTTAACTATTACTTACTGAGCTTCAACGATGGAAGATATGCATATTTTGTATTCTCCAGCCGTCTGCTGCTCATCCAGCATTGGTTTTCTTGTCCAGTTTTTCCTTTTCTAGTTTTTATGGTTTTGTTTTTATCCATTCTTTTAATTTTCTGTTCATGTTGAAAAGTTAATCTCTTATGTTTGTTACGCCCAACAATCACGAGCTCAACTCTCCCTTGGGAGCATATTATCTTGTTAGTATGTTGTACCATGTTGAGTAAATAAATTCATTCTATAGGTCTTTGAAGCTGCTAAATCCAGATGTTCAGCTGCCGTCAAAAAATGAAGGGCCATCCTTTTTAAATAGCTCTATGGCCGAGCTTATTTACTATACGTATGGCGTGAAAAGCTCTGCTTCTGCCTTTGTGCAGATGGATAGTGATCCCGTTTCGACTAACATCGATATTGCTGTAAAATTGCCATTGCCAGACATACTTTTTGAAAAGGTAATAGAACTTTCCCCTATATTGTAAATATTAGCTTTACCTTCCAAGATGGTATTGTAACACCGCCATTGTCCAAAGATATGGTGGAATTGATATATTTTCATCTTTTGAGTCTTCAAGTACCAAGCTCAAAGAAAATGCGGTTTTTTCTTAGGCCATTTCCACAATTTATTCCGTCTGTTCTACTAGAAAGTGATATTTTTTTTTGTGCCATTCTCACTTTTTTTTTTTGCTTTTGTTATTTTACTCCGCTTGTGTTGTCGGGTCAGAAATACATTATTAATATTATTAGAAATAAGAGCTTGTTTTATGAGCTAGATATAAGTCCCTATTTTAAGTACTAAGCATGATTATGCTGATATTTTGATATTTTTGAGCCTTTGTAAGATTCAAAATCAAGTAAATAAGAAATCCAAGTTGAGGTCCATTATATAAAATCTAGGGTTCCTTATGTAAAGAGTAGGGTCTAAAATTTACTAGTCTCGAAAAGTAATTACACCTTAAAAAGAAAGAGAAGTTTTGGAGCAATCTATAAAAATAATTTTTATTTTATAATGATTCGAAAAATATAAAAATTATCTAGTGTAAAGGTATCCATCAAAAGTTATTAGCGTACGTGCATTTGCATTGTTTCAGAAAAGGAGAGAAACACCATCAAGATGTTTTCCGGTCCAGTTAAAAATTGCACCATCAAATTTGAATGCTCGATAATTCCCAAGAGAATTTTCAAGCCTCTTATAAAGTACAAAATATCATATTTTTTCGTGACCTCGTGGTGTTTTTTCACGAGAGGGCTAAGTCAAACTGAGTTCATAAGTTCTTGTGCCCTTCTTGATCACCAAAAGTGAGCCAAGGCTAAGTAGCCCCCCCCCCCCCCCCTGCACCATTTCTCATCCCTGCGCTCCATCATAGCCAAAAATGGGGTTACGAAATTTCAGCTTTGGAGACATAAAAAAGATATGAATTTGGAGGCAGTTCAAACCATCGAGCCCCCTAGGCTATATACCGTAGTAGCCCAAAAATAACCGTAAACCGTATGCCCAAAACGTAACCGTAAGCCAATAAACTATAAACCATAAAGCCCAAAAGCTATTAAGAATTTTTCATTTTAAGCAGAAGGACCCATAAATTAATTTTGAAAGGAATGTAGGTTTTTTATATATTGTTAAACTCAGGATCTGACGGGTATACAGCATAACCCTTACTTATGAAAATGAGTAATTTCAATGGAAAAATTTAATAAGTGAATTATATTGGAAAGAGGAGAGAGTTTATTTTTTTTTATCTAATGATATGTGCTCTTATTGTAAACATACTTTTAGTAGAATACATAGAATATATTCCTATTGGTATGTACAAATAATTTTTAACGTATATAAGTTGAAAAATAAGTTTTACTTTTAAATCAAAAGAAAGAATGACAATGAACTTAGAAACGACCAAGATTATTCTATATACATTTGTATATACGTTTGTATATACATTTGTATATACATTGGTATACACGTTTGTATATACATTTGTATACACGTTTGTATATACATTTGTATACATTTATATATACGTAAATGTACGCCTTATACGTATAAGGCCCCTAAATTCATATTTTGTTTACGCTAAAGTTCAAGTCTTGTTTTATTGAAATTTTTTATACGTTTTAAACCTTAGCATAACGTAAATGTGAGATAGGGGATAAAAATCCCATTATATGATAATACAAGGGGAGCGAGCTTCACTCGATGAAAAGAAAGACAGCTTTTTTGTCATCTCTTTAGCAAAATAACTTTAATTTCACTTTATTTCAGTCGCTGTAGAAAGTAAAACCATTAGGGTAATGGACGTCTGGGCATTTGTGATATCAGTTGTATAAAAAAAATATTGTCCGAGATTACTTAATTCCCTAAATGAATTCTCCCAAAGTTATGACCTGTCTAGATCATTGTTACACACTGGAAAACAAATAATTATCGTATTACGAACAATTACTTTATTAAATGAGCAGTAATCACCGAGCGAAGCTTGGTCCCCTAGTATATCAATTATTGCTGTTTTTTTTTTTTTTTTTTTTTTTTTTTTTTTTTTTTTTTTTTTTGTCGCAGTGCCTACTCACTTCACAGCTATCAAACGGAAATGCGTTTCTCTAAAAGCTCTGAAACAACCACAACATAAATGTTAAACAGTAGCGAAAATTTGGTTCAGAAATGGGACACATCGCAGAGCGAACAAAGGGAAGTTTCCCTTTGCGTCACAGTAATAGCTTCAGTTGCTACCACAGCATAAATATTAAAGAAAGCGGAATCATGAAGAAAGGGGGAACAATTGGTCATTTAATAAGATAGATATAGAGTAATTTCTGTTTGTTTCATTGTAGTTTAATCGTAGATAGATATGGTATTTTATTGTCGTTCTTCGCTTTTGCTGGATTTTTTTTTTCATCAAACAAGTTGATTAAATAAAGCTCCAGTAAGAACTAAGAAAGTGATGGTGCATTTTCTTATTGGGTTTACCGGATGAATCTATTGAATACAACAAGTTCTCCACTCAAATTAATAGTATCATTTTAAGTTAATTGTCATAAGAATTTATAAAGCATTTTATTCATCTTTCGAGGAACTTTGTTGAACTTACGAGAACTGTGAGTAGGACACTGAAGAGTGAGGGACCTTAAGCAACAACCTATTCTAGCCTATTCGATGGTGATAATAGTGCTAATATTTATGGTTTTCTGATACAAGCAATAGATTTGGTTACTGACTTTCGATGAGAACGAAGCTTGTTCTAGTATATGTGTGTGAGATAGATACCCCGAAAATGAAGAAAAGTACCTTCTTCCTAAATTGTGTTTCATATGATCGACTGATGAGTTAGTTTAATAAAGACCTATTTCTGCGGTTACAGTTGTTACCAGCAATTTGCGTTGTTACTTAATTTATAAATGGGATCCTCAGATGAAAACAAACATTTATAACAGCATTTTAAGCTTCAAAATACTACTACTACTAACAACTCACCGCAGCACCAAGTCGCCTTAGAACAGCACAGTTATGCTACTCACGCTCCTCCTCTTTCCTAATCTATTCAGAGCTTCCCTCTTTACACCCTCCAAAGAAGTGCCCATTTCCCTTAAATCTTTCTTTACATTATTCTCGCACCCCAACCGCGGGCAACCTACTTTTCGTTTAGTCCTAGATGGTTGGCCAAAAAGGACAATCTTTGGCAATCTGTCAACCTTCTTCCGCAGAACGTGCCCTAGCCATCTCAACCTTTCTCTCATTATAGCCCTAGAAAGTGAGATTGAACTGCACTTTTTGTACAACCTACTGTTTGAAATATGGCCAGTCAGCCGGGTGCCTAAAACAATTTGTTGGCAATTTCTCTGGAACATATCTAGCAAATCTCCTTCTGTTTTTCGGAGCGCCCATGCTTCAGAACCATATTTGACTAATGTCATTACTATAGCTTCCTATATTGTAATCTTGGTTCGTAGACTTATCTTCCTATTCTTCCAAACTTTGTTCAACTGTAAAGATAACACCACGAGCTTTGGCTATTCTACTATTAACAGCTTCACTGCTCCCACCGTCTCTACTAATAATACTACCAAGGTGAGAGACTGTCCACTTGATCAATCTTTTCGTTACCCAACGTCACCTTTTCATTTTCACTTATTCCTAGCCTTAGCGACTTAGCCTTCTGAACATTAATTTTCAATTCTATTATAGCACCCTGAATTCGCAAACCTCTAAAAGTTCATTCACTTTGCAAACTCTTTCATATAGGATGCTTAAATCATCAGCATAATCTAAGTCCAGGAGAGTTTTTCTTCCCCATTTGATTCCGTATTCTCCCATTGCCTTTCCTGTGCCCCTTAAGACGAAGTCATCAAAATGATCCATGTAAACAGAGATAGAACACAACCCTGTTTAACTCCTGATTTAATACAAAACCAGCTACTAACCTCATTTCCTACCTTAACCGCAGCAGTGTTATTCTCGTATATAGCTCTAATCACTTTAATGTATTTGTCTGGTATACCGTACAAGAATAAGACCTTCGCTAAAACTCTTCTGTCAGCTGAATGGAAACCTTGCTCATAATCTATAAAACTGAGGACTAAAGGTGTTTGATGACTGCTGCACTTTGTTGAATACTTTGTGGACTTTGTTGACGGTGTTTGATGACTATCACTCATTGCAACCCCATTCTTATCTTTAACTGGGACAGTCCAGATTGACTAGTCCCTCTCAATTCTTAACTTGCTATAAAACATTATCTCATAAGTATCTCACAAAACAAAGCTTTAAAACATTAAAGTCATCCACAGCTATTTCTTAAATGAAGAATTTTCCAATGGTTATTTTTATCCTTCAATTTTTTTTTAATTTTGTGGTCAAAATCCACTAGTAATTTTTTCGACAACGTTTCAAATCGTTTGAGACTTTCATCATTAATACAGGGTAATAGTGTTTAGTTAGCTTGTGAAAACAAAGCAATTAGCAGAATTGTTCCTGTTGTTTTGTGTAAAAATGGCGGAAATAGCACTAAAATTTGCCTATCCGGTTCAAATTTGACCCAATCCCGGTGTGTGGATAGGGGTGGGGGAGGCAATTGCCCGCTCCCCTAGATTTTGGAAAATATGTCTTTGGTATTGTCATTGAAAAAATCGAGAAAACAACAAAATTCACCCTCTTAGATTTTAAAAGGTAAATTCCCCCCCCCCCCGGCCTCTGACATTATTGTAAACTGTTGCCACTGACCAAAACTACTGCTAGGTGCCTCCAGCCTCTTGCCCACTGTCGGCGTCACGAAGGTTTTCGAGAGGTTTGCAATTAATGTTTCAATGATGATCTCACTCGCAAATTGTCCCATTTTTTGTTTCATGC
Source organism: Artemia sinica (assembly GCA_027921565.1). Classification (NCBI taxonomy): domain Eukaryota; kingdom Metazoa; phylum Arthropoda; class Branchiopoda; order Anostraca; family Artemiidae; genus Artemia; species Artemia sinica. The sequence continues at coordinate 607,845 of CM051264.1, read as the reverse complement.
AGGCGAATGGGGTTCCATCCTCTTCTAAATATCCAAATTGTTTTCATACCATTCGCCTATTTTTGCTATTTTGGGAATATTTTTGGAGCAAATTGTTCTGTAAAACACTACTAAAGGCAAGTATTTGCATTCAAAAAAAAAAAGTTTGAAGTTAGTTTAAGGAAAAGATAGTATTTATACCCTTGTCCCTAATATAAACCGATATTTCCAACAACTTGAATCTATATAATGTAGCTGTGGCTCCTCAACCTTTTTCGTATCGTGACCCATTTTTTCATCTCTGATTGGCTATATTCAAGGTTAGAAATACCAACTTTAGTTCATGTTTGTTATCATTAGCACCAGAGGTTACATACATTTTATTATCGATTCAAGTAGACGACCGTCTGGCTCCGAATTTTTTTTCCAGAGGTTTCTTGCCGTTGCTGATAATCAGGAAGGAGGTAAAAAAAAACTGCAGCCTTTCTCTTTTATAGCATCATCTTTTTGCTGTTTTGCCTCCAAATCATGTCCTACTACCAGCACACAAGCATTAAAATTTTTTTTTTTTCATTTTTATCGACATGCATTACCGTTAAGTTGTTTTAACATAAATTAATTAAAGTTGATTTAAAAATAGAATTTACTTTAAACACAACTTCCGAGTTCAAATTATTTGTAACGGTAGTTTTGGAATATGGTTCTGAAACGAGGGTGCTTCAAAAAGCTCAGGAAGACATGTCAGATGCTTTCCAGAGGAACTGTCTAAACGTGTTTTTGAATGCAAGGTAATTTCAAAAACGAAAAAGAAGTTCTAGCGCTTTTTCGTTAGATGTGAAGGCGATATGACATGTATGCGAAACAGCAGAAAGGGTTGTTAACCCTCTGAAAGTAAACAAAAGATTTGGGCCACAGTACACGACTAAGCCCACTAAGCATGCCAGGACAGATGTTAAAACACTCTCTAAGAAGTCACGGACCTAAAAACATAACATGCTGGCGTCCTTACCCCTAAACCCTATTTCCTATACTCGGTGTTCATCTAAGGCTCAGATATGTGTATGTATTTATGCCATTACGTTTTTACTATTTGGTGTGCCTGTACTGCGGTTATTAGCAGGATTACTTATTGAAACAGATCGCACAAGGAAATAATTTAAAGATTTAGAAAAGTAGTTCTTTCTCTTCTATGAAAAGTTGGTCCCTCAGTACTGCTGACGGTTCTATTCTCTATATTTATTTTTATTAAGATTATTATTTTTTTTTTTTTTTTTTTATTCGTCTGGACGTTCTTTGTCATTTATTAATATAGGTTAAAGTATCGGTAAATCGAATTGCACGTAGACTGCATAAACTGCTGAACTACACAAGCTAGAATCTCAAAATTTTGAGTTTCTCACGGTCCATCACGGAAGAATTAGGCTGTCCAAGTCTGGAAAATATCTACTGGAAAAAGAAGTGAAAACAAAAATTCCGCTTGGAATGACTTAGTTTCGCTGCATATTCAGCATCCCATTTTTAATTACTGGACAATAATGACTTCATGAGCAAAGCAAATGCCATTTTTAAGTGACGTTAGTACCAAGTTCTGACTCGGCAGAAACGAGAGCCAAAGGCCTGAGAGCCGTTCGAGCGATGCAATGTACCCCGTACACGAAACCGACTGGGCTCAAAAAGCCGATTTTTGTTAATTTTATATTACTGTCTCAACTTCTTTTTTTTTGCTTTTCTAGCTTTGTTTCTTGAAAAGTGGAAAAAGAAATCAAAGGATAACAGTAAAATATAGTAAATCATAAAAGAAATAGAAAAAAAATCAGACTGCAAAGCATAAATCGAAGGTATTTTATAATTTCAAGGTGTTGCATGTCCCTTATATTTGTGTTAGCTCTTAGCTGAATTTGGACAAAATAAATTATCTTTGGGATAGAATATCCTAACTGTCTGTGCTACTTAGTAATTAGACTACAGAAGGTCCTATCTTCAACATCACGAACCACATCCAGAGATTATCATTACACTTTAAGAACAAAACAAAAGCTCCCTCCCTTAAATCTTAAGCATCTTGGAGCTTCTGACCATATCCTTGAGCTTTTGACCATATCTTAGATCTATTTTGACCGGACAAAATAGAAAAGAAAAGAACAGCATATTTAAAAATAACAACTTAATTTTAAGTTAGTTAAAGTTTAATTGAAAAATAGGTATTTTTTTTTTGCTTTTTAGAAACATACTGCTCAAGAAGAGGATATCAATAAAGAGGAAAATCCGGTTACCTGTGAGCCATTATTGCCAGTAGATCAAAACATTCCACGAAATGAAAGATGCAATGTAAAAAGAGTGGCTTTCTCAGACACTGTCAGATTTGTACAAAGTTCTTCAGATTCATCAGAAATTGAAGCAACGCAGTCGAGCCGAAATGAAAGTTTCGACACGACCGTGCCTTTGAACGATATTTCTGCATTATCGAAAGCAATGAAAGAAGCCCAAGTCTGTAGTCCATATAAGTTAAAGGAGACTCGGGAAGACGACTTGCAAATGGACGAAGACGAAGAAAATATTTTACGACCTGTCCCATTGAACGGTGATGGTGGGAGTCTAGATGAGTTTACATCGCCCAAAAAAAAGTTTAAATCTGAGTCGAACTTTGAGAGGAAGCTTCTTCAAAAGCGTCATTCACAGCAGAAAGATGTTGAATCGGAGTCTATCATTTTTGCTAGGCCATTGACGAGTTTCCACTTAGATTCAGCTGAAGTTTATGAGCCTTCAGAGAAAGATTGCTTGCTGCCAACGGAAGGCCCTGATCCTAAGAGTAGAGATGATGATGATGTGCTACCACTAGATGTAAGTAATATTTGCTGCTGAAATGTTTAATAAGGTGGCCATTCACAATAAGATTTTTTTAATTCCTAAATTTAGCTGGCGTTAATTTTAGGAATCAGTCAAAACCAGATCCGTTCACATTAGAGATTTAGCTGGCGTTCATCGAGCCAAAACTGAAATTTCAATCGATTTACTTAGTTAAGGTCAACCGAGTCAGAATTTTTCATGTAATTTTCAGATTTGCTAATGACCTTATCCAGATAGAGAAAAAACTGCTAACAGTAATAAATGCCCAGACCTTGATTCTGGTGATGAAATATGTTACCGTGATTGTCCGAAATCTTGTTAATGTCGATATTCACTGGTGAATGTCCAAAATTCCTTTTTCTCTGCTTGGATTCAATTAGCTTTGCGAGTCACCTTTTTCAGTCTTAAGCAAGCTATGATGGTATAAGTTAAATTTAGGTTAGATTATGTTAGGTAAGGTTAAATTATGTTAGTGTTGGAACCATTGGTCCTAGTTTGTTTCAGATAAATGCCCTTCCCAGATTCTTTTCTTTTGGTCCCTTAATTATTATCTTTCCCCCTAGTAATAATTATTAATTTTCCTTTAATTATGGTGGCGCCATTTTCTTTCCTTCTTTAATTGCGTAGTTTGTGAAACAAACCACGAGGCATTAATTGCGCAGTTGGGGATGATTCACCATAGGGCAGTAAATAGTAAGCCCTTGGATTGGCTGGAAAAATCCACCCACCACCCACTGCAGGCACGCGGTGAGCGAACTGGGGGAAAATTGGAAGTGTGATTTTTAGTTCCTTTTGTAGCGTGACTGAAAACAGTAAGATTTGACTTTTCTTTGACTTTTCTATCTTTGACTTTTTAGCCTAGGTAGAGTCCAAGGAGATAGTTAGAAATATTACCGGTAACCCAGGACGGGTACCCTTGGCCTTAAAGTGGCCTCTGGGACCATTCGATCACGCTATCGTACCCTATGGCAGGGTATATTGTAAATCGGGCACTGACATACCCGATAGATACGGAACCGTTGGGGTAAGTGCGGGCATCCCACTAATATTTGGGCTGACAAGGGGCTTCCCCCTCTAGTAAGTGGCGTAGCAACATTTTTGCGCCAATTTTGTACCAATAAGTGGGAGCCCTGTACCTTAGACCCTCAATACTGGTGACATTGTAACCTACCAGTATAACACTGGTGGCAGTAAGAAAAGAGCTATTAAAAGCATTAATAGTAAAAGAATTCCTCGTTTTCGAAGAGATAAATTAATTTAGCCTAAAGAGTAGCCTATTGTGATTACATTAATACAATTATATTAATTATCTTGGCTGTGCCTAGTTAAATAATATTAAGTAATAAAATTGAAGAATCAATATACCACACAAATAATTAACTGGTGAGACAAAGGAGGCTGCGGTGCCCACATAAAATCGGCAAATTAAAACGCGTAAAATTTTCACGAAAGCATAAAAAAAGAAACATTGGTAAAAGAATACGTTAAATAAACCTTGAAAGAATGGCGGACAAACGGAGAATACAAACAAGATCAGGAAAAGGACAATTGGAAGAAGCGGCTGGGAATTCAAAAAAACAACCGCGGGGAGACAAAAATCGTATTCAGACGTATCGCAATTATATGAGACTCCCGCTGGAAATACGCTAAGAAAAACACCATCAGATAGAACCTTATATCACTCAGGGGGTGAAATAGACATTTCTGAGACGTGTGAAGGGGAAATCTTCAAAACAAAATCATTAATAGAGCGATCTCCAGTACAAACCATGGAAGAAGAAAAGAGCTTAAGGCAGATTCAGAAAGAATTATTCCCAGATAGAGAAACCCAGACAAAAGAAAGAGTAGCGATAATACATGAAGAAAAATCATTATATGAAAGTACGGGTAAAACAAAACCAAATCACCCTTCAGATGAGGTACAAAAAGTAGGGGAGTTGCGGGTAAGAGGAAATATTATAGAACGAACAGACGAAGAAAACGAATTAAGAGAATATAAAGACAGTGAAAATGATAGTAGGCCAAGTAGCAGGAGTAGTAGAAGCTGAATTTCCAGCAGGAGCTCGCGAAAAAGCACTCAAATAGATATGACACAACAACTATTAAATTTCATGGAGAATGACAGATTAGCCAGAGAACGAAAAGAGGAGGAAGATAGAAAAGAAAGAGAGGATAGTCAGAGAACGAAAAGAAGAGGCTGATAGAATAGCCAGAGAACGAAAGGAAGAGGCAGATAGAGAGGATAGAAGAGAACTAATGCAAATAATTGCAGGGAAATATTCCCAGGAGCAGCAAGGATCGTCCACAATAAATTTAATGCATGGAATAAACTTTAAACCAATGAAAGAGAATGAAGATGTACATTTGCACTTGTACAATTTTGAAAAAACGGCGGAATTAAGCGGATTACCGAAAGAAAATTGGGTGACAAGAATACAGCCCCTCCTTAACTACAAAGCACAAATTGCATATAAAGCATTACCAATGCACTACTCAAAAGATTTTGAAAGACTAAAACAAGCCATTTTTGAAAAGTTTCAACTCTCCCCCGAGCACTTTCAAAGAAGGTTTAGAAGCGAAAGAAAACGAGACAACGTAATATATAAAGAATTCGGGTACAAATTGAAAGATTTGTGTTTAAAATGGCTAGAGTTAGAAAATTATAGAATGTATGAAGACCCGGAAGAGATAAAAGAAAAATTGACGGAAGTGATAGATAAAACAGTAATAGAGCAATTCTTAGAAAATACCCATCCAAATATGAGAATGTACTTAAAAGAGAAAAACCCACAAACAATTGAAGAAATGTCCGAATTAGCAGACAGGCACACTGAAATTAGGAGGGAGGCATTCCCACTAAGAACAAGGCTAGGAGGAAATGGTAGAAAAGAATACCCGTACACAGAAAATAAAAAGAATGCTAGCCAAAATATGGCAAACGCAAGGAGAAGTAACATGCTACCATTGTAACTTGGGTGGCCACTATAGCACCAATTGCCCAAATAAAGACGTTAGGAAATACAACCAAAAACTGGATATTACATGTTATAACTGTAATAAACGCGGAAATTATGCCTCAGATTGCCGCAGCGCGAAGAAAAAATCACGACAATAACTACAGAACAAGGGACGATGGGGAAAACGGAAAACAGGACAATCGGAGAAACGATCGATCCCGAGAGAATGGGAAAAAGTCTCAAACGTATAAGAGAACCGCATGGGTTAAAAGCCCGGAGAATATGAAAACTTGAGCATTTGCAGAATCACACAAAGTATGTGGCGAACTAAATGGTAAATCGGTAGAAATACCTATCCATTCCTGCAGCGACCAAACCAGCCAATCCAGCCAATCCACCGGGGATGCAGGTCATTTATCTTAGGAGGGAGTTGTTGGAACCATTGGTCCTAGTTTGTTTCAGATAAATGCCCTTCCCAGATTCTTTTCTTTTGGTCCCTTAATTATTCTCTCTCCCCCTAGTAATAATTACTAATTTTCCTTTAATTATGGTGGCGCCATTTTCTTTCCTTCTTTAATTGCGTAGTTTGTGAAACAAACCACGATGCATTAATTGCGCAGTTGGGGATGATTCGCCATAGGGCAGTAATTAGTAATCCTTTGGATTGGCTGGAAAAATCCACCCACCGCAGGCACGCGGTGAGCGAACTGGGGGAAAATTAGAATTGTGATTTTTAGTTCCTTTTGTAGCGTGACTGAATACAGTAAAAATATTTTTATACTGTATCATCTTTGACTTTTAGCCTAGGTAGAGTCCAAGGAGATGGTTAGAAATATTACCGGTAACCCAGGACGGGTACCCTTGGCCTTAAAGTGGCCCCTGGGACCATTCGATCACGCTATCGTACCCTAAGGCAGGGTATATTGTAAATCGGGCACTGACATACCCGATAGATACGGAACCGTTGGGGTAAGTGCGGGCATCCCACTAATATTTGGGCTGACAAGGGACTTCCCCCCTCTAGTAAGTGGTATAGCAACATTTTTGCGCCCTTTTTACACCAATAAGTGGTGAGCCCTGTACCTTAGACCCCCAATACTGGTGGCAGTGTAACCTACCAGTATAACAGTTAGATTAGGTTAAATTTGGTTAGGAATATCAGAAGTAGGTCAAAAATCTAAGCTAACCTAACCTGTCATCATCAAAACTTGCATTAAATTGAAAAGTTGACTGGCAACGCTCACTAAATCCAAGGAGAACAAAAAGTCATTTCGGTCATCTACCGGTGAATGTCAACATCCACGAATTTGGGACAGTAACGTGTATGTATATATATATATATATATATATAATATATATATATATATATATATATATATATTATATATATATATATATATATATATATATATATATATATATATATATATATATATATATATATATATATACACATGTAAATAAAATCGATCACATTAAATAGCTTTAAATGGCTCAAAATACGTTTATAGGCGTAAAGTTGAGGTGTAAATTTGGATTCTTGGAGGTTTAAACTCTTCTTTTCAAATTGTTACAATGCGTAAAAGTGAACTGAAAAATATTGCAAGTTACGTGGGGATTCAAACTCCTTATATTTTTTTTTGGGGGGGGGGGAAGCTGGTCCTTTGTTCGCTTCCCTTTTTTACTGCCTACTTTTCAATAAAATACATTCAGAAAAAATGTTAAACCTAGCTATTATTGATTAGTTTCTTCTATTAATTATGTTACTAACTTTTTAACTTTATTTTGTTGTTAATCTCGTAAAAAAAACAACCGTTTTCTAGGTTTCAGAAGAATCAAACAGCTTGAGTACTCTCTCATCAGGGACTTCTGATATTGTGAGTGATATTATCGATAAAGTGACGGAGAATAACGAGAGACCTTTGACATATCAAGACTTTGTGATGAAAGATATATTCAAAAGCTTGTTCTATAAACCGGTAAATTCATTTTACTTTAAGGAATAGGAATCCCATGCGCAGCTTATTCTTTGCGAAACTGTCTTTACCGGCTTCTTTTTTTT